>JAKUAO010000010.1:0-455173 GCA_030674735.1 Sungouiella pseudoflosculorum | reverse complement strand
AGCTCCTCTTCCACCTCCACCGCCTCCATTACCAGATCTTTTCAAGGGTGCTTCATCGGCTCCACCTCCACCTCCACCTCCCATACCACCACCTCTCCCAGATCTACTCAAGAGTGTTGTTAAGGGGACTGGACCTCCACCACCACCTCCACCGCCGCTTCCTGATTTATTGAAGTCTGGAAATAAAGGGGACATTGTTCCACCACCACCGCCGCCACCACCACCTTTGCCGGTAATGTTGGACACCAAAGGATCTGATGGTGTACCGCCACCCCCTCCTCCGTTACCCATTCTATTGGCTAGCAAGTCTGGAACTGCCTCGCCAAACACTACAATTTCAAGAGATGTTTCAATAGACTTGGCAATCAATCCTGAATCGGAGGCTGAGAAGGTTACCGACACTGAGAGTCAGGTACCGACACCGATTGAACCAAAACCAAGAGCTAAGCTTAAGCAAATGCATTGGAACAGGTTGGATGACATTCAGAAAACATTCTGGAGTGGAATTTCAAATAATGAGGTGTTTGACAAACTTCAAGAGAAGGGTGTCCTCCAACAAGTTGAAAAAGCATTTGCAGCCAAGGAGGTCAGTGTGAAAAAGAAGGCTGCGAACCCAAGTCTTCCTAATATGAAAGTGAGTAAAGTGTCTCTTTTACCACGAGACCTTGCTCAACAGTTTGGAATCAATATGCATATGTTCAGCAACTTGTCAGTTGAGGAATTATTTGCCAAGATTTTGAGTTGCGACGAATCAATCCTTGAGAACATTAGCGTTCTAGAATTTTTCAACAGTGACGGTTTGAATGAAATTCCTGACTCAGTGCTCAGAAACTTCAAGCCTTACTCTATTGATTATTCGGATCCATCGTCGGAGCCACAAAAACAGCCTGATGAACTCGAAAGACCTGATAGAATCTATCTCGAGATTTTCAACATGAGAACGTACTGGAAGTCCAGATCTCGAGCTCTTTTGATCATGAGAACTTACAAGAAAGACTACCGCGACTTACTTGAGAAGCTCGAATTGTTAGATCAAGCTTCGAACAGCATTCAGTCAAGTGAGAGCTTGAAACAAATTTTGGGGATCATCAGATCCGTGGGAAATTTCATGAATGACTACTCTAAACAAGCAATGGGCTTCAAACTCGACACATTGCAGAGGTTGAAGTTCATCAAGGATGAGTCAAACACCATGACGTTCTTGCATTATGTGGAAAAAATTGTTCGGAACAATTTCCCAGAGTACGGTTCCTTCGTCGACGAATTGGCGGTTCTCAATCATTTGCATAATATCAATATCGAGCAAATCGAGGCAGACTGCGAGGAATTTGACAGAAGTATCGCCAATGTTCTGAACTCGATTGTTAGGGGAAATTTGAGTAATACCGAGGAGTTCCATCCAGATGATAAGATTCTAACTGTCATTCAAGAGCCATTGGAAGCCGCTAAACTGAAAGGGTCGATGCTTAAATCTCATTTAAAGAGAACAGTGGATACTCATAACGCCTTGATGGAGCATTTTGGAGAGCACACTGGAGATTCTGCCAGTCGCAACTCATTCTTTCAGAAGTTTGCAACGTTTGTTAACGAGTTTAAGAAGGTTCATGTTGAAAATGTCCAGAGAGAAGAAGAGGAGAGGGCATACGAGCTCAAGAAGCAAGCTATTGAACGCAGAGAGAGAGCCAAGAGAGAGAAGAGGGCACTGGGTGCCCATAAAAGAAGATCTTTGCATTCCAAGCATGCAAGATCCAAGCTGACTGCCTCCCAGACAGATCCTAAGCCGGCTCTTTCAGAGGGTGAAGGCAAGGAGGAGAATTTGGAAGATGAAGCGATCCACAAAAATGCCGAAAACGATGCCGAGGAGGAGGAGGATGATGAACTCGACGAGGAGGATGAAGAGGACGACGATGAAGACGATGACGATGATGACGAAGAAGATGATGAAGATGAGGACGAGGATGGTGACGTCTACGAAGGAAGCGAGGACGTATCTGGTGATCTGGAGACGATGCCAATTGATGAGCTCATGAGGCAGCTCAAGCTGGTATCCAGCGTGCGAGACAGCAACAGGAGACGGAGGGTTGAAGAGTTGAGCAGACAAACGTACTCAAGCTCTGTTTCAACAGACAACCTCCTCGATACAGCAAGTGAAGCCGAGCCGGGACTCGCCAAACCCGTTTCCAAAGATTACCAGAACGTCGATCTGTTGAGACGTCGGATGACAACGAGAAAGAAAACCAACTTGGGCAGAGACGAGAGCCCCAACAGAATCGAGAAGGTGGATGAGATCATGCTTCGAGCACAGTCGATGCTCCAGGAGTTGCGCAGCGACTATACGCCCGAAGGCAGAGAAGGTCCGAATGGGAAAATTATAGAATAAATGCATCAAGCCCGTGAAGGCTACTACAGGGTTCCGTCAAAGTAGTATTGGGTGCAAAGAAGTATTGGGTGCAAAAAAGCTGAGAACACGACTAGGAACAGGGCTGGGAGTAGGACTGGCAACAAGGTGAGACAAACGAAAAAGATTGGAGAAAACAACAAAACAGCAATTCTGGTCTAGCCACACAAGGCATCAGTCAGGATTCGTTGTTTTGATTTTTACATCCATTCTTCCTCCGTTCACCCAGATAACCGGGGGTCCCCATCTTCACATGGGAGTCGAAGTCAGCTGCCTCCTGCACGGAGTCAGAACCGAGTCAGTCGGAGTCACATCTCCCCACGTCCGGCGGCCGCATGGTCAGAGTCACTTACATCGTGGTATCTAGCGATGGAACCAGGCATTTTGCACCCAGTTATCGCCTCAGATTTCTGTTGTGGAGTTGGTTTGACTTTGTGAACTCAAAATGCTCCGCATGGTCCACCCCGGCGCCAACCACGCTAGGGCGTGTGCCCTGGCCAGAATTGTGAGTCACCGCCCCACTTCCCGGCGAAGTTTTTTTTTTCTGCCTCCAATTTGTCCATCTCATCGTCCGTCCTGCAGGCAGGCCCCATCGGAGGCATACTGGACTATTGTAATCGATTGGAGAGATTCGACGGGCTAATTTTTTTTTTTCTCGAACCCGAGTCATATCTTAAAAGCGTGCAGCTCTCCCCTGCTTTTCCAAGCAATTGACCACATTCGTGACATTTCAGTTTCTTGCCCTCAACTTTACCATGTTGGCTAGATCTGCAAGAATCGCTAGAACCAATGCGGTTCGTTTCAACCAAAAGTTTGGTTTATCCACAAGCAATCGCAACCTCGATGCGGTGGTTGTGTCGGGTACCAAGTTGGCCAAGACCATCAAGCTGCAAATTGCCCAGAAAGTCATTGAGTACAACAGAGAACACAGCTTAGCACACAACATGCCCATCATCAACAAGGACGTGGAAATCGACCAGCTCAAGTTCAAGCCGCAGTTGACGATCATCCAGGTGGGCTCCAGACCTGACTCGTCTGCGTACGTGCGCTCCAAGCTCAAGGCCGCCAAGCTGGCCAACATCGAGTCGAGATTGCTCAAGTTCGACGACGACTTGTCGGAAGAGGCACTTTTGGAGGAGATCGACAGACTCAACAAGGACCCTAAGGTGCACGGACTCTTGATCCAGCTTCCTTTGCCAAAGCACATCGACGAGACCCTCGTGACCAACTCCGTGGCCACCGAGAAGGACGTTGATGGCTTCGACCGTTACAATGCTGGTGAGCTTTCCAAGAGAGGTGGTAACCCCATGTTCAAGCCATGCACGCCAAACGGTATCATCGAGTTGATCAAGACCACCGGCATCAACTTGCGTGGTAAGAATGCCGTGGTGTTGGGTCGTTCCGATATTGTCGGTACTCCAGTGGCTGCCATGTTGAGAAACGAAGACTGTACTGTCACCATCTGTCACCGTTACACCCAGGACTTGCCTCTGGTGGTCCGTAACGCTGACGTGATCATCGCTGCCGTCGGTATTCCCGAATACGTGCGTGGAGACTGGGTCAAGGAAGGTGCCGTTGTCATCGACGTTGGTATCAACTACAAGGACGACCCTACTGCCAAGAACGGTAAGAAGCTTGTTGGAGACGTCGACTACGCCGAGGTTGCCAAGAAGGCCTCGTTCATCACTCCTGTCCCTGGTGGAGTTGGTCCAATGACCGTGGCTATGCTCTGCTCCAACGTCTACGACGCAGCAGTTGCCTTGGCCAAGAAGGCCCACGACCATCTGTTCAAGCCATTGCCTCTCGAGGTGCAGCGTCCAGTTCCTCTGGACATTGCCATTTCCAGAGCCCAGAAGCCAAAGAAGATCACCAAGGTCGCTCGTGAGCTTGGAATCTTGGAAAAGGAACTCGAGCCTTATGGACACTTCAAGGCCAAGGTTGACCCTAAACTCGTCCAGGAGAGATTGGACGAGCAAGTCGAGGGCTCTTCTCAAGAGAGAGGTCACTTTGTCTTGGTGGCCGGTATTACTCCAACCCCATTGGGTGAGGGTAAGTCCACCACCACCATGGGTTTGACCCAGGCTTTGGGTGCTCACTTGGGCTACAACTCGATTGCCAATGTGCGTCAGCCTTCCATGGGTCCAACCTTTGGTGTTAAGGGTGGTGCTGCCGGTGGTGGTTACGCCCAGGTCATTCCAATGGACGAATTCAACATGCACTTGACCGGAGACATCCACGCCATTGGTGCTGCCCAGAACCTTTTGTGTGCTGCTGTCGACACCAGAATGTTCCACGAGCACACCTCCAAGACCGTCAAGGGTTTCTACAAGAGATTGGTGCCAACCAAGAAGGGAAAGAGAACCTTCACTAAGCAGATGTTGGCCCGTTTGGAGAAGTTGGGCATCAACAAGACCAACCCAGACGACTTGACCGACGCTGAGATTGAGCAGTTTGCCGTTCTCAACATCGACCCAGCCTCCATCACTATCAAGAGAGTGGTTGACTGTAACGATCGTTTCGTTCGTGAGATCACCATTGGTGAGGGTAAGAACGAGGCCGCCAAGTACCCACCACGTACTACCGGATTCGACATCACTGTCGCCTCGGAGATCATGGCCATCTTGGCCTTGTCCACCTCGCTCAAGGACTTGAGACAGAGAGTTGGTAGAATTGTGGTTGGTACCCAGAAAGACACCGGAGTGGCCATCACCGCCGAGGACATTGGATGTGCCGGTGCTATCACCGCTCTTTTGAAGGATGCTGTCAAGCCTAACATGATGCAATCGTTGGAGGGTACTCCAGTGTTTGTTCATGCTGGACCATTCGCCAACATCTCCATTGGTGCTTCCTCCGTCATCTCCGACAAGTTGGCCTTGAAGTTGACCTCGCCAGCCAACCCAATCAACAACGGTAAGAAGGGTTTCGTTGTGACCGAAGCCGGTTTCGACTTCACCATGGGTGGTGAGCGTTTCTTCAACATCAAGTGCAGAGCCCTGGGTGTTTCTCCAGACACCGTGGTCCTCGTGGCCACTTCCAGAGCTTTGAAATTGCACGGTGGAGCCCCAGACGTTAAGCCAGGTCAGGAGTTGCCAGCCGAGTACACCACCGAGAACTTGGACTACTTGCGCAAGGGCTGTGCCAACTTGGCCAAGCAGATTGCCAACATCAAGCAGTACAACGTTCCAGTGGTGGTTGCCATCAACGAGTTTGAGACAGACACCAAGAACGAGCTTCTCGTGATCCAGGAGGAGGCCTTGAAGGCTGGTGCCGACTTTGCAGTTCCTTCTAACCATTGGGCTCAAGGTGGTAGCGGTGCTATGCAATTGGCTGAGGCCGTGGCTACTGCTGTCACCCAGAGCAAGACCGACACCCAGACTTTCTTGTACGATGTCAACGACTCTGTTGAGGACAAGTTGTTGGCTATTGCCTCCAAGATGTACGGAGCAAAGGCCATTGAGTTGTCTCCATTGGCCAAGAAGCAGATTGAGACCTACACCAAGCAAGGTTACCACAAGTTGCCAATTTGTATTGCCAAGACCCAGTACTCGTTGTCTCACGATCCAGCATTGAAGGGAGTGCCAACCGACTTCACGGTTCCAATCAGAGAGGTGAGATGTAGTGCTGGTGCTGGTTACTTGTACGCATTGGCTGCCGAGATCATGACCATCCCCGGATTGCCCACTCATGCTGGGTACATGAACGTGGAGGTCAACGACGATGGAGAGATTGAGGGGTTGTTTTAATAGCTCATAGAGTTTTATAGAAATTTGCATAGTACTGAAGTCGAGAGTAGTGGAGGTTGTGTGGATTGTAGCTGGAGGAACCGATGCATCCAGAAACCCACAAAGACAGAAGAACGCATCTCAGTAGGTTTACAGATTCATGAACCTTGCTAAGTTCCATATCTAT
Organism: Sungouiella pseudoflosculorum; assembly: GCA_030674735.1. Taxonomy (NCBI): domain Eukaryota; kingdom Fungi; phylum Ascomycota; class Pichiomycetes; order Serinales; family Metschnikowiaceae; genus Sungouiella; species Sungouiella pseudoflosculorum. The sequence goes on along the minus strand of JAKUAO010000010.1, from coordinate 448,866 downwards.
TAACCTTCCTCATTTCCGGATTCTCATTTCGTATCCTACTCGTGGCTGCAACTTCAACCTACACTGTATAAACGTCAGTATTCATTCTTATCGTAATTACTGCTTCCATGTGGACTCCTCGTCAATGAGCTTGTCTCCCTCAGCAAAGTCGTAAGCCTTTCCGTAAGTGAGCTTGTTGTTCAACACCTCGAAGATGGCCTTGGCCACATCTTCTCTCTGGATGTGGCCTGGGTCGTCACGCTTGGACAAGAACTTGATCTTGCCGGTTCCAGAACCGTCCTCCAATCTCGAAGGCTTCAAGATGGTGTAGTCCAACTTGGAGCCAAACTCGTTCTGCAAAGTACGGTCTGCGTGACGTTTGGCGATGTAGTAGTCGTGGAGAGCAGTGTTGGAGCCAAAAGCTGGGTCGTTGGCAAAGACTGCGCTGATCAACACCAATCTACGAACGTTGGCCTCCACGGCTGCGTCGAAAATGTTCACAACACCCTGCAAGTCGACCTTAAGAAGGTCTTTACCACCAGATCCAAGTGTAGCAACCACTGCATCGTGGCCCTTGATTGCCTTAGCGAGGTCCTGAACAGAATCCTTAGCAACGTCAAGTTGCACAGTAGAAACGTTTTCGCTTCCCTTGGCAACGTCCTTGATAGTTTTAGCCTGATCTTCGTTTCTCACCACTGCTGTGGCTTGGAAAGCTGGAGCTTCGGAGATGATTTTGACAAACTTCTGGCCAATCTTGCCGTGAGATCCGAAAACAATAACTTTGGTCGTCATGATGCAATTGAGTCAATTCCTAGTTGCAGAATCCAGTCCTGGAATGGAAGTGGTGTGGATTTATAGTCGTGGACGGCTGCTAGGAACCCTGGCAAACTGTGGTTCCAAATCTAGAGTATTCTAGTTCTTTGCGAATCTCCTGCAAGGTCGGTTATATGACGTTCATTGAGGTCATTAGCTATTTTACACGGTCGCACGGGCCCCGAAGGACCAACGACCCTAGTTCCTACAATCGTCCTCCTCAAGAGGCCAACCGTAGGTTGTGGTCTGCGCAATGTGACCAGGTCAATTGCAGCTGCCCGAGTCTTCAGCTTCCAATTAGTTGTTGCTTCCATTCATTGCTCTCCGCTCCTGCACCCCGCCAGGGTATTTGGTACCCTGGTAAGGCGTGGAAGTGGTGGACATGCCACCGGCTCCTGTGCCCATGGCAGAGGCCCGCTTGTGAGCAAGATATGGTGCATTCTGCGACCCTTGTTGCGATTGCCTCAATTGTTGCATGGCCTGAAGCTGCTGTGGAGTGAGGTTCTGTTGAACCCGTCCTGCTGCTCCAGCAAACTTGTTATTATTTTGAGCTGCAAGTGGTCCCTGGCCAGACACCTTTCGGTACGCACTGTTGGCAGAAGTTGAAGACGACGAACTGCTAGCCCGGCTAGACTGTGCAGAACCTGCTTGTGAGTTTTGCTGTCCTCTGTTGAGTTGTTGCTGCTGCAATACCCTCATCCGGGCCTGCTGAATTAACAATTGACGCTGATGGGCGCTGTCGCGCAACAAATCATAAGATTTTGACAAGAGCATCGATCCAAACCGAATGGACTGTGTGTCATCACTGATCGAATTAAGACGCGATGGATCCAAGCTGAAAGGGTTGCGAATACCCTTATCATATTGGGGAAAGTCATCGTCGAAACGCCAGCGGGAATCCATTCTCTTAATAGTATCGGCTTTGCTATCGTATGCATTAGGAATGGATTTCTCCGTTCCTTCCATCTCGACATCTTCGTCATCCAGATTTGATTCCTTCAACCACTCGTTGATCTCGGCATCTGGTCTGGACATCAATCCTCTTCTGTCCACGAAAATTCGATTGGATCTTCCAGCACGCTTCCTCAATCTGAAAATTGGTCCTGACATATCCGACCCATCTTCATCCTCATCTGACGCCTGCTTGCCAAAGCCATTGCTGTATGTACTGAAGTTGTTGCTTTCAATGTTGGCAAGAAGCTGTGAAATGTATCCTGAGGAATTCATCTTCGAATTGAGATGATTGTTGAGTAGCGTCTGCAAATGAGGGAACGGCTTGGAAGGGATGAGCTCTCCACTACTTCCACTGAAAGTCTTCATTCCAGGCAATGGACGCTTAGCCTCTTCCAACAACTTTTTCAATTGGTCACTGAGAACATTGGTGGTGTTCACTTGATGATAATTGCTAGCGGCAATCGAAGAGTATGGGATATGGCTGAGCTCCATGTGCTTGTTGCCTTTGTTCGTCGAGATGTTGAAGAATGGCTGATAAGGATCGTATGTGATGTTGACATAACCCTTGTCGTGCTCCTTTCTCTTTCTCAATTTCTCCAAAACAGCGCGCTTGATGGTCTCATTCTTCTCCTTAAGCACCAACGAGACTGTAACAAGATCCATATCTGGAATTTTCGAGGGAGGCAATTTGACATAAGGCTGAGTAGAAGAGGCTTCTGGTTGCATTTGCCCATTGGCCTGTCTTTCCTTGGAAGCAGGGAACGCAGGGATACCTGACTCCTGTTGTCTCTTTCTTTCCTTTTTCGTCTTCGTATACTCGACTTCCTCTTCTTCTTCCGGCTCGATTCTGACAATCTTTTTCTTCTTGTGAGGGTAGAATAAATGATCGTCACCCTTGATGCCAACGGCACGTTTGACACCTTTGGCTTCGGAACGAAGTTTGAAAATTTCATAGTCTGCTTCCCAGGTTTGAAGTTTGAGAAGCTCTCTCTTGCAAACGTTAAGAACCAAATCTCTAGCACGCTTTAATGATTTCTGCATGAGACGAATTCTTTCTGCTCCCAAATTATCGGCACGTCTTGTCTTTCTGGCTTGCCTGAATTCACGACGACGGAAGCAAATGTAAGGATCGTTGTCATTGTCTTTTTCATTGGCATTGGGATCCTCGAATTTGAGAGATGCTGTGATGGCCTTGCCTTTACGATCCAATTTCCGGTTTTTCCAATGATCATAAATCGGTTGTCCGAACAATTGCATCAACTTTGGAATTGTACGCGTACTGCAAGTGGAAGATTGATCCTTGTCAAATGTAGTAACGAATGGTTCAAAGCTCAATTCTTTGGACAATTTTTCTTTTAAACCAGTGGTGGAAATGTACTTCAAGTTTGAACCTGTCAGCAGATATGGATAGTCTTTGTTAGCACTCGAGTTGAATTCTTCAAGAATAATGGATGAAAGTTCCTTGTATGATAGAATTGTGGATGGATCCATTGAAAGGAAAGGCTGTTTTTCTTCAATCGTCTTTTCGAATTTGTCACAGAGTGTTTCAAACTCGAGTTCTGTGCAAGGCTTCGTATCATCGGATGCAGAGTCGGTTGCTGATTCTTTATCAGATTTCTTCTTGTCAGACTTCTTCGGTGGTTTGGGGAATTCCTTTAGTAGGATATTATTGTAGAATTCCTCATCCACCTCATCCATGTTGTATTCAACACCTAGAGTATCTTCCACGGTCACACTGAATTTGATGTAAGACTCGGGCTCGACAAACGTAGGATCGTTGTAGTACTTCGATGCATCTTTCCATAACTTCGAAGCGTCGGGCGTAGGAATATATACAGCGGATGCCAGACTTTTCGAGTCGCCAGTAGAGTCAGACCCTAGCAAAACACGCTGGGCAGCATTGATAACTTGCTGAAGATGGACCTCATCCTCCTCGTTCTTGTCCACACCAGTTTCGATGGCATGTAGATCGCGAGGTTGTTGGGCCGCCCCCGCGTTTAAATGATGGAGTTGCGATGGTTCAAGTTCCAGCTCTCCACCAGAAAGGTCTTTCTGGTTGAGGATGGGTAACGAGACCTTGACTGAGATCTTCCGCTGACGAAATCTGGCGCCGGCACCAGCTTTTCCACTGCTCGCATTTTTCGAGGGTAGAATTGCCATTGTGGGCGACTTAACGCCGAGAATCTATTAAAATGGCAGGACCCAAGGAGCGACAAAGGCTCGGCCAGTGACTGAGGAGAGTCAGTGGGTGAATTAGCGCCGTTTATGCCAACGGTGGTGGCGACGTTGAAACCTTGTCCCCTTAACTATGGGTGTACGGGTGTTTGCTCAAAGTTTATGCGGGCAAAAAATGTCGTCCGCCCCCCGAACAGCAAGTCCCGAAATCAACAACACTGGCAGAAAATCAACGAAACGCGCGTGAAAAACGGGCTAATCGAGATTGGAAACAGGTGTATGGATGTTGAATGGTGGTGGAGATCCCAAATTGGAGGTTTTCCTGGGAACTTTACACTATAATTGGCGGAGTTGGAAAGGGGTGAAAATGGTGGGTGAAGGGGTATTCGTGGACATGCGGAAAAAGTTTTCTTCGCGGGGGTACAGGCGACATTTGTCGCGGCAAGGTCACGTGTGGCATCACGTGGAGAACCACCCTCCCCAACTTAAGACTTGGGCCCAATTCCCACCAACGGCGCCAACTACGCTATTACTGGTCCGCATGGCGCGTTGGGGAGGCTGCTGGATGTTTTCTGGGCGTGCTGTTTTTGCAGCTGCGAATTTTCCCCGGCTTCTTAGCGTCTAGGAAACTCGCTCGTTTGGGGATGATTCGGAAATAGCGCCACCAGGGAAGTAGACAACTCTCAGCGGTGGAATTCTGGAACAGTGGGTAGACTTGCGTTTGTGAACTTCGCCATTTGAGGTAATTCTCTCCAATATGTGGCGGTTGCCCTCCGCCAGCACATTTGGGCGTCAATCAGCCACTTGGCCAACCCGCACGCTAGCGAGCCCGGGAAAAAGATATGTTGGTCACGTCAGATGTCTGTAACTGCTGGAGCGCATTTAGGGGAACGAAATGCCATCGGAAGCATCAGGCGGTGGAGTTGAAGGAAGAAAGACCAATAAGGAATGGTAATTTCTCAGTCATCTCAACTGGTTGGGTGCCCTCGGTTATCTGCAGGAGCAATAATCAGCAAGGGGAATTTGCTCCGGCCAACATTAGGCGAAATTTTGGGTGTACACACAGAAAAGCGTTCACAGTGAATGTGGCAGTACAATGTGATTGCGCTCATCGCCACAGCCGTACGATTGTATATATCTGCCCCGATTTCGTGGGGAGGTGGTTCTCGCCACCAGATAGACAACGGTGTGTGGCACGTGATGATAGCGCACGTGACGCCCCGCCTACCGTCCCGCTCGCATTTGTCCGCACCCCACATTCTAGTTAACAAATTGACCAACTTTAACTAGGGACCCATTGAATCAGATTCGGGACTGAGTTTTCGAATTTGCCAATTAAAGTTCCCGATTCTGCGTGAGCTTAGCCGCTAATAGCCGCCGCCTCCCTGTGCACCTCTGCTTTCCGGACATATTTCCGTCCGAGTGAATTGCGTCACCAGTTTTCGATCTCGGAGTCGCTACAACCGCCGCCAGTTGGATAATTGTTGCTGTTTTCAACTTGGAAATGACGCTGACGCGCTTAGAGTCGTCCAAACTTCCGCCGCTCTCGGTTTTCCTTGAGACGGTTTGTCCCGGGACGCCGTTTCTCGACGAAAACATCCATTTCACCTTACAAGATTCGCTCACCAAGGAAACTCTCAAACAGGTGGACGACTTGTCGTGGCCGCTCACCGATTCAACGTCCGCGTCGTCCTCGGTGCGTGCGCATCTCGACCGCACATACTTGAACGTGGCCAGGCCGCCGTTTGTCCATGATGTTCGCCGCAACATTGAATCGACAACCTACGTTCCACTCCCACTCCATGTGGTGGATGTGTTTGATCAGGCCAGCTCTGTTCACGACACGTCAAAGAATGCTGGTGGCGTTCACATTGGCGCCAACGTCAACCCGCTCATGCAAGATCCGTTCAAGTTGGTGCACTTGAATCCGGGGTGTCTCTCCTCCATTCTTGTGTTGAGCAACTCGTCTCGCAACCGCAACTTGACGGCAGCAGACTCTCGGAACCCGTTCAACAAGGTCACTACCAGCATCAACAAGCTCTTGCGGATGAGCGGGGCCAACGGCTCCGATCTGACGTCGTACTTCACTCTGATCATCGAAGCCATTCCAGAACCGGCTCCGCCTCACCACATCAGCCACCCTCTGGGCCCGCTGATTGTTCCGCTGAGACGCAACTCCAAGACCAACTCCCCTTTCTGCAAGCTCTTGCTGTTCGACGAGAAAAGCTACTTCTCCCAGGTCAGACTGCCTGCTACAGCCAAGTTGCTCATTTCCACCAATATCAACGTGCTCAATGTATTTGCTTTGGATGAGGACGACAATTACGTGGGAACAGAGTCGACTTTGTCGACCAAGGCCATCTTCCCACTTGCTGAGGGTCAGACTGAGTCTTCTTCTGCCAGTCATTCAAGTGCCAGTCAATCGAGTGCAAGCCAATCGAGTGCCAGTCAGCCCGCCGCAGCCGCAACTACAACAACTACTTGCAAGCCATACACGAGAGTCACAGAAAAGCCAATTCTCCGCTTCCAGTTCAGAAGTCACATCATTGTTACTAGCATGATCGCTATCCTGTCTGAATCATTGGTTGTACTTGGTCTCAACACCGGTGACATTATTGTAATCAACCTTGTTGATTTGACGTACCGGCAATTTGACAATTTGGGCTTGGGTGATCGGGTGGACCCAGAAGGCTCCTCTAGTAAAGAGGCTGTCACTAGTATCTTGGCCATTTGGCACCCAAGCTACTCTCTCTTGCTCTCAGTGGGATACGGAAACGGAGAAGTAATTCTTCTTGACCCAGCGGGCTCTCCATCTTCTCCTTCGCATAGATATGAGAAACAAACTGTGGGAAAAGATGCACTCGTCACCTACTTCAAGAAATTTGATTTGAGTTCTTTGAACATGCGGGATAGCGGGAAATCGAATGATTTGTCTCCAGATTACATCGTTGGCCATTTCAAAATCAGTCACAAGGCCATCACATGCTTTGCAAGTACTATGGGACGGGAGCTGAGTGTAAGCAGTGCCCATAGACCGCTTCTCTTAGCTGTTGCATCTGACGATGGCTTGGTTCGATTCATTGACTTGATCAGCACCCACGGAAAAAACTACGGTGACACCACCAACTTTTACAACCAGCTGATTGTCTCTGATATCGTTTCTAGTTACTTCCAGGACGGGATCCGCAGCATTGAGTTTTCACCAGATTTCAGATACTTCTGCATGGCAGGCAAGGGAGACCTCATTGAAGTTTTCAGGATGAAATACTATAACATCAATGGGTTGCTCATGAAAAACACAGAATCTTCCCACCGGGGTGGCAGGTCTAGAAGTGGCACCGTCAATAGCAACAACTCGGGCAATGCCACCACACCATCGCTATTCTTGTCACCCACGAGCACAACTCCAGCCACCAGCTTGGATGTGGGCCGGGATGAGCATCATGATACGCATTATCCACCAACAATCAAGGATATTACCATCGTCAGTCGTTTGAAGGGACACACTAACACAGTTGACCTGGTCTTTTTCGTTCGTGAAGATGACCTTGTCTCTTCCAGTATCAGTAATGCCACCTCTCGGACGTACAAACTCATGTCGTTTGGAGAGGATGGCAAGGTGATCATTTGGGATTTCGATAGCAAAGCGCTTCCCCGAGTGAAGAAGAGCCATATTACGACCAAAAGACGGGTTTCTGTCAACCCGGAGTTGACACAAGCACCTTTACCTGTTAATCCCAGAGGAAAGGCAGGGTTGGTTCCGTCGATTTCCAAATCGCATCACCGCAATCGCTCGTTGTCATACCAAACAGAAGAAATGACGATCAGTAATTCGTTCAGTGCATTGGGAATCAACACCCTCCTCAGCCAAAGTCCTCAGCCCCTGCAACTGGATAATACGGAAGAACAGCTGAAAATCGTCTTTTCGCTATATCGGTCTCTCTTTGAGATCAGGCTCAAGAAGCACTACGCTCAAGCGCAAAACAAAGATTTAAAGAGAAAGTACAATGCCGTCATTCATGCGGTTGTGAATGACAAAATTCTACCCTCTATCGAAATTCCATTGTTGAGCATTGACTTCTCGTGCTTGATTAGAGACCAAAAGATTCAAGGAGTTCACGTCAACTCTGAGAAATTCTGGATTTTTGGCCATAGTGGAGATATCCTCACCTACAGTTTGACCCATTAAAAACAAAGCATACCGATAGATTATTTTGGCCCACTTAAAAAGATTCAGATCATGAGAAATGAAACATACAGAAGCAACATCGAAAAAGAAAAAAAAAGACGGTAGACTACGTCCATAGATAGCTTTATAAACATACACCTGTATTTGATAAATATTGGACAGCGCTAGTCCAAGATGCAACTAATATTAGTAACAATATTAGTGAGAATTGAATGTTGGAGCCCCGTCAAGTCCGAACCCCAACTCTTCCTCAAGGCGGAAATGCTCTGGGTTGTCGGACTTTTGATTGAGAAAATTGAATTCTTCTAGCTCCTGGGGCTTGGGCATTTGCTGGTAGAACAGCAACTCATTATCATTGTGTAGTTGTTCGGGGTTTGTCAACACACCGCTGTTACTGATTCCCGAGTAGCCACCGGAATTCAAGATCTCCGGAAACTGATACTCGTCCTTGTCTGCCAACTGGGGTGAATCCTGCAGCAATTGAGGCTGCTGAAGCTGCTCATGGAGTTGTTGTTGTTGATGATGCTGGTAAAGTTGCTGTTGCTCTTGTTGATGCGAATGCTGATGCTGGTTTTGAAGATGTTGCTGCTGCTGCTGTTGTTGTTGCTGCTTGGATTCTTGCTGAATCTGCATTTGTAGCTGGATCAGCTGTTGCTCGTGAATTGGCTTTCTCACAAACTCTCGGAAAGTTTGCACCTCTTCCACAATCAATTGCTTCATCAGCTCAATGTCGTCAACAGTCTCGAAGGTGCTGAAGTCAAACTTCATCTTGCACTCAGGCTCATCCTGCGGATCGTGCCAGATGGCCAAATATGGGTGCTCGAGGGCCTCGTTGACGGTGATTCTCTCAAAGGGATCCAAGGTGAGCATTCTCTCGAGCAAATCGAGCGCCAACGGGTTGGCCTCGGGGAACAACTCCAGGTATGGCACTCTTCTCATGATGGGCAAGGAGCGCACGTAGTTCTGGGCCCGCACCGACCCGATTTTCGTCAAGGTGGCCTCCTTTGGAGTGCCCAAGATCATGAGGATCTGGTTGAGCTGGTCCACGTAGTCCTTGCCGCGGAAGAGCGGCTTGCCGCCGAGCAACTCGCCCAAAATGCACCCCACCGACCAGATGTCGATGGCCTTTGTGTAGTTGGAGAACGAGAGCATGATCTCGGGCGCACGGTACCATCTGGTGGCCACGTACTCGGTCATGAAGCCTTGGTTCTGCTCGAAATCCTCCAGGAAGCCCCGCGCAAGGCCAAAGTCACAGATCTTGAGCTCGCAGTCGGCGTTGACCAAGAGGTTGCCCGGCTTCAAGTCACGGTGGAGCACGTCAGCGCTGTGGATGTACTTCAACCCGCACAACACCTGGTAGATGAACAGCTGGTAGTGCGAGTCGGTCAACGGCTGGCCCAGGCGGATGATCTGGTGCATGTCACACTCCATGAGCTCCTCGTAGAGATAGATCTCATTGAAGTTGCCCGTGACCGGATGCGGCACAATGTCCAAGTCGTAGAGGCAGGTGATGTTCTTGTGGCCCCGGAAAAACTGCAAGAGCTTCAACTCGCGGAGCAGCCGCTTGCACAAGATCTTCTTGGAGAAGATGTTGGTGATCTTCTTGATGGCAACGTAGCTGCCGTCGGCCCCGTCGTCGGCCCCGTCGTCATATTTGGCGGAGCACACGATACCGTAGGCGCCGTGGCCCAACTCCTTGACGATGTTGAACCGCTTGTCGATGACAAACTCCTGGTTGAACACCTTGTTGACGGATCTGCCCGGGTACGCCATGGAAAGAAAGTGGTTGGGATCAGGAATGTCTGATGCGAATGCGAAATGTGAAATGTGAGTGCGAAATGCGAACTTGCTCGCACCTATACACCACTGGGGCCGGCCCCAAATATATACGCTAGTCGGACCAGGGGAACGGTGCGCTAAAATCGGGGGAACACTGCTTGTGGTTGCAGGGGCAGCATTGTGTGGTTTGGAGCGGGCCGCAGTGGTGGGGCATTTGTTTGTTATCCGGCCCAAATCTCCAGAGGTGGGGCCTATTTTAAGAAGCCCTCTGTAGACAGGGCCGATTTCCATGCATTGTGTTATTAATAGCCCAGGGTTGGGTCCATGGTCAACGGCTGTCCTCGACCTAACCATTGTGCCGGGCACTAAAACGAGGTTAGTGTGGCTCGGGGGCATCGCAGGCGAGAGTAGGCGAGAGTAAGCGAGCGGAGGAGGCGTTTTTTGCTTTTGGCGCCGGTTTGGGGGCGCTGGAGTGGTGGGGCCGATTGGGGCCGATTGGGGCCGGCGGGGCCAGTTGGGGCCAGTTGGGGCCAATTCGCGAAAAAAAAACTGCCCGGAGGCCCTAGCGGCCCTGATTTCAGGCCCCAGGGGTTTTTTTCTGGCGCTATTTCTGGCGCTATTTCCAGCGCCGGTGGCTAATTCGTGGCTATTTTTTTTGGCATTTCGCCCCACTGCTCGCACCATCGCCGTTCGCTGGCGCCGACTTGGCCCTGGGGCCCAACGCTCATGGCTGCACGGCTCAACCACGCCGACCATTGTTGGGGCAAATTAGGGTTTGGGTCAATTGGGTTCTGCGGTTGTTTTTCGGCTGTTTCTTCTCGGCTGGGTTTTGACGTTGCAGTGACGTTGCGGTGACGTTGAGGCTGCATTGTGTTTTGCGTTTGGTGCTGGTTTCTCGGTTTCTTTCCAGGTTATTTGCTCGTGTTGCGCTGGTGGCTTAGGTGCGGCGGCCCGAATTGATGGGGCCTGATTTGTCGGCGTGGTTTCTTCGCACGGCGATCGCGATCGCCAGAAGTGCCGTTTGGGTCCAAATCTCGTGTTTGCCAGTACCGACGCCAATCGTAGAGATAACGGCGGGGCTTTGCAGCGATGGAATCTGGCAAAAACAGTCAAAGTTTTCTAAAAAAAAAAACGAGAAATACCGCCATGCACCGCCGCCTATGTCGACGCACATTGTGAGCCCTCTGCGGCGCTCGCTAACTTGGTGGTTTTTCGCTACAACGTCAACTTTTCAGTTACAACATCAACTGTTCAGTCTGGCCAATTTTCTAGACATTTTTTCTAGGCATTTTTTCTAGGTAATTTTCTGTCGTCAGTGGCTCTGCAACCACTTGAGCACCACCTTGAGGCCCTGCTCAACGCTCTGCTCGGAATTGCCAAACCCGAGCCGGAGCCATCCGGGCTTGCTGAACACCTCGCCAGGAACAACCAACGTGCGGTGGTTCTCGGCAAGATCCACCGCCATGTCCATGGTAGAAACCGGCTTGTTGATCTTGACAAAACAGGTGCTTCCTCCCCGCGGACGCACCCACTCAGCAGCGCCGTTGGACTCGGCAATGAACCGGTCACAGTGGGCCAAATTGCGCTGGCAGAGCTGGTGGTTTCGGGCCAAGATGTCAGACACGGCGCTCAATGCCAACTCCGCCATGCTGTCGTCTAAAACAGACACCGAAATGGTGTTGTAGTCTCGCTTCTCCCAGAACGCATCCACCCACGCCTTGTTCTTGGTGACGATCCACCCCAACCTCAACCCAGCAAGCGCAAACGCCTTGCTCATGGATCCCGTGGAGAGCGTGTTGTCGTAGCCAAACGATGTGATCGACTTGATCGAGTCCCCACCGTCGAAATGGTAGAGTGGCCGGTACACCTCGTCGCACATGAGCCAAACCCGGTGCTTCTGGCAGATGTCTACAATCCGCTGCAAGGTGTCGTTCTCCCAAACGGCGCCCGTAGGGTTGTTTGGGTTGTTGATCACCAAAAACTTGGTCTTTTTCGACGCAATCTCCTGCTCGAGCGCCTCCAAGTCGGGCTGGAACTGGTCCTCGAACTTGAGCTCGAACATGTCCACCACCCCGCCAAACATCCGGGGAACCGACGAAAGCTGCTGGTAGCTGGGGTCCACCACCAAGACGTGGTCGCCAGGGCTCACCAACGCATAGAACACCAAGAAGTTGCCGCCAATTGCGCCGTTGGTGATCACCACGTTATCCGGGCCGATCTCCGGGTCGTTGTACAACGAGGCAATGCGCTTCTTCAACCCGGGCGACCCACGGATGTGGCCGTAGGTGAGCTTGGTGTCGAGAAGCGACTTTGTGGCGTCGTGGCGTGCCTGTTCGGGCAAATTGGCCAAGATGTCGTTGATCGACACCGACTCGCAGCATGTTTCGCCCAAGTTGAGGTCGATGTTGGTCTCGTACTTGTCCATGTACTGTTCTACAGCAAACGGTTCCTGGGCCACCATTTCTGATTGTTGTTCTGTTTTTCTGTTTTTCTTGCTTTTCTGACTTGAATTGGAGGCGGCGGAATTTGCTCCAATTTATCAAGCTTAGAGGCCCTTGCACATAGAGATAAACCAGGAAGGAGAAGCCGAAGCCAGACCCACGAGATACCATGTTTGGCGGGAGTATTGGCCAGACTGGAGAAACTCACGGCGTGGGTTGGGAGCAATTCCGCTGCAACGGGCCCCGGGTTTTGGCAGTGGGGCCTAATTTCGAACAATGCAACGGGTTTTCTGGTTTTTCTGGTTTTCTGTCCAGACCCATGACTAAGATTGCGAAGATAAGGCTGATGCGGCGAAAATGTGCAGAGGAACTCTCGAATCCTGACAACAACGAAATTGCCTCTACAAACGGAAAAGCTTCGTGGCGTAGCACTTGACTTTCTCCGTGTTCTTCAGCCCCTTTCCTCTGTTTCGGTGCCCCTTCGCTCTGTTTCGGTGCCCCCATTGTGCTGGTTTTCTTCGCACAATTCCTCTTGACCGATATTTTTTCCCATTATCTGGTCACTTTTCGCCCGTTGTCCCCAACTCCACCCCGACTCCAACAAAAAAAAAAAAAACCTCGTCGAGTTCGGCCCCAACGGTCCCTTTCATCTCCTGGCTCCAACTCTATTTTCTATTGCACACTCTGCCTTTAAACTTCGTTCCTACCCCACACTGGTCCCTTGTGCTACAGGAAGGAAATGTTCTCACCTTCAAATCTCCATCAACAAGCTTTCATGAACGAAAAAGGCAGGATGGACGACCTCGCGTCGCTTTTCCTTCCGGACCTACTCCATCCGCTCTCCAGCACCGACAACGGGCAGTCCAAGCCCGACGAGTCGTTTTTCTACCAGGACCGTCGCTCGTCGCTATCGACCCCACTGTCGTCGGGTTTGGGGATGTACATGGCGTTTACGGACGAGCCGGACCAGGGCGAGGCGGCCGAGGTGCTGCTGAACGTGCACCAGGCCTACGCCAACAACGCCTATCCGCAGAATCCGCCGCAGCCCCAGTATATCCCGACAAACTACCCCAATATGCCCATCAACATCCACAACAACATCCACGCCAACTACCAGCCCCACCGGTTCCTGCCGTTCCCGGACCAGGACATGGGCCACATACTGCACTACTCCGACTTTGTGCCCGCCGAGGCCGGGCTTCTGCAGCCCATGCGCCACCACCAGCTCAGACAACGGCTACCTGTGCAGCCAGCGTTTTCTCCATCCACGGTCATTGGCCAGTTCGAGGGCCTTGCATGGCAGGGCAACGACGACTTCACGTCGCAGTTGTACTCGGGCCACGTCACCCCAGATCTCCAGGCGCTGGGCCAGCGGGCCATCCGCAACGACCAATTGTTGAGGCCGGACATTGACTTGGCCAACGCCAGAAAAGACCGCCCGAAACCAAAGAAGCCACTGCCCGAGAAGGTCCGCACCACCGCCGCCAAGGCCGCGGCCCCGAAAATCAACTTGGACTACTCCCAGGAGGCGTTGTCGAGGCTTTCGGTGCTTGCTCCCAACGGAGAACCCAGCTGCACATTAACGGACGCTGCGGGCCGAGCCGTGCCTTGCAAGTTCTCCGCCAGCTTGGACGGACGACTCTTGACCAACGACCAGGACAATTTCAACCACATCAGCTTCTACACGGGCGCACCAAGCCAGGACGAGGTGTTCTTGCCTCGAGTGATCTCGTGCTACAGGCGAAACTTCGTCTCCGTGCACTTTGAGCTCTCAGTAGATAGTTTCTCTGGCGGTCTCTTCGTTCACGGCTCGCCGGTCAACCGGTTGAGAATCGATATCGGTGCCATTACTGAGGGCACCAGCCCTTCGGCTGTGCCGTTCATGATCATGAACGATAAGGACAAGGGAGCCAAGGACAAGGACAAGAAGGACCCCTCGCGGCCCAAAATCACCCCGGTTTATCTTCTTGATAAGAGCAACCCGGTGGAGCTCTCTAGCTTGACTTCGAGCAATGCGTTCTGCATCAAGAAGCTCCAATTCAAGAGTGCTACGTCCAACAGCTCCAATCTCAACTACCAGACATACTATCGTCTTACTTCACAGCTTGTGGCCGAGACCGATGCGGGCCCGAAGGTTCTTCATGATCTCATTGGCGCAAGTATGACGGTGAGGGGCCGGAACCCTTCGTTCTACCAGGAGAGAAAAGACATTCGCATCAAGACCAACTCCATCGACAACATCCCTCTGGGTGACCTCGAGAGCAAGTTGCGCGACCCTCTGGAGCCAACTTCCGAGCCCACAATCGACTCTGCTCAGACTGTCGTCAAAAGTGAGGAGAGCGAAGGAATCAAGACGGTCGACGAGGAGGCTGAGTACGAAAGCGGCGACAAGGCCAGCGACAGCAACGATAAGGATGCTGATGGTGACTCTGCAGCACCTAACTCACCTCTTGAGCAGTCTCAGTCTCAGTCTCTGTCACAGCCCACCCAGGCATCTCAGCAGCAGATTATGGCCAATGTGGACGAGTTCATTGCGTCGAAAACCAAGGACAGTGAGAACAACTACCACTACTTCCCCATTCTGAGCGTCTACTACTTGCCTCCAATCAATGTGGTGTACTTTCCTCATGGTGTACATCAAGATAAAGCAGCAGACGAGTCGAATGTCTCCAGAGAAAGCGAGAGCAAGGTCAGCACTCCGGGAGTCAGCACAACTATGGAGCGAAAGAGGGGCTCCAAAGTCTATTTCCGGTCTTGAGGGGGTTCAAGTTAGCTAATCTAAATCATCAAACCCAATACACAACTCAGAAGAGTAAATTGCCTTCACTGTATTCTTAGCATACACACAATTGCCAACCAAAATCCCTACATATTTCTGCCCAATCTAGCAATTTGTCACCGTCTGTGTTTCTCTTCCAGAGTTCCTGGACTACCAACCAGGCTCGTCTTACATTATGCACTGGACATTTCTGAATGATCAGAGTGAAAAGCTGTGTCATCCTGCTGCGATCGTGCTTGGTAAAGCAAACCAGTCCTGCCATAAGAAGAGGCAAGCAAAGAATCAAAATCATCTGAGTATCCTGCAACTCTTCAATGTGATCGAATAAGCAAAGAAGCAAGCGTTGCAGCTCCCAAGATTTTGGAGAGCATTCTTTCAAATGCAAAACCCAATATAGCTCGCAAACGGTCTTGAATAGTGCAAATGCCTTATTGTGGAGTTCTATCTCATTCTCGCTAGCATCTTTAAGTAGTTGGTCATCGATTGCGCAGTCAAAGATCTTTTGCTCCATGAAGCGTACATTGTCATGGCAAAATTCCAAATACTGAGCTCTTAGCAGGTGAGCGTCCAGAGGTTCATTCAGTTCCTGGGGGTCTTCATCGAGTAACAATTTTAAATTCAGCTGGTATTCTCTCATTGTAGCTTTAACTTCAAGTTCCTCTGCAAGCAACAAATACACTGGATTGAGGCAACCCTGCAATGGATCAATCCCGTAGTTTGACTCGAAAAAACCATTTTCAAAAATGTCACGGTATTCAGACACCTTCACCAACGGACCATTCAAGAATGCATGCGATGCCAATATATCGTGGTAGAAGAAATTGGAAATGAGAAACTTGATATCGTTAGAAGCGTGGAAGGTGGAACTTAGTTCTCGTAGTCCTCCAAACCTCAAGATAAGCTCGTAGCACTTGTAGAAGCAAGTCCACCACTGAGAAACGTCACCCTGACATACGAAAAAGCCTAGCATGATCAAGTGGAAACATAAAAGAGTGAAGTAGTCATAACTGGATGCAGAGGCCCCGCGAGGGAACCGCTTCGATGTCAAGTTTATCGCCTTCATCAAATGGCCCTGGACATCCTCGTTGTGATGTTGGTGCATGTAGAAAGCTCCCCATGAAGCAAGGGCATGCCCGATGCTTTCGTCAGTGTATGCTAACAGGAGAAAGGTTTTGCAGAAGTAGTTTGAAGTTCGGGGACTCACCACCAATGATCCCGAGACTTTCTGCTCGAAATGGCGAACAAAAGATGTGGTCTTCGCATCGAGAAAGAAAGTGAGGAACGAGGTCTGAACCAAGGGAAAATGCACCTCATTTGTCGAACCTTTGTATGTGAGCAACTGAGTTGGCAGGTTCTTCTCTCTAGTAACGAGCTGACCCGTTTCTGATGCCAATTCGAGGACCGAAGGCTCGGATGCCGATACCTCAATCAAGGTTGAGTTCTCTGAGAGAAGGTTATCTTCCTCATCCACAATAAAGTTTTCAATTGAGCGTAATGTTGAGTTCTGATTTTCTAGTTCCTGACCATCACTAAATATTGAAGTTGCAGCCGTTGATTCTGTTCTTTTGGACGGATTCTCAACTGGTGATTTTGCACCCACCTCTCTCCATATGCAACGAACGTTTCTCTTGACACAGGCGATACACTCTGGACGGGTTTCATCGCACTTTCTGCGGCGTTTTCGGCAACACAAGCATCCTTTGTTGGACCGGTACGTTGCCCCCACGAACTTGTGGAGAGTTACTTTCTTCTGTTTGAAGTTGGTGGTCTTTTTCGACGGAGTTTTCTGCACCGCCAGACGATCTGCACTATGCGAGTAGTCAACCAAGCGGAACATTTCGGTACCAGAACAGGCAGTTCACGAAACGTAGCTCCGTTGGAGATAAAAACCAACTGAATGGGTAGTTATCGTGACTATTATAGTTGGGCGCGTTATTCCGCATTAGGCAAGTGGGGCCTACCAGATAAGATAGAGATGAGAATCGATTAAGTTGAACTGTTAGAGGGATCTCAGATCCGAAAACCTTCCCAATTCATGGTGCGGCGGCATCAGCCAAGTGTTTAGATTATGCATATCAGTTGAAGACGGAAGTGATCATCAAGGGTCCAACAATAGATAGCATTGTGAAGAGAGTTATTGGTGCAGTGACGAGATTACGATTTGTTGGCCAAGAAAAGCAAAAATGGATATCTGACAATGGTAGTCCGATCTCAATTGGTGATTAAGGGTTGACCGTCCCACATGGCCTAGAATAGATTGTGGTGTTGGGATTTTGCACCCGCCATTGAAGATGGAGTTGGTAGCTAAGGTAGTGTGCGGTATTTTGCGAGATAGTGCAACAAATTGGTTCTCGTAAACTGTTCTCGATTGGATTAGAGGGGCCCACTCTATATAATTTGTCATTTGCAAAATTCAACCATAACTTGGTTGATCAGCAATCAGGTTTAGTGAGAATCTGGTGAGCATTCGGTCTCATTCTCGCGAAGTTCGTCCCAGTCCTCCAACTTAAAATTGTACTTCAACTTAATGTTGAACTTCTGTTCACTGTATTGTTGGTTTATCTTGACTTCTTTTCGTAATCACAAAACCTGGGCGTGTCACTGGTCGCTTCAAACCAGTTCCATGTTGTAGTGAAGGTGCAGCGTGCTAATTTCGGAAGAGCACACCGAGTCCAGCGCCCAATTTCACTTCTCCAATAACCCGCTGACTCCGCTCATTCTACTGCTTTTCTTGGCCACTTTTCAAATCACACTATGAATTACCGAATTCTAACTTCTCCAGCTTTCATGACCACCACATCATCAGTATATTGTGGGCTTAGAGTGGTGTGCGGAATTACAACCTCGCATTACCGTATTAGGCAAGAGGTAGCCCCCACGTTTCGTGTGTGCAGGAGTGTTGTGATATTTGGGTGCAACTACTGGCTGTTGCTGGAAACTGCGACTACTACTTCTTCTTCTTCTTCTTGATATTTTCGTTGAAAGTACGTAAAAACTGCAAATGCCTTACCCCATCAAAAACTCGCTCTTGTCCAACTTGCATTGCAACTTGTAGTCTGGCTGGAACGACGCATACAAAGTCTCTGGGTCATTGGTGACAAACGCCAGGTATGCCGCCACATCATCAGAGATGAACTGCTTCTTGTTGACGCTGCTGGCAGAGTCTGCAAGCAATTGCACCTCACAGCTTCTCTCCAACAACATAAACAAGTAAGCTGCCTCGTCCACTGTTTTGCCCATGGTGAGCAATCCGTGGTTCTGCAAGATCACACTACGAGCTCCAGCAGCTGCCTGGGCAATCTCGTGTCCCTCGCTGTTTTCAAGCGCCACTCCGCCAAAGTTGGAGAACACTGCCTGGTCGTTGTAGAACATACACACGTCCTGGTTGATCATCTCGAGTGGCTTGCCAAACGTGGAGTAGGCCTTTCCGTACTTGGAGTGAGTGTGACAAGCAGCATTGATGTCGGGTCTGGCCTGCTGAAGCGCCAGGTGGATGGCGTAGCCGGCCGCATTGATTGGGGCCTGGTTACCGTCGGGCAAAATGTTCCCGTCCTTGTCCAAATGCACCATATCTTTGGCGTCCATCATGGCAAAATGGACTCCCAATGGGTTGATCCAGAAGGTCTCGCGGTCCACGGGGTCTCTGAGCGAGATGTGGCCGGCCTCTCCTTCTGCAAATCCCATCCGGGCGAAAACTCTGAATGCTCCAGCGACATGGTCAAGCATCCATTTCCTCTCCTCATACTTGTCAGTGAACTTTGGCACTTGGTGAGGGTGTCTGCCACCTTTGGCGATGTTGTGGGATCCACGGGTGCCGAAATCGTAGCCTTTATCAGTGTGCGAGTTTGCGGTTGGCGACATAACGGGTACAAACTGCCGAGTATATGAAAAAGTGGGGCTAGTAGGTTTCGTTAGCCAATCTATGAGAGAGCTCTTTATAATTGAGGTGATGGTGGGGTCGTCGCGTTTATCCTAATCGGGTAAGGCGACGGAAATCCTGCCACAACCGCCGCATGCCATCACCTCTCGGGAGTTATGCAGGAATGGACTCTTGATGGTTGGTGCATAATCGTCCTGCGTGGGCTCCCCACTATCGCGGAATTGGTGACACGCATCGCTGCTACTATCAACCTCTGATAAACGCATTGCCCCATTCGGAAAGATAAACCGAAATGCATAGGTGCGATGATTTGTATAAATCTAGCAATTTCGCCAGTGATGAGAAGCTGCATCGCTAAACAACATGACTTCCATCGATAAGGACTCTAAAGACTACGCGGACGAGAAAATCACTCCGGTGGTGACGCTAAGACAAGATGCTGGAAAGGACGCAGACAAGGTTGTTGGTTTGGACCTCTTCGAGCATGCCAAAGACTTGACCGAGGAGGAGGTGGACGAAGAGTTGTCGAAGATTCGCCGCAAAATTGACCTCAGAATCATGCCCATCTTGTGTTTCACATACATGTTGCAGTTCATGGACAAGTTGAGTTTGAACTATGCCTCTGCCTACTCGCTAAAGCTGGACTTGGGCCTCACCGGACAACGGTACTCGTGGGTTGCTGCCATCTTCAACTTTGGCTACTTGTTCTGGGCTTTCCCATCCAACTACATTATTCAGAAGGTGCCGCTCGCCAAATACACTGGTAGTATGATTGTGGTGTGGGCCATTATCTTGATTGCTCACATTGGTGCCACGAATTACGGGGGCATGTTGGTCTTGAGATTCATTTTGGGAATGTTTGAGGCAGGTATCTCGCCCTCTTGTATGATGATCTGTGGTATGTTTTACTCCAAGCAAGACCAGCCTTTCCGCATGTGTACTTTCTTGAGTTTCAACGGTATTGCTACCATTTTGGGAGCCTTGCTCGGTTTTGCACTTGGCCATTCTCACAGTACTGCTTTGGCCTCATGGAAGTTGATTTTCTTGGTGATTGGCCTCATAAACTTCGTCTGGGCTTTCGTGTTTTTGCTCTTCACCCCAGACAGTCCCGCTTCAGCCAAGTTTTTGACTGAGAGAGAGAAGACCATCTTGATCAAGCACATCTCTAAGAACAACCAGGGTGTGAAGGACCTGCGTTTCATGTGGCCACATGTTAGGGAGGCAGTTGGGGACATCACTGTGTACATCTATGGTCTCTTTGGACTTGGATGTGGAATTATTAACGGCGGTGTTTCAAACTTCCAGTCTTCTTTGATCAAGGGATTTGGTTTCACCGGGTTGTTATCGACTGCCTTGCAAATGCCTACAGGTGCCATTGAGTTTGTGGTCGTCTTCAGTTGTGGAATCCTCGCTTTGAAGGTGCCCAACATTAGATGTTTCATTTTCTGTGGACTCTGTGTTCCTGGGTTGGCCGGCTTGATTGGTATCCACCTCATCGAAAACAACAGATGGGCCTCTGTGGGTTGCACATGGCTCCAATACATCGTCGGCGGGCCGGTGATTTTGAGTTGGATCTTCATGACTGCAAATGTCGGTGGAAGTACTAAGAAGACCGTTGTTAACGGTTTCTGGTTCACTCTCTATGCTTCCGGTAACATTATTGGTGCCAACATCTTCTACACTAGGGAGGCACCCAAATACAAGAGTGCTATGATTGCGTTGATGACCTGTTACAGTACCATGATTGCAGTTGGAATTGGCTACTACTTCCTTCTCAAGTACAGAAACGCTAAGAGAAACAAGGAGCAGGGTGGATACTCCGAGGAAACGCGCGAGCAGGCCATTATCGATGGTTTCAAGGGTATGACCGATTTTGAGAATCGTGGATTCAGATACTCCTTGTAGTTCTTGACATTCGTTTCCCCAATTCAGTATTTCTTATTTATCAATATTGACAGTTTGAGTCATCTAGTCTGTAGGAACTAATCCATTGATCATGGGCGGAGAGGAACCGTAAGGCATTAACGTAATCTTGACCTAGCCAGGACAGATGAACAGCAGTTGCATTTGTATTGACACTTTCACTCTGTTCCGGCAATCTCCGCCAGACCTTTGCAGATCAAGGTGACTATAGTCTTGATTATGAGACCATAGAATACGCAAGATGGAACATTTCTATAATTAGCTAGATTCGGATACATTGCAGAATCGGGGAACATGCAATTACCAGCGAAAATAATCTGAATTAAAAAATAAACTTCAAAAAAAAAAAAAAAACTGGAGTGGAGAGAGCCTGGTGTTCTCAGCCGTCAACTCAGTTTCTTGGATAGGACGCAAGATTTTCATGACATTGACATCAGAAACGTCAACGCCAACGCCAACATCAAGTGAAACCGACTGCTCCGGAACAAAGATTTTCCCATTTACGGCCAACGACACACGGTCCCAACATTAAGTTGGAAATATTCCAAATACATTCATGCCCGTGGCCGGCATTGAACGGCAATTGCATAAGGCGCGGAAAAATCGGAGAAATCGGAAAATACTCCAGGTTATCAAATACACCATCAGTGCCCGGTCTATTTCACCTCTATCGTCGCCACCATGAGCAGAGGCCGGAGAAAAGTTGTATGTTCGTTCTGTCGCAAGCGCAAAATCAAATGTGACATGGCGTCGCCATGTGGCCCGTGTGTTCGCTTTGGTAATCCCGACTGTGATCTAGCGGAAATTGCTGGAGCTTCGGGCGCCATCAAAACAGATGGCAGGGTGTCAAAACCGGAGAGATCCACCACCGACGTGGAGATTTTGAAGGAACGGCTCATACTGTTGGAGTCGCTTATCGCTGGAATGGCAGGCAAGAGTCTGGAAGGGACGACCCCAGAAGTTGCGGACGAAGCGGCTTCAGACGGGTTGTTTAGTTTCCACCGGCAGGTGGGTCTCCTGGAATATCTGGACTTGAACGGATTGCGGCTGCTCGGCTCGTTGCGCTGGTTGGTGCCCATGTCTTTGGACGATGGACTCCGCAAACTTGGAACCCAGATTGCCCACATGAAGAAGCTCCAGCACAATCCCGAGGTGGTGATGCGGCCAGACCTGTTGCTCAACCTCCTGTTGTGTTCTGCTCCCTCGGCGTGTCTCCAGGCCTCGAGTTTCCGGAGCAACAAGGACCTTCGGGTCCAGATCCAGGAACTCTTACCATCCAAGAAGCGGACATGGATGCTTATCGATCGGTTCTTCAACGTCATCTACCCGTACGTGCCAGCGTTGGATGAGATCGACTTCAGAGATGCTATTTCTGCTATCATTGGGCCCAAAACTTTCACCGAAGACCCAGTGGAAGTGGCTAGCCACGACGAAAACGACTATGCCTTGTTGGGAATGTTGTTGGTGGTGGTCCGTATTACCTACCTCTCGCTATTCGATAACCGCAACAAGTTGCGGACACTCTGCTTCTACAACTCGGCATCTGAGATGGCATATCTCAGCGAGCTAGAAATCGTTGGTGATTGTATCACCGTGGCAGAGAGCTGCTTGAAAGAGTACGATTTGGTCAGAGACATCAAGCTCGAGTGCATCCAGCTCCTCACCTTGATCAGAACTTACATGATGAACGACCCAGAAAGTCCCAACCCAGACATCCAGAACCTGACGTACTCGGCCATACTCAACTCATTGTCATACTCCCGGTGGCTTAATCGTGAACCGAGAAAGATGTTCAATGTCGACACAATGGGTTACAGAAAAACCCAGCTTCTTCGCAAACTATGGTACACTGTGCTCAATCTTGAGTTCGTAACCGCAGTATTCTCAGGAAATGCACCTTCCATCGATCTGGAGTCCTACGATGTGCAACTCCCACAATTCCGTGCAAATGGGCTGAATATTGAGGACACCAAGCTTGATGCTGCAGTGTGTAATAGCTTCTTTAAATTTGCGGAGGTGAGAAACTTGTTGGCTGAGGCCCTCAAGTACTCGTCCCGTATAGCTGGCCCAGTACGTGTGTCTGATGTGGAGGCTGTGGTCAAGAAGCTCGAGATCAAAGAGCAGGAACTCTACGAGACGGTGCTTGAGCATTCAAAGTATCAGCCTCACAACGTGGCCGATGCATTCATGAGAGTGTCGGAGTTTCACTCGTTCATAATGGTATACTTTGTGTTGGTGGGATTCTACACCCATCTCTACTACTACTATTGTCGTCACAACATGGACATTGCCAACAATTACCGCAAGAAGTTCGTGACTGTTCTCAGCAACCACTTCCTTCCGTTTCTTCCCCTGATTCTCGCCCAGGATAAGTACCCGTTTGCCGGGACCACCGATCTTGTCACCAGCAGCTTATTTTCGCATTGTGTGATTCAGACAGTTGTGCTTCTCTGGGCCATGTACATTGATTTCAAGACTCAGCTCCATTATGTTCAAATCAGACCAAGTCTTCTCAATGACCTGGTATCTGGCCAGGAGTACCTGGCCAAGTTTGCTGCATTGAGTTCTGCGTCAGACCTGATTTTCCAAATCTTGACCACAATTGCCAACGGAATCACAATGACTCTGAGTCGCTACAAGATAAACAGCAAAATTCTCCGAGGTCACGGCATGATTCTGAAGATTGTCAGTGCACCTGGCTACTTCGAAAAAAACTCTGTCTTGACACATGATTTGGCCCCGGCCGACTTTGTCAACGAGGTCAACAACATCTTGAATTTCTCGCTTCAGGAAGAGTCGTTTACCGGGCTCATGCCGCAGGAGTCGATGCAATTGATGACTCCATCGCCGTCGCTGTCGTCGTCGCAGCTGGTCAACTCTTTTTCTCAATTCGAGCCCAACTTCAACTTGCTCCTGTTCGAGGACCTTTTCAGTGTCTAGCCACTGGTGCGCTACTTAGATTTTAATGAATCCTACATGATTTTGAAACAAACTATCATATCACTCGTAACGTAAACATCAATCATTACTTGGACGATCTCTGGCCGTATGCCCTGGTGGCGTAGTCTCCGTCAATGACAATGACGTTCTGGGGAACGTAGTTGTATGTCTTGTCGAAGTACTGCTTCAAGATCTCGGCAGTGCCAGCAGCATATCTGGCCTGGGCATCCAACGACGTGCCACTTACATGGGGCGTCATGGCGTTTCCGCCGCCGTACTTGTTGCGGAACGATCTCCAAGGGTGGTTGTCCGGTGCTGGCTGTGGGTACCAAACGTCTCCACCGTAACCTCTCAACTTGCCCAGCTCGACAGCATCTGCCACATCCTGCTCCACACAAATGGCTCCACGAGCCGTGTTCACCAACCAGGCGCCGTCCTTCATGTGGCTGATGGTCTCCTTGTTGAACAAGCCCTTGGAACCGGCGTGCAATGGACAGTTGATGGTCACCACATCGGCCTGGCCCAACATGTCCTCCAACTTCTCCACCCGCTCCACAATGTTGTCGGTGCCGTTGAACAAGCGCGAGGCAGCATTCAACTTGTCCACTGCGTCCTTGGGGAGGTCCTGGTAGTCAAAGTACAAGAGCTTCTTGGGGTTGAAAGCCACCATTCTCTCCAACACTCGGTAGCCAATACGGCCAGCACCCACGGTGGCCACCACCTTATCCTCCAAGTCGTACTCGTCCTTGGCCACGGCTGCAATGTCCCAGCCTCCCGTCACCGCCTGCTCGTGTGCGGGCACAAAGTTTCTCACCAAGTTCAAGATGGTCATGATGACATGCTCGGCCACCGACACCACGTTGGAGCCCGTCACCTCGGCCACGGTAATCTTGCGCTCGTTGGCAGCATCCAAGTCCACGTGGTCCGATCCCACTCCCGCCGTCACACAAAGCTTCAAGTTGGGTGCCTTGGCGATTCTCTCGCGAGTGATGTACGCTGGGAAGAATGGAGTGGTGATGATCACCTCCACGTCCTCCAAGTGCTTGTCCACCTCAGACGAGCCAATGGGGTCCTTTCCGGCAGTAGCCACCAACTCGTACCCGTAGGACTCCACGAGCTGGCGAATGCCCAATTCGTTCTCCAACGCACCCAATAACTTGGGCTCGTCGCGGGCATGATCTTTGCCCTGGTACAACACGAGTAACACTTTTGGTTTTGCCATATTAACTTAACTATACAATTGAATGAGGTGGTGGTAGCTACGCGGATATCATGGTCTTAAATATGGCGGTGGTGCCGAGTTCCGAGCGATTTACCAATTCGCTCACCGGTTACGAGTGGTTGGTACTCTTAGTGGTGGGGGACCTTGTGGGGAGGTCATGAGCTGGGGCTACCCCAGAATCTCGGGTTGTCTGCAGTACCAGGAGTTGGGGCTGTTGAGCAAATGCCGCCATAGGGGCTGTTCTGGCCCGGGAAAAGGGGCTCGCGGGTTTTCCGAGGTGTTTACTATGGCTCGCAAGGCGAAATTTTCTCGAATAGCCGGCCAAGGGGCGCCAATTCGGGGAGTCCCTGACGTGGGGTGGGTTAGTGTGGTGTACGGGTGTGGGCGTGGGGTTGGAAGATTGCGAGACTCGGAAAACGGCAAACGGGACTTCTTGCACCAGTTAGGGCAAGTTTGTCTACTGGTTGTGTAGCGTTGGCATGACGACTGCCGGGTACACTTGAGGTGTCAATTTGGTGTGTGGTCTGGGCCTTGGGGCAGGATTTGGTAAAAGTCTGGGGTAAAGCAATTGGGTCCGCACCGGGTAAAAAGCCGCATTCGGTTAAATGTCTCAGTGGGTGCGAAAACTAGGTGGAGCAATTTGGGTGACGATTACAGATTCAAGAGGGAATTAGTTGGGTGAGCCGATCTACAACATGAATTGAATGATTTAATTGAAGTGAATTAATCGAGTGATCGACTAAAATGAATCATTCGAGTGCAGTGATATGAGTGAGGTGAAATAAAGTGTGTGAGGTGAAGAAGTTGAGAATACCGCTGAGATAAGTAAATAAAGGCAAGAAGTTTTGAAAGACCGAAATATTGGAAGAATTGAGAGCATTGATAATATCATCAGGAAAGCAATAAAGTCATTGTTTGGGATAAGACAGAACTGAAAGTGTCAGATCATTGAGCGAGACCAAAGAGTCTGACAGAATGAGGTGACTAAGTGAGTGAGTTGAGGACTGACATGTAAGATCTGAGTCAATTGATTGACACGAGGGAATGGAGAGAAGTGGTTACTTAGACCAACGGTAAATATTGAGCTGAACGAGTTTGAACACACAAAGACCTGGTTGCTGGAAGAATTGACTGGCTTGTTTGCAATTCACCCCAAAACTGTAACAATTGTTCCCTGAGAAGATACTGTAGCCGTGCGGAAATGGCTTGACAGTTTCCGACACATGCATGCATAAATTAAAAAGGTAAGAACAGTTCAAGGTGATGTACTTCCCTCAATACTCCTGGAACAACCGACTACTGGGTACTATCCACTACTGCCTTTCTACAACTATTTTTATAGCTATATATCTGGAGCAATACCCAAAGAAATCTCAACATCTATTGCCATGGATTTTAAAAACTATAAATACCTCGATTTGTTCAAGCCGTTGACTTTTATTCTTATCCTATCGGCCTCTCGCTGGAAGCTCGGGACCTCTTGACGTCGATACAGTCCCCTTCTACGACCACCTGACATCTTCTTCTGTTGGGGGTGTGACCCTGAGCCACTTGTAGCGGCCCCAATGTTATTCAACCACTCCGCCCAGTTCCAATCCTAATGATGGTCTGATTGACTCATCAGAGTCCGTAGAAACGGTCCCATTTTTCCTTGAAGAAAACCAACATCCGCAAGAAAATAGGAACGACGCGAGAAGGTTTGTAAACAGATTACCGTACGTTCGAAGCCATCTTTATGAATCCTCTAGTGTCCATGAGGATATCTGCCTTGCGAATCCATTAGTGCCACCGCCCAATCATGTGAGCTGGGCTTTTGAAGGGCGCATGTGTAGATTCTTGTGTTCCTGGATCTGCATTGCTCGGAATCGGCAATCGTGTTTGATACTGGGTACGATGTTGGCAGTGGCGAAGCACTGGTTGGACCATACCAGAGTTTCTATCTCTGATGCATTCCAAACGGGTGGAAACCAATGCCTTAATTTTTTTAGGGTTGTTTGGAAGTTCCCAGCATTTCATCAAAACCGTCACTGCTCGCCCCGTGATTCTGCCGAAGGGATTGTAGTTCTTTCTAGGTTTCTCGAATTTGCCATTTTCTGCTTGAAGGAACCGTCTGCTTTAATTCTTAGTGATTTCTGTAAATCTGGTGGTTAGCTCTCTCAATAACTGGTGAAACTATTACTTCAAACAACAAACTCAAGAGCCCAAATCCACGGTCCAGTAAAGCGATTATATGGTGTAGCCGTGCGGAAATGCGATGGCTTGACAGTTTCCGAAACAAGTATACCACGTAAATTCTCGGTCAAAGAGCCACCAATTACTGAGACGAGAATCGGCCATACTGCTCATCGAAGCTTTTGCTGTGCAACATCGTGTTTTACACTTTCTTTCTCGCTTTTCTAAATCGTAACTGATCTCATACCCATCGAAGCTTATACTGATGGTGCGAGATAACAACCATAACCCCACCGAAGCTTTTCCAGTGCAGCCAATAGCACCCAAACAACCGCCTCGTGATGCTGAGCCGCGTCCCCGCAAGCTGGGTGAACCCGGGATTAGTGTTTATCCATCATGTCTCACGCTCTGGCCTATAGGATGCATGTTAAATGGAAGCTTGAGAACACACAATTGCAAGGTTCAAACGCTCAATTGTATGTCTGAGGCACCGTTTAATCGTCACACTATGCCTCAATTGGTGGAAATGCATAAACCCCACAAACAAAGAAGCAAGCCCTATTGTTCGGATGCATCTCCATTGTAGCATCTCAGCAAGTCCTTTTCTCAACTACTCCCGGCCCTACACTTCTCTCTTATGAATCGTATACTGATAAATATTATGCAAGCTAGTCGAACGCCAAAGACTTCTTGATCTCGGCAATAGCACGGCCAGGGTTCAACCCCTTGGGGCAGGTTCTAGAACAGTTCATGATGGTGTGACATCTGTACAACGACATGGAGTTCTGCAACATCTCTTTTCTGAACTTGGTGGCCTCGTCTCTGGAGTCAATCAACCATCTGTATGCCTGCATCAACACAGCAGGACCCAAGTACTGCTGCTGGTTCCACCAGTAGGATGGACAAGAAGTGGAGCAACATGCGCACAAGATACACTCGTACAAGCCGTCCAACTTGGCTCTGTCGTCCATGCTCTGCAAGTTCTCTCTGCCGTCGGTTGGTGGGGTGTCACGCTGCAAGTAAGGCTGGATCGACTTGTACTGCTTGTAGAAGTGAGTCAAGTCGGGCACCAAGTCTCTCACAATGTACATGTGGGGCAAGGGGTAGATCTTGGTCTCCTTGGAGGTGTCGGTGTCTATTCTGCACAAGCAAGCCAATGTGTTGGTACCACCAATGTTCATGGCACACGAGCCGCAAATACCCTCTCTGCACGATCTTCTGAAGGTCAAGGTGGCGTCTTGCTCGTTCTTGATCTTCAAGATGGCGTCCAAAATCATAGGACCACACTCGTTCAAGTCCACTTCGTACGATTGCAACTTTGGCTCAACCTCTGGGGTGTCGGGGTTCCATCTGTAGATTTGGAACTTCTTAATTCTTGGGGCGGCGGCGGTGGCCAAGGATCTGGCATGCGCCACACGTGCCACAGGACGCACTAGTTGTCTGAACATGTTTGCGGAAAAGGTGGGTGGTTGGGAATGGGGGAGTGGGCACGCTATATATAAAAAACGCTCGAAAAACCCATTCTCCCGGAGTTGCACTCGTCCTCGGTGCAGGAGTGACAAACCATTATTTGCGCGGCCATGATTGGCCAACCCCACCAAATGGGGCCCCATCCGTACACCAGGTTCCCCCCACAGTGCGCCGTGACCCCGGTCCAGGGCTCGGCCTGGGGTCCGACGGGGTGCAGTTGGTGGTTGGGGTGCAAATGGTGCGCAATTTGGCCACTCCAGTGCCTCGGGCGGGGCTGGCGACCTGGCGGTTTCGTAGTGTGAGCACTGGCGGGGCTCCTCGGAACCGCGTCACGTGCGCAGACCTTACGGGACCCGGTCGCGCCGGGGCAGTTGGCGGGTGTGTTTTTGGGCTCGGCACGACACAACAGGTGAGTGCAACGGCTTGAACCGCTTGTGGAAGATGCACCCCACATTCGCATACTATAGATGAGAATCAGGCAGTGCAATGGAGACATTTTTTTTTTTTGTATTATTTTGGGGTTTCGGTTGCGTGGTTTTCGGGCTGTGATGCCTCAGTTTAGTTTCTTTTTTGTATTTAGCTCTTTTAGTGCTTAGATCTTGCGGTGGTTAGACCCAGTGCTCTACTACTTAGATCTTCTAGTACTTAGATTTTTTAGTACTAGCACTACAATTGTCTGACATCTCGAATTTCGAGTAAAGCGCTTTTTCTGGCCCTTTGACACTTAGGTACTGAGCCTCTCTAGTTCATTGACTTTTGGTATTCTGCATATCTTTTTTTGAGCGTTCTTACGTTCCGGTGCTTCTTGTAGTTGAGATATCCAATTTCAGACATTGTGCTAACTAAATGCACCATTTATCCACGACTCAGAAACGTTCTTTTTTTCTCGCTGACCATTAGGAACAATTTCAGTTCTCTGTCCTTCGAACTCGCTGATGTTCCAGAATTCGGAGTTTCATGTCATATGCTACGGGCCTCGAGTGCTAGCTCACACCAGAATGCATTTTATCTTCTGGATTACGGATTCTTTTTGTAGCTTCACTTACTGCTCCAATTTACGAGTGCTCTCCATATCTTGTCTTATAATTATCGAAAATGCCGACTATCTATTTTCCAGATCTCCATTCTCTTCCCATCTCCCTAACTAAAGTAGCTCGAGTAGGCAGACAATGCTGGGGCACCTCCCAAGTGCACGTACAACACCTTGGATCCAGCAGAAATTCCACCTTCTCTCACCAACTGGATCAACCCTTGCATCGACTTACCCTCGTATACGGGATCGGTCAACACACCCTCGGTTTGGCCCGTCAACTTGATGGCTTCCAAAGTGCCCTCATTAGGCACTCCGTAGCACGGATGAGCAAATCTGTCGTCCAAATTGATATGTTCTTCCGTCAATTCCTTGTCCAACTTGATCAACTTGGCGGTGTTCTGAGCGATCTTGAGTGCCTGAGCCCGAGTCTTCTCGGGCGTGAAGGAGGCATCAATGGCAATGACATCCTTTTCACGTCCGTGCTGAGCGAATCCAACGAGAATGCCCGCATACGACGAACCAGTCACACAGCACACCACGATCTTGTCGAATTTGATTCCCAACTCTTTCTCCTGGGCCACAACCTCGTCGGCAAAGTTGACAAACCCCAATCCTCCGTATGGATGCTCAGAGCATCCAGCTGGAATAGCATATGGCTTCTTTCCCTTGGCCTCGAGCTCCTTCAAGGTGTCGAGGTACGATCTTCTGATGCCGATGTCAAATCCATCCGGCACCAACTTGACGTCGGCACCCATGATCCGCGACAACTCGATGTTGCCCACCTTATCGTAGTTGGCCACTTCCTTCTCGGGAATTGGCACCCAGTTCTCCTGGACCAACACACAGTCGAGTCCAAGGTGAGCAGCAGTGGCAGCAACCATTCTGGTTTGGTTGGACTGGATACCTCCAATTGACACCAAGGTGTCGTATCCTCCGTCCAAGATCTCAGGCACAATGTACTCCAACTTTCTCAACTTGTTTCCTCCGAATGCCAACCCAGAGTTGCAGTCTTCTCTCTTGGCGTAGATATCCACCTGGCCCCCAAGAGCCTTGCTGAGGTTCTTGAAGTGGGAAATAGGGGAGGGGCCAAACGTCAATGGGTATCTTTTGTACTCGGAAGTCATGATGGAGAC
Source organism: Sungouiella pseudoflosculorum (assembly GCA_030674735.1). Taxonomy (NCBI): domain Eukaryota; kingdom Fungi; phylum Ascomycota; class Pichiomycetes; order Serinales; family Metschnikowiaceae; genus Sungouiella; species Sungouiella pseudoflosculorum. The sequence continues at coordinate 417,984 of JAKUAO010000010.1, read as the reverse complement.
GTGGTGGAAAACGAGTCGGAGCCAGGTTTAAGTAGATTTGGTCCGGATATTGATAGCCGGAAAGTGCGAGGCAGGGCTGTTTTTGTGGGGAGCTTCGCGCCCGATAACGGAGTTCAATACCCGGCTCTGTACACCATATTCCACATGTATGAGATCTGGTAACTCTGGGACAGAATCATGAGTTTTGCCGACTTTGATTTCATTTCAATTGGTAGCCAGTAATCTCAAGCGAATAGATGATTAACGCCGTAATTTTTGTCTCGAATTTCTCGGTTTGTCGTGGTGAGAAGATGACCACCAGATCTTGAACTTCATTTATGGAGCAAAAGTGGCCCGAATTCCCAATCCAAAGAGCTAGTTGTGATCGCTATCATTGATAGACGGATATCTTGAAGTTTGAGAGCTTTAACGCCAAATTTCGATTTTATAAGGCCAAAAACATTTATTGTAATTCTTCTACAAGGACTCGCATTTTTTCTGTTCTCCACTTTAAACTGGGGAAAAACACAAATGCTATTATCATCTCATAAACCTAAAATGTTCAATTATCAGCTCATTCCCGGAAAAACCAATTTACGGAAATTTCACAATAAACCCAATTTACGAAGGCCACATCAAATGAAAACATGTGGCAGAATTGCATTACCCCTCGCCTAATTTCCACATTTTCACTACCGGATTTCTGAATTCTATCAATAAATTTATTAACATCATCAACAATTTCGTAAAAGCAAATATATATGTACAAGTAGTGGGTTTAAACGCTGGTTGGGCCAAAGAACTCGGAGTTGATCTTGGCAACTCCGCGCTTCTCAAGCTCACCACGAACAAAGGCCATGTACTCGACTGGGCCAAGCAAGTAAACCTCCTTCTCGGTCACGTTGAGGTCATCGAAGTCCTTGGCCTGCAAGAGGTCGCTACCAAGGAATTCCTTGACGGTGAAACCTGGGTACTTAGCCTTGGTCTCCTCCAACCATTTGCCAAAGGCACGGGACTCGGCACTTCTGTTGGAGTACAACAAAGTAGCCTTCTTACCAGCCTCCAAAGCCTTGGTGAGGATTGGAATGAGTGGGGTGATACCAATACCACCAACAAAGGCAACAACGTCCTTGTCGGTCTCCTGGTAGGTGAAACGACCGGTTGGTGGAGCAACCTTAATGAGGTCGCCAACCTTCAAGGTGTCGTGGATGTAGGTGGAGACAACACCACGGTCCAACTTTCTAACACTGATTCTGTACTCGTTGTCGGAAGGAATAGAAGAGATGGAGTACTCTCTGGACTTCTCAAACTCGGCGCCTGGAGGGCTGAATCTGAAACCCAAGTAGTGACCGGCCTCTGGGAACTCGATCTCAGAGCCATCAGCTGGAGTGAAGTAGACAGACTTGACCTCGGCACACTCGTCGACGATCTTGGTGACCTTGAACTCCTTGAAGTTCTGCCACTTCTGCTTCTGGTACTGCTCCCACTCGGCGTTGATCAAGATCTGGGCCAAGTTACCGTAGGCAATGGTCCAGGCCTCGATGAAAGCTGGGGTAGCAACCTCCTCGCCCAAAAGGGTCTTCAAGGTGTGGATAAGCGACTTTCCAACGTATGGGTAGTGCTCGGCCTTGATCTGCAAACCAACGTGCTTGATGACAATCTGGTTGACAAAGTCGGTCAATGGGGTCAAGTCGTCGATGTTCTTGGCGTAGTTGAGCAAAGCAAATGCCAAAACACGAGGCTGTCTCATGTTGAACTGGTTTGTCTCGTTGAAGAATGGCTTGACCTCGGAGTAGGTGTTGAGCATGTAGTTGTAGAAGGTACTGGTGACATCAACACCGCTGGCCTCCAACACTGGGACCGAAGCCTTGATGTAGGACTTCTGGTCGTCAGTGAGTTCGGTGATGGTGTATAATTGTGGAGCGGCAGACATTGAAAGGTTGTTTTTCGATGAGGATGGACCATTTAGGGCGTAGCCCCCGTCCATTTAAATACCAAGGTTCATGATCCACAGTTGCAAGTAAATGGGCCCAGCGTGATCATTGCGGAGCATTTGGGGTAACAGAAACGAACGCCGCACGCAGTGCGTGGATTCTTTGGGCGAATAAAACGCTGGCAATATGAAATCAGGCCACTCAATTAAGCGAGTGCGCAATAACACCCGATGAGATCGGAACGGACTTGGACGGTTGCACTCGGGCCGGATTCGTCCATGTGGGTCATTCGAGTGTCACCCGGAACATTTTGGTCAGCTTCAGCCGTGTGTAACGTCGAGCACCGACCATCGCCAAACGTGAACAACCATTGGGATTAGCGTTGAAGCTGAGCTTTTTGGTTTAGTGCAGACGGTGCGTCGAACAATCTGCAGAGAACACCTCGTATTGAGTGATCAACCGTCACTTGTGCCGTCCGCGGGTGCAACCGGACCTGAGGTCAGGGACTCGGTTTTTTTAAGGCAATTTCCTATTTTCAGTTTTTAGGAACGCCTCAGTTGCAGGCCTCGCACTTATCGGCCCTACAAATGTTCGTCGAGATCAGCAATGAACCGCTGCATGGCGTGGGCCGTAGACACGCCCGCCTCCACCAAATGGTAATTAGTGCCCGCCAAATAAAACCCAAACTCTGATCTGCCCTGCGCGAACGCCCTGAAGGCTGAGGTGGAGTAGCCAAACGTGGGAAGTGGCAATTTGGCTTGGGCATCTTCCGTAACCAACCGGCTGACAAATGGAGTTGCCAAGGTTCGAGCCGACCTTCCCGAAATTAGAGACGTCATCACCGTTGGGATGGCTCGTTTCTCGGTGACGGCCTCGCCTATGAACCCTGGCGCTGCCGACTCCAACACCGGCACGAAAAGCGTACCCAACTGCACTGCACCAGCTCCGTCGCGAAGATAGCGGGCGCCAGATTCGCCCCGCACTATGCCTCCCGCGGGCACGAGTAGTGGCTCCAGGGCCCGTTGACCCAGGTTTTTCTCGCGCAACGCCCGCACCACGAGTGCGAAGAGTGAGCTGGTGGGGAGCTGTTCGTCCAATTCGCGCGCCAAATAGTTCCCTCGGTGGCCCCCTGCCTCGTAACCTTGGAGCACTATTCCGTCTACACCCGCCTCTACTAAATGGAGGGCCTCTGCCACCGAGGTTGCGGTGCCCATAACAAAAATGCCACCTTGCTGGAGCTGGCGGATGGTTTGGGGCGATGGTACACCAAAGTGAAACAGCACCATGCCCACGGCTGCCCCCACGAGCTGGTCAACGAATTGGGCGCACTGGCGCGGGAACTGTTGCTCAAACTCTGCAAACGACACCACTGCCCGCGCCGAAAACTGGGGCACCGCCTGGGCCACTTCGCGCGGCGACTGCCCCGTGGCGCCAGCGTAGAGCGACTGCCAATTTTCCGCCTCCTGGGCCGTGGGGAGGTGCTGCTCGCGCGGGTCGAAACAGAAAAAATTGCAGTTGACTGGGGCGCCGGCGCCAGCAGCCTCTCTGAACTGGTCAATGAGCTTGAACACCCCGGTGGTGTCCTTGGTCAAATCGACTGGCGACATGGGCAACGACCCGAGCCCGCCGGCTTTGTAGACTTCCGCTGCCAACTTGGGCGTGGACACGTTGGCCATGGGCGCCTGGATGATGGGCGCCTTGATTGCGAATCGCTCGAGGAATTGGGTGTACTTTGGCATTTTGGATGGGGGTTGCTGGAGTGCGGAGGCCCCAGTTTATGTTGGTGCTCGCTCCAGTACAGGTTACAGGCACTGGAGCCATATATCCGAGCTGACCCCAAGATCCCCAGAGTACCCCTGTTATCGGTCACCGAAGGTTCGGGTACTCGGTGCTCGGAGTTCGCTGCCGGCGGGGCCGGCCCGGTGGACCGACTTGCGTTATCGTGTGAAATGGTTGGTGTCTTAAATTGGATCAACGTGCGTAATCCGAGACAACTGCGGCCATGGCAATATGAGGGAATAATTGTTATGTTCGCTGAGAAAAAGACACCAGTTCTTGAATGGCGGCAAATTGGACAACGAAATTGAAATTGAAAATGAAAATGAAAATGAAAATGAAAATGAAAATGAAAAGTGAAATCAGCGAGGAAATTGTCTCTGTTGGTGGTTTGGAGAGTTGGTCATGGAGTCTCTGGGCCTTATCAGCGCGCACACTAGTGGAACAGAGAATCAGAGACCACTTAGGACAGTAACAGGAAAGAGAAAGTAGACAGCCGATGGTATCCAATATGGATGCGTTGATGGCATTTGCGGTGAAAAAGTAGGAGGCGGTCAGACTGAGAGCACATTATCTGACAGATTTAGCTTGTCTCACACAGTGTCGGACAGACGGATCGTGTCTGACAGAGGGCCCCACCGGGTCTTTATGGAAAAGCTTAGTAAGAGCCAAATATTTCTCTTATAGAAGCCAATGCGGAAGATTACTTCTCTGATGTCTTGCCGATTTCATCTATTTTTGCTCAACATGAGTTTTATTGTCTAGAACAAGTCACTGTGGTTGAAACTTCTGGAACCTCTCATAGGCCTGGAACACTTCGATTAGCTGGAGCACAGGGAGTAAGGAACGCCGGAACACATGGAATACCGGAAGCCATGGAACACAACGCATGGAGCTCCCAGGTTCTCGACCCACATTAGACACCACGCATGGTTGCTGAGGCAATAGCTTCTTCAATCAACTCGAATGCTCCAAGGTAATTTCAGGAGGACAGATATGAGATCACTATCACTATCATTAACATGACCAGACTCTGCCACCACTTGCCTCGACTTTATTGATGACTATTTCATGGCACAACCTATGGCTGCAAGTCGATAGACTGTATGCTATTATCAAGTAAAGGTTCTCATTGCACGATAACCCGACCCCAGTAACGATAATTTGGGTAGAAGGAATCCCAATGACGAGTAAGATAATGAGATGAAATTGGAGATATTAAAAAAAAAAACCGGGCGATCTTGCGCTTTGAAAGGGTGGGGCCCCTTTGGTCCACCTCATGATAACGTCAAGGTTACAGGGCACTGGAGCCCATTTCAAGACCAGAGCACAGCCTGGTGTCAAGTCGACCAATGGCGATTCCTCCACCAGTCTCTACCGTTTTCGGCCATACCGAGTTGCTCCATCGTTTGAAATATGTATTCATGCCCAAATTTATATACAAGGTCGACCAGTTAGTCGGAGATGGCGGCCTTCAACGCCAACTTTCTCGAGTGCAGATCAAAGTGCTCGCTGAGATCGTGGAAGCTCATCGACTCGGGGTCACCGCTCATGATGTGCTTGTCTTTGAACGTAACCGACACCGAGGGCTTCTCGTTTTTCGTCAACACCTTGAAGTCGACAGCCACACCGCTCTTCTGCTGGCTGGGAATTCTGGCGAGAAAAAGCCTCACAGGCTTGGCGCTTGCAGCGAATGGGTCGAACTTGACGGCCACTTTCGTGAAGTATTTGGTGATCATGGTAGAGTGCCAGCGACTACTAGACTTTTTTTTTTCTCGCAAGAACGTTAAGTTGGTGTTCGGAGGCACGGGTGCACTGGCGGGCCCTGATCTGGGGAAACTCCAACTGTCGCGCACTTTCTCTTTATTGTTGACCTTCTGACTGATATTTGTTCTTGTCTTGTCCTTGGGTTTCTCGGTATTTCTGCTTCTCTATGTTTGTTCTTTTCCGATCTGTGATTCTATTATTTGGTAAATTTCTGTTTCTGAGTTCTAATTTTCTCTGTTCCTGTTCTCTTTGATATGCAGATACTTGATACGATACCTGGAAGCTACTTCGAGTTCGAAAACCCGACAACAAAGCAACTTGAAGCACTGGTTCCAAAAATGCTGTGATATTTCCCTCACGAGCAACACTCTCAAAAATTTGTAAACTTTTCCGTGGTCCCAGGAACTTTTGGAATATCCCTCTTCACTTCTTCGCACCAAGTGAAACTACCTAAAATAACTACTGCGCAAGGTCAAGTGTCTAGTCAAATTTGACACATGAAATCGCCCCCCTCCTTTCCACAAGTACGAACAACAATAGGATCTTCTGTTTGACGTGAGCAATTTTCCTGATGGATCCACAATTTGCACCCAACTAAATCCCTCATGTCACCAGTTGCGCTTGCGCTTTAGTCCCGAAGGAGATCTACTTACGTCAAATCTGAGATTGACATGAATTGTGGTGTGTTTCGCTAATTTTCGATATGATGACCTCCAATCCCACTAGTCATGGATTGTGGCATCTATTGTTGCCCACAGCCACATGGTTAAGCCTCCTCATGGTATTTATAGCATGCGTCGAAAAACGCAATTTCAAGGTCCAATGTCTTCTCGAAGAACCGGTCGATTTGAGCTTGCAGCTGTGCATCTCCAGCCACCCGGTCCACCTCACTAGCAAGAAATTGCACCCATTGGCTGAAACCAGCACCGCTGTGCAAGTCAACCCACTCCTTGTGCTTGTACTCCAATTGGGAAACCTTGTTTCCAGCCTTGCCCAAATGATATTCGGCCCATCCAAGATACACCATCTCCATGACGTAAATGAATGTAATCACCTCTTCGTAAGACCGAGTTTCACTTGTCAAATACGACAACACATCGAGGTAGCTCTGCACTTCCGGCAATGTTGGCGGAACTTCCTCAAGCATCTTAGGTGCAAATTGCCTCATTTCCGCTCCAGATTCTAGCCTCAATTGTTCGAGACACGTGTGGAAGTAGGTGTTCTCGTTATTGGCGAAAAATCCAATTTGCTTGCCGAGCGTGACAATGGATTCGGGCCGGTCACAGCATGCAAGGGCATTGCCCATGACTCTGAGCCCATACTGGAAGAACTTGAGATCCTGAACAAGGTAAGTGTAAAGCTTGTGATCGGGGAGAGTTCCTTCACAAAGCTCGTTCGTAAGGTTGTGAGTGGTGGACAATTCCAACTTCGCCTTGTGCTTCTTGAGTAGCTGATCTACAAACGACATGATTCTTGTCAATTTTTTTGCCAGAAAAGTTGCCAGGTCGGAGCACCTCAGCTTTATACTTGGTGATCGTTGTCTATGCGCTTACAGGGCCAGCGACTGAGATATTATCGTTGGGGTGTAAAAACTGATCGAGTCTCGTGGTAGCAACTTTCGATGGTGGGTTGATAATTTTTAAGGTTCAGATCCAAACCTCGGTAACCGTTTCCTGTCACATGAATTTAGTCGTGTCAGTAGTGCCTGATTGGACAATAGACATAGATTTCGACTCTTATCTCTGAGATTACCAGACAGCGCGAACGTTATCTATCGGGGAATGTTAGGCCGTTGGTGTTTATTTACGTCAACTATAGATAAGAACGGTGTTTTAACTCCACGATGGTTTGTCAACGTCAGCGACACCTAAATCCGACTTAAACTAGTAGGTGTGTTTCCGGAACCGGGGTGGCATTATGAGCACCCGTGTACATGCCGGAGTCGCGGCCCTGCACATACACAGCGTGGTCCGTAAGTTGCGCTTGGTCTAGCATTTTGCGTTATTTCTACGGTATGTGGGACTATGAGAGCCACCAACTACTCATGGTCCTCGTGACTTCAACATGAATGGTTGAAGAGAAGACTTTCTATCCTTGTTGATGTAAGCGCCAGCTATCTGTAAATTAAAATGAATATCACATTACGCGAAAAAAAGGCACTCAACTTTCTTTAACCTCTTTAACGCTAGATTAGGAACGTTCCCCTTGCCCTGTGCGCTGCATCACGTCACATGTGGATCGCACCCGATTGCCGATTAATCGTATTGGACCCCAGTGTGTGGCACCAACAACCAGTTTGATTGCAGATCGTCACGCATAAGCCGACCTCGGCTGCTGATAGCAAGTCTCAAGAAATTGATATGAAATTGGGCTTCAACGTGGGGTTCAAACTTACTCTCGAGCAACGCAATTGGGGTGCATGCTGATTAACTTATGCAAGAATTCTCCAGATAAGAAACCAAGTCATTATTCACGATGGGTTGGAACACGAAATTACCGCAATACGTATGTATGCTCAACCTACAGGGCGAGGCAGGGCTGCAGTGTGGGTGCAAAAACTCCATGGAAATGTGGATACTGGGCCATGAAATTCGATTATAAAAGAGATGAATTCCTCGACTTTCAATTCTATTCCTCATCAATTCAAACATCTCTAATCATCCTCTCAAACAATAATGAAGTTCGCTAAATTCGGTGCTATTGCCCTTGCTACTGTCTCTGTCGTTGCCTCGCCAGTGGCCCAGGCTCCTTCTGTCGACCAGAACAACCTTAACGTTGCTGACATCCAGAAGAGAGCCCTCGACGTTGGCAAGATTGTTGGTGACGTCGAGAACCTTCTCGGAGTTGTGCTTCTGGATGTTGAGGGTATTGTGTCTGCTGCTGGTGTCGACCTTGACGAGGTCTTGAAGGGTTTGGGTATCACTCTCAACTCCAAGAGAGACGAGATCACCGGTGAGATCAAGAGAAAGTACGTCGTTGAGGACAAGAGAGACATCGCTGCCGTTGTTACTGCTGTTGAGAAGCTTATTGTCGACATCTTGAAGTCTTTGGTTACGCTTGCCACTGACGCTGGTGTCAGCTTGCTCGGCGAGCTTTTCAACCTCGGCTTGTAAGAGTTTACAGCCGTTGACTTTTCGATTCTGGAATAATTTCCCTTATATACCCTGTTTTCAATTCATAAAGATGGCTATCATCACTACTGTAGAGATTATTTGGCGACTCTCCAAATAATGGCATTGAATTCTGAGAATTCCTCTCTCAACTCAACTTATCATTATGGCAAGCAGAAGTCACGCAAAGTATGTCGAATTGCGTGTTTCTTTGTTTGCAACACGTTTGCCGACAACAGCCCTAAGAAAGTCGTGAAGGATCAAACTCTAGTCGCCCGACTGTGGATATGCACCCCTGTAATATTTTTGTCCTGTGGAGTTTCAACTGTGGGTTTAGCGAGTAGTCCTTTGTCCCTGTGGTGTTGCCAATAATTTCTGTGGCGCTAAAAGTCCATAATATCAAGTTGGTGGCAGATTGTGACGTCGCCCACATTGAAACTACCATCTTCACAGCAAATTGCCTATTGTTGAGAGGAGGTTTAATTCGGGTTTCTTCAAGTTTACCCGATTGAGTGGTAACTATCTCATGCGCAATCATGCACAGTCGCTTAAACCTTGCAGATCAGCAGTACCACAAACCCACGTTTTCCGGTACCTAAGGGAGTAGCCTACCTCTCTTTTCTCTAGCCGTGCTTTCAACTGTAATCTAATTTGTTGGATTAATTGGCGCAAATTTCATGAGTGAATATGTCATCCCAGAATCAGACTTGTTTTTGGTGATGCAATCATGTATACTGCAGCTCATTTGGGTGAATTGCTCAACAATAGAGCCACCGAAATTCAATCTGAAGCCACACCCCGAGTTCCAGGCGAGATTTGAAGCAGGGTCATTCTGCGAAGTCTCGAAATGAACTTGACATCGCAATATTTCTGGACCGCCACTGCATCCCCAAAAAGACAGATTCATTCACTTCTCCCAAGTTTTGCTCCAATTTCAATAGTCAGACCACACTTCACGGTAAGCCAAGGTTTGGGTTCCCGGACCTGCTTCCCAATATTATGGCTTTTGCAGTGAATCCGCATTTGGTCCAGCGTATACTGATTTCTCTCCACGTTCTTCCCCACTTTTTGCGACTTGGTGACTTACACTCACCGTTGGGTGTCACAGATGAAATGCGACAGGTTACGAACCGCTAGAGCTATTCTATATGTCAGGGCGGTAAATCTGTATTTGTGATTACAATGCTGCGTGCGATGTCGAGCGTGTTAGTTGTGCAACATTACCTATAGACCAGTTTCCTGTAAAATGAGTTGCACATGCACCTGGAACGACCGTGTTTCTTAAAGATGCCTCTGCGCGATTTAGTTGGGTGGTTCGGACTTTGCCATTTGTTACTATCTTCAAAATGCCTTAAGTCCGATTTCAGTTCTCCAACTTGCTGCTTGAATATGCGCTGTGTGCAGCTTGGAGTTGCCTCATATGTTAGAGACGTATGAGTCGTAGAGACCATCAAGACCGTGGAAAGGTTGATATCCTAGAGAAGCTCATAATCGAGAAGGCCGGACCCAATTTAGATTGTGGCACTTCCGAAGGTCTATTGGTACAGGTTCAATGAACAAGAATCACTGAATCTTCAAGTTGATTCCTCAGGTTGTGGCTTCAGCTGCTCAACAGGCTCAGATGTTGGGTTGGCAGCGGAAGAAGAGGCCGCAGGCTGGAGCTCCACATAGGTGGATCTGCCCTGTTTCTTCTTCTCCATGAACTGGGTATACTTGACAGATCTCCTCTCCAAAAGATGGCCAAATGTGAAGTAACCCAATGGAACATACGACAACAAGAACGCCTCCAATATCACCTTGTGCCACTGGATCTCCACGAACTTCAAGCTGAGAAAAACAAGGGCAAACTCAGCCCCGAATATAACTGGGAAGGTGAGGAAGAAGAGATGGTGGTGCAACCAGAACAACCACGAGGGCGAAGTTCTCGTCTTGACCTTGAATGCGTAGTAGCATGAATCTATAAGATTCTGAATGCTCCATGCTGCGATCAAAAACGAGTATGACGTATGCTTTGCAATCTTGGGATGAGGAAAGATCACTCCGTAGCAGATCCACACCATGCGGATTCCGTTGGCTAGACCCCACAAATCGCCAACTTTGTAGGTGCTGCGCCCAAAGAGATTGACCACAAAGAACCCAACGAGCGGCAACGTCGCCACAACGTGGAAGAAATCGGCGATTCCGCCAGGTAGAAACTTGCGTCCCACCAATGGAAGTAGAATGAGAAACCGTGTAAGACAGCAGAACCAGAGGGTGGCCGCGGTGATGTTATAGAAAAAAACCACTTTAAGGCCCCGAGAAAGCGGATACAACAGCATCGTAATTAACAGGAAAAGAACAAGTGACAAAAAGTGATCTGAACTTCCAAGGTTTAGCCAAGACGTTCACACCCGTACCACACGATGGAAGGAGGAAGAGTTGAAGATACCAGAAAGAGAAGAATAAGCTAAGATTGGATAAGAAATGAGGTGAAATCTATTTCTGATTTGCAAGAGAACTCACAATCTTCAACTTTTTCCTCAACTTTTCTTCAATTTTCCCCAGATTGTGCTGACTTGTTCCGACTTCACCAACTGGCCCCAAATCCACCCACCTGCACACACAGGGCCAAATCCTAGTAGCTACCTGTCACCAACAACCATGAAGATTTCGGCATTGGTGGTGTTTTTGGCGGCAGCATGCTTTGTGGTCGCCAACTGGAGTCCCCAGGACTACGAAATATTCAGTTTGAACGATAAAATCAGGAAAGATCTCGGGCTGGGCACTACGTTCTACTCATGGTTAGGACTCGACAAAGGTGCAAAGTCTTCGGTGGACGAGATCTCCAAGGCTTACCGAAAGTTGTCCAGAAGGTTGCACCCGGATAAGTATAGGGGAAAGTCGAAGTCTGAGAGGAAAACCGCCGAGGAGCGCTTCCAGAGACTCTCGCTAGTGGGAAATATCTTGAGAGACAACTCGTTGAGACAGCGCTACGACTACTTCTTGGCCAAGGGTTTCCCTAAGTGGAAGGGCACCGGATACTACTACTCCAAGTTCAGACCCGGGGTGGTGCTCACGTTCTTTGTTATTTTCCTCCTTGTTTCCACGTTCCAGTACGTCTCATTGAAGATCAACAGAAAGCAGGACTTCAAGAGAATTGCCAAGTTGAAGGAGGAGATCAAGTTGCAGGCGTGGGGTGGCTCGTACATCCCACCACTGGACGGCTCAGCACGTAAAGTCCAGAGTGCCATTGGCAAAGAGTTCCATGTTGCACCCACTGGAGAGGTGAGTCTCATTGAGTACGACTCGAACAACGAGATGGTGTTGACGTTGATGGACGAAAACGACATCGATGTGAACCCTGGTCTCAAGGAGTCCTACTTCTATTTGATTCCCTGTGGATTATGGAACATCTCCATCGGAAAACTAACCGGACGCAAGATCGACACCACCGTGACGTATGTCAACCCCAACAGAAAAGAAGAGAAGACTGCCAAGAAGGCAAAGAAGCCAGCAAAGAAGGGCGAAAAGATCGAGTTGCCTAACGGCAAGGTCATCTACAAGAGAAGAAAAAATTAATTGATATAATGATACAGGATATATGGGTGGTCTACCCATTCTATCGCAATAAACTGTCATCAATCGTAATGCTTGCGCACCCTCCGAAGTTGGTGGCTGTCTTCCTCGTCATCAGAGGAGCTGGATCCCAGTAGATTGTCCAAGTAGTCGTTGTCTTGCAAGCTGGTAAACTTGTTTTTCTCCTCAAAGTCATCGAAGATTCCGAAATCGTTATTCTCAAAATCTCCTTTGGGGGACATGTTTTCGATGGAAACATTGGCAATCTTCTGGTTATCATCCTGTAGCTCATCATCTGCCTCAGCGTCCTGGTCGGACTTCAGCTGCAAAAATTCATCGTGGTTACTCACATCTCCTAAGATGATGGACTTCTTATTTTCATATGGTTCGAGGTCCATGTAACCAACGGTGGATGAGTCAAATCCAAATGCATCTTCTTCACCTTTATCACCACTGTGCTCGTCATCCTGAAGATATTCCGAGTCTGCTCCCAAGATCACATTATACATCTCTCTTGTTTTGAGAAGGATCTCGTTCACAAACCATTCCCAGTCTTCAGAACCGACCGCTTCAACAATCATGGGAGAAATAAGCGCCGGCTTATACAACGAGGTAAACTTGACCACTTCCTCACTCACAAGAATCAAATGTCCCATGTATCCAGGTCTGGGAACGACTTCGTCTCGAAAGCAATTGACGATAATGTCAGTTATCGCACACTTGTCCAGTCTGAAAAGCTCAACTATCAAAAACGAGTTGTACGAGTTCAACTTTCCATTGAAAATTTGTTGAATCAAGTCGAATACAACGTTGTGGAAGAAATTGTGCCATGGGTACAAGGTAAATTTGCTGACAATCTTCAAGAGCATTCCCAGCTCTTTAAGCTTCATTTTAAAGCTGTCACCCAAGCATGGGTCGATTTTCAATGCTTCTTCTCTCTCTGGGTTAACAAAAGGACTCTCGGCCGAAACATTTGGCTCGTCATCGTCCGAATCCTCATACTCCAATTGGCTTACAATTTTCCGGTACTCTTGATCATCGGGCAAAGCTTCCTCGAACTCAGATTGGTCGTCATGCTTTGGCTTCTTTTTTGGCCGATCGGGATGCACGTCGTGAATTGACACCTCGTCTAAGCCACTAGTTACCCCGGTAATCTGCGTACCTTCAGCCACGTCAACGTCATCATTCCAGCGGTCCAAAATTGTGTCATCAATAGCAGCAAGAAGGTTCCGTTCTTGAAGCTCTCTAACCTTGTCTCTTATCAGGATTATCGAGGCGATTTTCCGGGAGTTCAATAGAATCATGTTTGAACAATGCAACAATTCAGCAATCAATTCGGAGATTTTGAACTTGGTGACACCCAAGATTTCAGAGCTCCTGTTAAGTGTCAGAGGAACATGAGGGTCAATATCCATCAATTTTACCAAGTCTTCAAGATACTCGGAAAAGACCGTGAGCAACCCACCGAGGAAAACGGGGTCTCGTAAACCTGGAGGGTTTTGATCGAAATCTTTGAGCCAATGATACATAACCTGGACACTCACTTCTCCAGTTCCCTCATTGCTGTTTTGAAGTTGCGAACTATAAGTTCCGCAGTTGGAATCGTAATCGGAATTATTCTTCCGAATAAGTTCTATTAGGATGGCCACGCAATTGCTGATACCATGCTTGTTGGTGTAGGTCACCGAGGGGTTGTTCTTACTGACAATGCGGGCAAGAATGATCTCTTCAATCAAGATCTTGACGATTTCAGGAGATGCGAGTTCTCGAGTGAGCTGGTTGGGGCCAATGTTAGCATCTGGGTCCACTGCTAGAGAAGCGTTTGACGAGATAGTAACAAGAGCCTTGATGAATTCAGTAGCAGCAGTCTGGCGAAACATCTGCTCGTGGTTGATGATGTAATCGTCTTCCTCGTCCACCTCTTCAGAAGTGGGCTTCAAGATATTGACCAATTTCGGCACCAATCGCTGCTTGTAAAGTACATCCAAGATACCAGTGGGAGAGTCTGGCTTGTCTGTCTGGATCACTTTTAGAAAGAAGTCCATCAAGATGGGAATGTCGATCTTGTTCAAGAATGTATCCACCAAGTCTTCCTGTCTGCGGATGTAGTTGAGAAGTTCAATGCTGTTCAGGTCCATGAGGTGATCCAAAATCTGCACCAAATACGTCACCGACGGCGTGCTCTCCAGCAAGTAAGTCAAGGACATGATCAGCCACAACTTGTTCATGATAACTGGAGTTTCGATGATTCGATTCGAGATTACCCACATGTCGGCCGAAAGCACCTCTGCAGAGCACTGAATGCACCTGCGAATGCGCTCGTCCGAGTTTTCGTCGTCTCCCTCTCCCATCATGGCCGCCAATCGGCGGTGTCTAGTTTCAAAATCTTCTCCATCACTACCTTGTGGACTTCCCTCACTGGCACCTTCGTTCTCCGGAAGATTTGCCAAGTCATGGTAGTAGTCCACACTGAGCACTATGTAATCCAAGAATCCATTGAGGATGTGTGGCTGGAGAAGTAGCTCGAGAAGTTTGGCTTCTCGTGCACTTTTGGAAAGCGAGCCTCCGGACAGATCGTTGTTTGACGATACAGAAGCAGCATCGGAATTGACATTGGCTGCATTGTTCTTGCTCTGTGGGTTATCGTTCAGAAGCAGCTGCACCAACTGGAAGCCGTTTTTGCTGCCCGCTTTCAGCGAAAGTGTCTTGAGCTCACTGATAAACTCCTGTTGAAGAGTGCGATCATCCAACAAACTGTCCACCGTTACGGTCGAGAAGTCCAGTATCGAGTCCAAGAACTTCAGCAAGTTGCTGTTGTTGTTGTACGAGCTGGAAAAGGGCCAGAACGACATATTAGAGGGCAAGTGTGGTGATGTCCAGGGCTCTCGATGACAAGTGCAAAATGGTGGGGCAAGTGGTGGTTATTGGAAGTTTTCCGAGGAATTTTGGTTCCTGTTTCAGTGCCGATGTTGATTCGGGCTCAGTGCGATCCTGGTCTTTGTCAAGTTTGGCTGGTTGGAGTTGGATTATCTGAATCAATGATTGGTGAGAGTGGCCTGCACACTCTGAGGATTATCGGGTTGAAGTTGCTGTGTGCCGGATAGAGATAAGTCAAGAAGCTGGAGACAATGCAAGAGCTAAAGAGGATCGGGGATCGCTAAATGATTTTTTTTAGAAATGGAAAATGTTCACAACGGTGTTTGGAACATTTGGGATTCCTTTGCTTCCTTTCCTTTATTTTCTACTTCTCTGTTCGTTGCGAGCAATGGCGTTCCCGGTGGTGCCGTATCTATATTAGTGTGTGTCACCACAATGTGTCAGTCTCTGGTTTCCATATTTTCAACTGCCTCGATAACTTTGTCGAATTGGTCCTCATAAGATTGAATGAGACGTTCGGAGATATCCCGCACGGTCCGGCCACATGTGGCAGCATTGTGGTGGATCCATTCCTGAATACTCATGCTTTCTTCTTCCTCAGGCATGGCAGCAATGAACTCAGTGAGTAGTCCCTCGGCATCGTTGTGTAGTTCTCTCAGAGTGGCGGAGACTTCAGCCAAATACTCGATAGTGTCCAGTAAGGTCTGGAACTCTGCAGAAATGTTGTCCAACTTGATTTGAGGAATCGTTGGTGCTGAGATGTTTCCCTCGTTTTTTCTGTGGCTGGACGACAACCTCTTGTCACCATTACTGTGGACAGAGCTTCCAATTTCAGTACCATTGATATCAGCCTCTTTGTAATTTGCGTGAATAATCTTCTTTTTTGGTTGCGGAGTGCTTGCCTCAACATCGGTGAATGAAATTCTGTGAAGGCTGCTTGCTTCTCCAGAATCCTCGTAATCACCAACTGAGCTGCTAACGATCTTGCGCGGCGACGAGATAGGAAACTTCCTCAGTGGAAAAGTCTTGGGAGGCGGAGATGGTGATTTCTCATTTTCCGAAAGTTCAAGGGTAACGGACTCGGCAGCGGCTGCACCAACTTTGGCTTCATTCTCAGCCTCATCTGACAGTGTCTTAATTTCCTTTGTCTCTTCCAATTCAGCACTGTGCATCTCCAGATGAGCCTCTTTGACACTCCGATCGCTATGACGAACTCGTTCAGCCTCAGTTTCAGAGCTCGTTTGTTTTTCACCATTGGTAATTTCCGGACTTGCAGCAGTCTTCGAAGGAGACTGGCTTGAAATCTGCGGCAATTCAGATACTGAGTCAGCAATAATCGAAGGTTCAGAATGACTTGTTGAGATGCTGCTCTCGTCATTCTCCTTCTCATCAGGAGGCAGCTTCTCTAGTACAGATTCTTCAGTGAACTCAGCTTCCATGCCTCTTACATCTCTCACGTACTCATTATACGATGATGGGGAAAGAGTCATGTTCCTTATGGCCGATTGATCTTCCATGTTGATGGTGGACTCAGCAATCGCAGAACCCTCACTTGGTAACTGCGCTCCTTTTTCAATTTCCAGAGCCAGTAAAGCTTCCACTTTCAACTCCGAAATTTCTGTTTTGTCGAGCAGCTCTTCCTCGGTATTCTGCTGAGGTTTTGCTTCGGAATTATTTTTCAGGTTATCCTCTGTATCAACTTCTGTCATGACACCTTTTTCAACTGCATCGGAGCGCTGGAGACCAGTTGTGGCATCTAAGCTTTGGTCTTCTCCTGAGTCGCTTCCATTGGCCTCTTGATATTCAACAGACTTTGCATTGATTTCTTGTTCCAATTCTTCATGAACTTCTTCCTCTTTAGTCGGTTCAATTTTTTCAGTTTCTTCCATCTGCGTATCTACCTCTTCTGTTTGCCCCAATTCACTCTCAATAAGTGATACTCCCTCGCCACTGTTTCCCTTACCTGCTTGCAAGACGATCTCATCGATTGTGGAATCATCAAATTGAGACTTGGCCCTTTTCTCGACAATGCTGTCATCTTTCTTGACACTGGATTGGACTTTTTCCTCAATGTCAGACTTGAATGATGAGAAGGTTTCTTCCTGAAGCGGGGATTGAGCTGCAGAATTCGAAATGTTCTCTTCGGCGTTATGCGTGCCCTCTTCCTCGACTTCAGCGTCTCGATATGACAGCTCCTGAATTTTCTCCGAGAATTGGCCCTCCATGGGCTCTGATGGGTCGTCAATTTTTTGGTCTGTGGGACTCTTCAGTTCAAGATCAAGCCCTTTTGATGTGCCATCGGTCACACTAGATGCTAAAGATGTGGAAGCGCTAATTGAGTCTTCTGAGATTTCATTCAAGTCGTTAGTGACCTCTTTGTCTGCCACTTCAACTTGAGTTTCAGGTTGCGTCTCCTCAGTCTGCTTCAAGGTTAAATTGCCATCGCTGGGAACAGATGAGTGCTCGATCTCGCCATCCTTCGGTTCATCTCCCTTTGTTGCATCGACGCGTAGCTCTTTACCAAGTCTTTCAACTCCTTCGTGAGTTTCGGTCGTTTGATGATCATCTTCTTTTAAGTTACCCCCATTTTCGGGAGCTTCGATATTCCCTGGATGTTCTTTTGTTGGGGTGCTTGTAGTTGGAAAGTCCAGGGGCATTTCCACCATTGATCCTTCTGGGTCATTTTGGGAGGTTGGAGTACCTAGAGGCGTAATCTCACACTCCTTGCCGTTATCGAGTTGTTTCAGTTTCTTGAAGGTCCTGGAACTATCTTTGACCATATCATCTAGTTGGTCTTGCAACGACCTCTTCGATTTCTTCTTTGGAGTATTAAGCTTGTTCTTCTCTGAGTTTGACATTCCGTTTGACTGGACACTTTCCTCGCTAACAGCTTTCTTGTTGATGTGAATGTCGTTTTCGAGGAAGCTGATATTCTCCTCCTCATAATCGCCGATATTCTGGTTTGACAAATCATAAATCACCTGAGCGGACGTTTCAGCATTGGTCTCGAGTTTCTTCATTTTTCTTGATTTTCTAGGAGAGTTCAAAATCTCTTCAAGCTGGGCTTGATTCAATCCCAATTCATCGTCGTCACTAAAGAGTGACTTTTTGCTCTTGGAAGACCCGGCCCTGGAATTGGCCACCTTTCGCTTCTTTGTCTCAGGTTGTAGGGTTTCTTTGACCGGAGAAACTGCCGAGCTTGAGTTGCTCGGGGTGAACTCAGATTCCTCTTCTTCCTGAAATGCACTCAGGTCGAAAGAGTCGGAGTCTCCATTACCTTTCGTTGTTTGTTCCTCGGCTGTCTGCTCTGATGGCTCTTGGTCCACTGAGATTTCTTCCTCTTTTGACATTTGATGGTCATGATGAAACGCCAATTCGCCAAGTGTATCGTCCGTATTGCCTGCGGGATGCTCGTCTTTCTCAACATCGGTGTCCCCGTTAAGGTGCTGTTCGGGTTTGATCTCAAGAACAAGAGACGTCCCCGAGTCCAAGCGCCGAACTTTTGGTTTATAGGCCGGTAGTTGGTCAGGATCACTCCGTTTCTGGTATCTCCGTGGATTCTTCTTCTGGAACTTTTTGTCGTTGAATATTGTGGCCAGATCGTGATTCTCGAGGTCCTCCACTGAGAAATCGAAAGCATCAAATTCCGATGCAGCCAGCTGTCTGGTTGTAACATTGGGCGAAGGGGTTCCAGACGCGTGTGCTCTTATGGTCAGGTTCATTGGCGAATCTTCCAATACGTTCTCAGTCGTAGCATCGAAATAGTCGGACTTCGTATCGGCCTGAGACGCTGTGCTGGCATTTCCTTCTGCATTATTTGTAGAGTTGGCTTCTTCCTCGTTCTCTGGTTCAGGCTCACCAATGGCTATGGGCTCCTTGCCTATTGTATCGAGAAAATAACAATATGTGAATGAGTTGTTCTTATGTTCCTCCAAAGGATCGTCTGAGGGGTCCCACTCTTCAAGCGGACAGTCACAGTACATGCAAATAACACGGTCGCTGCCTGGATCCAACGGAGAATAGTAGAAGCCGGCTTTGGCCAAAGTTCGACTGGTCACTTTACACTTTCTTTTTTTGTCAAGTTTCCACAAGCTCTTGAAGGTGGACTGTCGTAGCTGGGTAGATGGAATGCTGTGAGGATGGAGAATGGATAGTGTGGCTCCGCCGCTAGCCGCTAGTTTCTGCCAATACTGATCCTTGTTTGAATCCACGACGAACTTCTCCAAGTTCGATGCAATTTGCGCATACGGACATTGCTTGCTGTTGGCTAAGTGGAACTCGGTCACTGACAGTACTGCCTCGAGATTTTTCTCCTTCTTTCCACACCAGAAACACGTAATCTGGTTGGGGAACTTTCGAGTTGGTGAATAGTAGAACCCTAGATCAGCCAAATGGTTCACATCCACCAGAGTCAAGGTCCATTGCTTTGCGGATTTGGAATTTCCAATACGAACACCTTCTGTGAACGTTTGTAGTCGTTTTGTTCGGTACTGTAGGTCGTCTTTGTCCAGATTGGTCATTATGTTGAAGTTGTGGTTGTGTTCTTGAAATGCGCGACTATGATGGCAGTAGGTAGTACCAGTGGTAACATCGAAAACTGGGGAATCGTGACGAAGTTGAATTGTTGAATTAATTTTGCCGAATGAGCCACTTTTACTTGCATTGTGTTATCTGCGGTCTACAAGAACTTTAAAATCACAAATATTTGTCATTGGCTCTACATTGAGCACGATGCATTCTAGGCTATCAAACTGAAGGTGTTTACGCATGGCCCACCAAGTGCTGGATGGTCCGCAACGCCTCGTACTTCAACTCGTTGTTACCACCATTGTCTTCCAAGAAGTTCATGATCAACAACTTGTACTGGCCGTTCTTCTCACCGTTGATGAACGTGATGATGTCCGTGCCCAAGTTCTGGATCAAGTATTGCAAGTCGTTCAAAACGATCACCTTGGACACGCCGCTCAACGAAGAGTCCTCAGATGACAAGATTGCCAACATCCGCTTCACCAAAGCAAAGTTGTTATCCTTGAACTTGCCGGCATTTTCCTGCCAGAAATCACTGTTCTTGTGAGTAGGCGAAGACCAGCTCAACAAGTTAGGGTTTTCCAATTCCACCAAGTACTCGTCCATCGAGCTCAATTTGTTGGTGACAACCTCATTCAATGTGTCGCTCAAGAAGGCCAAATCGTTCGACAACTCCTCGTCCGAGCCGTTGGAAGCGAATTTTCTGGTCTGAATGGTCTTGACAATGTTGAGTCCATCCTGGAACAACACCAACTTCACCACAGAGAATCTCTCGGCACTGGAGGTTGTCACGCTGACAAAGTTCTTCAAGGTGGAAACTGCCACTCTAACAATTTTAAGCTTGATTCCGTCCTTGGAGATGATCAACAAGTTGCCGACCAATTGGGGGTAGTTGTGAACCAAGACCTTGTTGATGGCGCTGTTGAACGACAAAATCCATGTGGTGATCAATGCGTGATACAAGAGCT
Organism: Sungouiella pseudoflosculorum; assembly: GCA_030674735.1. NCBI lineage: Eukaryota > Fungi > Ascomycota > Pichiomycetes > Serinales > Metschnikowiaceae > Sungouiella > Sungouiella pseudoflosculorum. The sequence goes on along the minus strand of JAKUAO010000010.1, from coordinate 397,491 downwards.
GCAAGTTGGTCACATTAGGTTGCTTGGCCAGTCTCTCAACCAAGTCGTTGACGCTGGCAAAGTTCGAGACCAAGTTGTTTCCCTGGTAGATCGCACGGTACTCTTTGCTAATGACAAGCTCCTGCAACAACTGCACGCCAATGGACTGCAAGTTGGTGTCCTGGGAGTTGCCAATGAAACTGTCGGACGAAACCAAGTCAAAAGCTTTGATCAAGATCTCCTTGTCGACAGATGCACCTGACTTGGCGCTTTGGGTCAACAAGATGGAAAGGTTGTACAAGCTCAATGTCTTGATGAGAGAGTCGTTATTGTCCAAGTGCTTGAGGAAGGGACTGAAGGGTAAAGAAGAGTCGATTTTCGACAACAGCAAGAGAGACTCGGCAAACAGCGAGGCTTGCGAGTCCACAAGCAAGTCATTGATCAACACCAAAACACTCTTCAACACGTCGTCTCTGGAGTTGACGTCCAATTTGTTCAACAAGTTCAAAATGGTCTTGGTGTACAATTCTTGAGAACCCAAAACGGTCTGACGCTTGCTTTCGGCATTCTGAGTGTCCAATACTTTGACAAGGTCGGCCTGGTCGTTGGAAATGATACCAGCTCTGGCCAAACCTTCCCAGGGGATGATTTTCTCCCGGATAAGTTTCTTGGAGTCAGACAAATGGGAGCTATCGATCACCAAGGGTGACTGGGGTTAGCATAAGAAATTGCAATTAATTGAGCAAGCACATTTAGCCTGTCTGTTTCAGTCGGTAAATACATACGTAGCTGGCCATCTTGAAGGAAATTGCTGTATGGGTCTGAGGTTTAGGCGGGTGCATTATCTAATTTCCCGGTATATGTTGGTTTTGGCACGACCCAATATACACCATTTCGATAAGGTTGTAGTGAGTACTGAAACTGTAGATACAAGACAAAAAAAATGCAGATTAATTATCTCAGTCGAATTTTCAAAGTCTAAGTTCATTATTCCCTTGTTTTCGTTCTCTTGTTCACATTCTGACCTTAACTATTGGCCCTATTCTGGCCAAGGGGTTGTCGGAATCGAATTCGGTAGTCAGATGACTCTGAAAATTTGAATCAAGGCGGCTGAAACAGACAAAAACTGTTTCAGCTTAATTACCGGTATCAAAAATCTTGTAATTTTAGAATTTTATGGTGTTATGCATGATAGTGGTGATATGGCTAAGAAATCGCAATTTCCTACAACTCACACAACTGGCTGAAAACTCTGATATTTGAAACCAAATAGTGATTGCAACCATTAAGGCATTTCTTCAAAAGAGAATGAAAATTCAGAAATCCTAATTCTCCGGCCATGTAGACAAGTTTCCGAATCTCACCAATCCTACTCTTTGATTTGCACCCTCACACATAATAAGATCGTCATTTCCGATCAAAGAGGGCGAACCTCAGAAAACTGCCCTTTTTGGACTCACAATGCACTTATACAAGTGCCCCATGAGCTTCGATGCTCTTGATTCGACGATCAAAGAATTCGCCGCAATAAATACTTTGACATTGTCAGATCCCAATTAGGCAATTGGTTGACACCTATCAATTCAAGCCGAACATTAACGAGATAGTCACAATGACAGAATTCATGGCACTAATTACATTGCTCTATATAAAGCCGTGAACTTCTGGGGATAATCTGTCTTCATTCAAAAATCAAAATCCAAAACTTCTACAATGGCTGCTCCTCAAACTACTCAAACCAAGACTTCCGCTCCACCAAAGGACAACAACTTGAACATGAAATACTCTCGTGGAGTTGTTCCTTTTGGATGCACTATTGTCTAAATCTTTCTGATATGGCCATGGTTACCATAAGGTCAATTCCAACAGATTTGCATGAATGATCATTGCCATACATTGAAGAAACAATATCTGAAATCGAATTGAGAAAGACAAACCAAAAAAAAAAAACAAAAAAAAAATATCCAACACAAAACACGAGCATCTTTTAGCGATGATTGAAGCGATTTGCCTCTCCCATTTCTTTCGCGTGAGTTCTAGGTATTATTGAATATGAATAAACGTTGAATTGCTCAACTCGCCATTCGTAGCCGGAAAAAATTGAAACGGAAGACTGCCAAATTGTAGGCCTCTGAGCTCATTCAGATTTGCAACCTGAATATTTCAAGTTCCTCAAGACTGCTAGAATAAAAAAAAATATGCCGGTCCCAGGAATCGAACCTGGGTTTGTTCGGCCACAACGAACTGTACTAACCACTATACTAGGCCGGCTTCTTGTGATGAGTCAGGCACACAAGGTAAGTGGGAGAGCTAAATCTAACGTTTTGAAATGCCATTTCTCGGCTTCATAGTACTCTACAGAAGTCAAGACAGAAACCAATCGAGTACTGGAAGCCGGGGCTTTCATTTAAAGTCATAAAAGATATGTTTCAAAATTCTCATTTTTCGAAAAATTTGAAGTCGACATTTCAAGTCAAGAGCACGCCAAATCAAGTGATTCAAAGGACCATTCTTGGTTTCTAACATTTTGATTTCAAATATGTCGCGCCAAAGTTTGATAGGCCAGGATATTTCAACGCCGTTACCACCCATGGAAACAAATGAAAACATTCTGGCGAAACACCATAACACAAACCATATGGGAACAGAAAAACGTGAAGCATTGAGAAGTCTTCTCAAACTGAAGTCCACATCTCGATCGTACCAAATCAATACTCACTGCAATTGAAACTTTGCTGGTATTTCTCCATGTAGTCGAGTAGGAAATTGTTGATCAAGTTTCCAATGGTTACCATGTGTGTATGATGTAGCAGAAAGTGTAGAAATCTAGAATGGCTAGAATATGAACCACCAATCCAATATTATTCCGAAATTTTGCCCAGAGATTAAACAAAAACAAATGGGTAAGAAAGGAGCAATCTGAACGATAAACAGCGCGAAAGAAGCTCCAACTATTATCTGTTGATGATATATACATCGAAATCTTGTGGGTGAGGGTGACGAGTGTCTCCAGTCCTTTCGTCAATTCTCCAAGATGAGAGAAAAGACCAGGTTCTTTTGACCAGAAAGTGCTAAGACCAAACAAGTAAAGATATTGTAAAATTGATATACGATTAAACACTCATATAGTGGAGGCAAATCACAGCCAAAACTAGTAATACAACAAAAAAGTAAACATCCAAATAGTGAAGTTGAAAGGATCGAGACTTCTCGACGAGAAAGCAAGTAATTTTCAAAATTACTTACGGAGAGGAATCTTACCGATAACGGCAAGAGCGGCGATGAAAAAGTCTTCCAAGGTCTTGAAGCCAGCAGGAACCTTGTTGACGCTTCTGTTAAGACCCTCACCAACCGGCTTGCCCAAGGTCTGCTCAATCAAAGTGATGAGGAGTTGGTAGACAGACAAGTCTGATCCGGGGTACAGCAAATTGGTCACTCTTTCAGTTCTTTGACAACCTGAAACAGTTGGCTTTCCATCAAAACGGTTCACAGTCCAGGCAATAGCAGCTCCACAGCCCTCGAGAGCCTCCAAAAGGTGACCAGTAGTAGTTGCAACTGCGTACTCGTAAGACTCGATGCCCCAGTTACACCAGTCCTTGTAAAGTCTCTCAGAACCGTTAATTGGAATGATCTCGTCTTCAGTACCGTGGAAGACAAAGATCGGACAAGTTGGAATACCGGATTCTTTCTTCAAACCCATGGTGTTGTTGGTGAGAACTTCCTTGACATCTGGTCTCTGAAGGAACTGCTCTCTGTCGTTGAAAACTGGGAAGAGACCCTTGAAGAAGGTCTGGAATGGGTAGGAGATCACTGCTTCGACGACACACAATCCAGTAATCTTAAAGAATCTGTCTTTGTTAAATTTGGAGACGGTAACATCGAAAAGGTAATTCAAGTAGGAGTATTCGTTCAAAAGACCCCTCAAAGCCAAACCAACAAGACCAGCATAGATTTGCCCATCACAACGGATTGCAACTTCAGTAAGGTTGGAAACCACACCACCGAAAGCAGCACCAATCAATTGACCAGTAAGCTCAGGTGCATATTTACCCTGAAGCTGGGCAGCCCATCCACTAGCAAGAGAGCCTCCAGAGTATCCAAACAATTGCACCTTAGCATCAGGATTAAGGTTGGTGATATCCTTGGTCTTCAACACAGCACGAATAGAGTTCAACACTGCTTGTCCAGATTGCCGTCCAGCACCGAAAGTTGACTTAGGACCTTCGTAATCTGGGACAACCACGTACCAACCCTTAGCCAAACCAGTCTGCATGATAATCTGCTCTGCTTGCATCTCAAGGTTCAGGTCAGCACCAAATTGGATAGCATAAGATGGGGAGCAGTCAATGTTGGAAGCATCCTCAGCAGTTTGGTAAGACCAAAGCTTCGAGGGATCAGCACCATGCGGCTGGATCAAAGTCGTGACGATAGCATTTGGGTTACCGAAAGAGTCCGTTGACCGCACCAAAAACTGCCACGAGTTTTCAATGTTAATTGGCAAGTACAAAGTTCTGATCTTCTGAGGAGTTGGTCTCCAGGTGATAACATCTCCATTTTTGTAAGCAGTAAGGTTAGCAGGACCCTTGTAGAAAGGATCCTCAGAAGGTTTAGCTGGTTTGGCAATGAAAGCCTGAACCAAGTTCAACTGAGCCACGAGAGCGAGGATAAAAGCAGCGAAGGAAATCGATCTCATAGTGGTGGCGAACTAAATATCTAGAATATGGTTTTCATCATCAGTTTATATACTTTTCTCCTCACCGAATATCACAGGCCCACTTGGTCAGGTTATTGATATTCTTGTGTTGACATCGGTCTTAAACATGGCCCGAAATGCTCAAAACCAAGTTTAAGTTCAGACACGCGAAACTTTAAAATGAATGATAAACAAATAGACGGTACGTGTCGAGTGGAGTCGTTGTTTTCAGGTACCACTCGACGTATGGAATGCACATTCGAATTGGTGCATTGGACCATTGCTCGCAACGCAATCAGAAGAATTGGTCAACTCTTGGCACAAGAATCGTCTAAAGTTTCTCGAAGTGTCTTAGAAAGCGTGGAAATTGCAGATGTGCTTCCCTCCCCATGGGAATCGGTTCTAGAAATTGAAATAAAAATTCTCACATTCCGGAGCATGCTTAGCTGTGGCCTATGCGAACACCCACCAGGAAATTATGCGTGGAATTAGATTGAGGCTTTTATCGAGGCTTTCGGAAGAGAATGTGTGGTTGTTAGCGGGGTTCAACCTACCCACACCTAGTCACGAAACACGAATCGAACAAAAATTAGCAAGAAAGAAGTTATGAGACAAACTAATTTGTTTTACGAATTGTGAAAATTGGCTCGGAACGTGGGGGGCCACAACCATTCCGAAGTCAAATTGTCACCGAGGACCTGAAGTTTGTCCGAGGCTTAAACTATTTCCGCCGGTGGTTATTGATTCACTTGCAGGGTTTACTGACGAACGCTGCGTCTATCTAGTTGATCGACTGCAGGGCGCATAATTCTGACTGTGAGCGCAAAAAGACAATAACAATGAACGATAAGACAGGGACCTTTTATCCTTTCAGCAAACAACATGTTTTGAAAAATAACCATTTCATTCTTAGATTTGGTGATGCTTGACAATCGAGGCGTTACTGAGTTCTTTCGAAACAAAACAAAAAAACTTTGAGTCAAATCTTGAAATTTGAACCAATAAGCCGATTGCCGATCGGAGGTATTCTATGCAATGTGTCAAGAGCGTGGCAGGTGTGTTGTTCTAGAGTACGAGGTTTGCTATTAACGCGATTCCGCACTTGTCTGGGATTGTCACATCCTCGGTTATGTCGAAATGAATCGAACTAATTGACATAGAAAGACCGCTGTGCTTGGTGGCTCTTCCAATCACCGCCCCACCGCCCTACTTTTCTCTTTTAGAACCCGATTTTGCGCGTGTTATGATCTTCTGGTACGGCCTGGCCTACAGTAATTGCACACGGTGCGTCACCAATAGCACACCCTTCACCACTGGAGTCTCGGGCAAACAAGGGGCCATAAATTAAACAGGCGAGCCGCATCTGATTCTCCGAGTCGAGCCGTGGCTCTCGAATTGCCCGAAACTCCCTGATGGTTGTTTGGCGGATCTGCCGAGGTTTCGAACAAAAATTCACGTTTTTTCAAAATTTTAAAACGGATTCTTCTTGGAAATGAGACAAGGATTGGATGTCTTGCTGGAGGCTTCACTTCAATCTCAACACAGAACCCGCTAGAGGGCTAAATTGTCCTCAATTTTTCAGGACGGAGAGCTGTTGCAAAGTCTTTCCTTCACGAATTGGCACTCTGGCCGAGTGGTCTAAGGCGCCAGGGTAAGGTTACCTTACCATACATTCCTGGTCTCTTCGGAGGCGCGAGTTCGAACCTCGCGGGTGTCAATATTTTTTTGCTTATTGTCGGGTTGCGTGGTTCAGGCCACGATCACTCGATCGGAGCATCGTTTTTCTTTTTTCCGTCCCAATTGTCTGTCATTCGTGGACTCTCATGGTAATTGGTCCATTAAAACCCAGCCTCACTATACACTCGATTCGCACCCAAGCACGGCTAAGTACTGTACGAGGATATAAGCGATTCGGATTTAAATTGCCTACTTCTTACTCTGATAATTCTTGAACCAGCGTATATATCAGTCGTGCTTTATTTTGAGAAATGGGTGAAGACTTAAGTATCAAAGATTCGTCTGTCTTTATGGATGAGGACCGGTTTTGGGCAATTCTCGATAAGACAATTGACCCCAAAGACCAACTGATACGCGTGTTAGTGGAGGAGTTGGCAAAATTGGAGGCAAAGGACATAATCGGCTTCAAATTGCGTTTGGACTACCTCGTTTGCCTGACCTATACCCCGGAATTATGGTGTGCCGGGTACATCATGAACGGTGGGTGCTCGGACGACGGTTTTGACTATTTTAGAACGTGGCTCGTTTCTCAGGGCCGGGAAGTGTACTACAAGGCCAAGGAGGATCCCGACTCGCTCATTTCGGTAGTGGAGCCCGATGACGAGGACTGCTTTGAATTCGAGCTGCTCTCGTACGCTCCAGGCGAGGCGTTCAAAGAGAAATTTGGCCAGCGGATCTGGGATTCTCTGGAATATATGACGGCAAGGCAAGCGTCTGGACTCAAATTCAATTTCGACATTAAGTTCAATTGGGAGGAAGACAAGCCGGAGACCATGAAGGCCATCTGTCCCAAATTATACGAGCGGTTTTTCTAGACGAACAACCCGAACAAAAAGGAAATTTACGATCGTAAGTACTGAATCTGTAACAATAGTGATCCCAGCCTAGTTGAGATCTGTGAAATCTGCAGATTACCCACTTTCTGTCTATTGGGCCTGACTCACCTGGTGAACCCAAGTCCAGTGTCCTGCACTTGCCCCACTACTAACTAAACTTGTTCTCACTGTCTACATTTACTAGTAATTTCTTCACCATGGATATCGACGACGACTACAACGACTACTCAGAGGAAGAGGAATTTAACGAGGATTCCTTGACGAATGAGGAGTACGACGCTCTCCACGAGGCGTTACCCAAGGCCAAACAGGCCCTTGCCTCTTACAACAGCGATATCGATGAGTTGGCCATCAAGGAAGCGCTCTACTTCCACTATTTCGAGCTCGAAGCGGCTCTCGAGGAGCTCAGGGGCAAGTTCCCCAAGAAAAAAGGTATGTTCAATTCGTTTCCGCCGGCCTCATGCTACACTGGAGATTCACTAAGTTCTAGATTGCTAATTCACAAGACCCACCCGCCAAACTCTCCAAACTTGCCATGCTAGCGAAGCTGCGCGCAAACAAAGAGGAGCTGTCGCTACCGAAAGCTGGCGCTTCCCCCGGGAGCACGGCCTCCGGCTCCAAGTTGTCCTTGCTCGCCAAGTCTAGAGGTGCTGGACTCTCTGGGCTTTCTCTGGCCAAACTGAGTGGATCCGGCCTTCTGGGGCTTCTGGGCCTCTCTGGCACGCCTCTACCGTCTGGAGCAGACCCTGAAAAGCCCCGACTTGTGCGCAAGAGCAACTTGGCTCTGGCCATGAGACAGAAATCTGCATTGAAGAGAAGTGACTCGACACCTCAACAGACCACGGAGCCAAAGCCACTGGCCCCATTGCCAATTGAGAGTGTTGATCCTCCTTCCGTCATTAGCAAGCGCAAGCACGAAGAATCATCCTCGGAACCAGCCATTTCGTTTGATCTCTCCGTGGCCTCCGCTTTGCTCAGTGTGCCCGAAAACGTCGTTTCGGTGTTTCTCTTCGAACCCTCATTGGAGCCGTCTGTGGAACTGCGCAACTCTAGAATCAAAAGGCAAAGGCTAGCCTCCGACATCTTCCATGCATATACTAACAGTGATCCTAATATAGCCAAGGCAAAGTCTAATTTCAGCCTGCCCAGTCCGGACGATAAAGTGTTGGAAGCTCAGAAACAAGCATTTGCTCAAGACATTGGCAAATTGACCATTAATGACGGTGCTAAGGAGAAGGAACAAAAGGATAAGAAGACCCCAACAGCCACCAAACCATTCAAATCGGTGAATATCACCAAGGAATTGGCCGACAACCCCAACTTCACCAAACCTAATAAGTCCTTTGTCATCATTGGACACGTTGATGCGGGAAAGTCAACGCTCATGGGAAGAATCTTGTATGATACCGGAACTGTTGATGCCAAGACCGTGAATAAGCTCGTGAGAGAAGCAGAAAAGTCCGGCAAGGGATCTTTCGCTCTTGCCTGGATCATGGATCAGACACTGGAGGAGCGTTCAAGAGGTGTCACGATCGATATCTGTGCCACCAGCTTCGAAACTCCTTCCACCAAGTTCACTGCCATCGATGCACCAGGTCACAAGGACTTCGTCCCACAAATGATCGGTGGTGTTTCACAAGCAGACATGGCTCTTCTTGTTGTTGACTCCATTACGGGTGAGTTCGAGGCGGGTTTCGTCATGGACGGCCAAACCAAGGAGCACACATTACTTGCAAAAAACTTGGGTATAGACAAGATCTGTGTGGCTGTGAACAAGATGGACAAGGAGAACTGGTCAGAGGCTCGGTTTGAGGACATCAAGACGCAGCTTTTGCAGTTCCTTACAAGCGATGACGTTGGATTCTCTGCCGGGAATGTCTTCTTTGTCCCCATCTCTGGTTTGACTGGAGTTAACGTGGTCAAGCACGACGACTCCACCAAAGAACTTGCTTGGTACAAAGGTCCTACCCTCATTGAATGTTTGCAGTCCATCAATATCCCTGGTATCGGTGCTACCACGGTGGACGAACTCGAGAATGCCGATTTCAATCTTGCAATTAATGATATTTACGATGTGACCAGCTCAGAATTCAAGGTGAAGGGTAAAGTCACACTGGGTATGATTCAACCTGGTCAGACTGTTGAATTCCAGCCTACAGAGGATTATCTTCAAGTTCAGGCATTGCAATTGAATGAAAAGCTGATTGATGTTGCCATTCGTGGCCAGATCGTCTCCGCAACTTTCAAGATTAACCAGCTCAAGAACAAGTCTACGGAAGACTTGTCTATCGGAGACATTGTGCTGAATATCGGATCGAAACTTCATACCGCAAGAACGTTCGAGGCCACTGTCAACATGTTCAACATGGACAAGCCGTTGTTGGTTGGTACACCGTTCGTTCTTTTCCGCAATAATGCGTCAGTTGCTGCCCGTATCAGCAAGATCATCAAGATCAACGGAGCCAAGAAGAAGAAAATGCATTTGGTGTCGAAGCAAAGCGCCGATGTTGTGATTGAAATCTTGGGCGATAGATTGATGCCAGTGACAAAGTTCACCGATAATAAAGCTCTCGGAAGAATTGTCATTCGTCGTGAAGGTGCCACCGTGGGTGCTGGAATGGTCACCACCATTTAGGATATATAGTCAACGAATAGAATTAGGAATCCCAACACAAAGCACGTGGTGATGATCATGTTGGAGCCTCGTTTGTTTCTGTTGGTAGCCTTCGAGAGGTTCCGGTTTCCCATGCGAAGATCCACTTCGACCTGGTCCTGATTATCGAGAAGATTGTAAATCTGTTCAGCCTGGGTTTCCAAGTGCATGGTGAGTTCAGTCTGCAACTTGACGATGTCCACCATCGAGTTGTGCAACTTCTCCACCTGCTTGAATTGGTTGGTCTTCATGGTGAGAAGCTCTTTGTTCTCCAGCTTGAGCTCCTGGATCTGCTGTTGAGTCAATTCCTGCTCGAGGTTCACGGCGGACTGCTCCTCATCTTGTACAACATCAAACTGGTAGTCTTGACGATAGGCATCCACGGCCTCCAACTCCTCGTCGTTCAAATTTTGGAAATGCAACAGGTTCAACTGCTTCTCGCGCGAATGACGTTTCTGTTGCATCCGCTCAAATGAAGTGTTGACGGCTTTGGTGGTATCGCTAAGAAACCGTAGGATCTGAGTTCTATGCGAAGCAAGCGTGAGATTGTAAACCTCTTGCGGGCTCTCTTCTGGACCGAAAATGCCCGAAATGAATCCCTTGCCCTTGCGCTTGGACTCCACGAGCTGGTTGCGCTTCCGTTCGTACGACTGAAGAAACTTGAGTTTCTCGTAGAGTTGCTGCACCTTCACCTTGAAATCCTCGTCGATCTTGTTCTTGTCTTCCACGGAAAGTCCGCGGCTCACGCCCTTGTCGAAACGGGAAAACTCGTCGTTAACCTGAAGATAAAGCGGCCGGACTTCGCCCACAAACTTCGCCATTTGCACTAGATTCCCGTACATCAAGTCACATTCTTTGGCAAAAGTGTCGCTCACCAAGTACGCCGGAGGCTTGTGCGGCTTGTTCAGAGCGCTTGTGCCCAATTCCTTGCTGACAATGTCCACACATTGCCTGAATAGCGGAGTCAAGTCAGACATGGTGTAGTTTCGAATCGAGAAATGGGTGAATCTCCACATATAACATCTGGTGTACGGGTGTAGATCGTGGGTGCAAATTGCAATGTTTGGCAAGTGGGGTGGAGACGGCGAATTTTATTAGGGGAAAAGAGAAAAATTAAAACTAGATGTCAACTCATCCCGAGAGGTATGCCACGCACTTGGTCACCTCCACCGCATCGTCCATGCCCTTATCAGGATCGGTGATAGGAACGGTTTTCGAGTCATACAAAAGGTTCCACCGGCCAGGGTACGCCTTGTTGCTTTTGTTGGGAATGGAGTTATTGTGCTCCTTGCGAAACTGTGGAGTGCCCTGGATGTACTCCACGTAGTCGGGGACACCAGGATAGTAGATGTTGTCCGCACAAATTACGGTGCCAGGAGCAATCAAGCCTAGCGACTCCAACACCCGCAAGTCTGGGACGTAGACGTCTTTCCAGTGGTCGATGAACACAAAGTCAATCGATTTGTACTCCTTGAACTCCGACGAGATCCACTGCTCAAAGTCTGGGAGAGTATGGCCAGCTTTTCCAACAATGATACTCACGCAGTCTGCAAGCCCTGCCAATTCGATCAACTGGTTGGCAATGGCGGCAAACTCCTCATTGAGTTCGAAAGAGTAGTATTTGGAGGGCGTACACCCGGTACGACTGATTTTGGAGTTGATCTGTGACAAGGCATTGCCAAAGAGAATGGCCAGATATCCCACGTAGCATCCCAACTCGATCATGAGCGTCGGCTCCTGCTTGGCGATCTCGTCCAAGATCAATTGGCCCTTATATCTGCCCACCGTCATCATGCGGTGGGTTTCCGAGAATTTGTCAATGAGTGCTAGCACCTTTTCTGGGTTTCCTCTGATGGAGTCGAGGTCTTGCTGTCCGAGAACATAGTCCAAAAGTTCCTGCTCCTGGCCCATTTTTGAGATTTTTGGTTTGATTTCGTTGATTATTGCAATTGAGAAAGAAAGTGATACCTATAAGTTGTAAGGATAGTCTGGTGACTGGTATTTAGTGTGGTTAGAATGCCCCACACGGGTTCGATCCGACCCTCGGATTTCGCGGAGGGTCACCCAGTGCCGACTCGTCCGGTCCTCGGATAAGATGGACCTCACCTTCAACTTCTCCCTGTCTGTAAGGAAAATTATGAAATTCGAAGAGCATTTCATCTTCCCACCGAGTGTTTGCCCTCGAAATTAGCTTCGAAACGGGATTAGAACTATCCCGATCAACCGCCGTTTCCATAGTAAATGACCCCCGGCCCTGTTCGGCTGCGCACCCTCGAGTCTCGCTTCCCAATTCCGGCCCTAACCTACTTCCGGCAGGATACTCTTCATATCTTCTAGACTCATTACTATGGAAACGCCAAAACTCCCGAATGGGGCCCAATCTCGGTTGGCTAGTCTACGAGAAAAGAGAGAAAAATGCATAATCGCCAACAAAGCCGACCGTGCAGCCGAGATCAAAAGCCAGAAAGACCGATCTGCAGAATACAAACTAAGCACAAAACTGTCAGATGAACCTAATGATACCGAAGAAGGCGAGGAGGACAGACTTGGATGGACAACTCGACAGTGGGAAAACTACGAGAGAAAACGGACACGGACGAAGAAGTCCGGCTACAAGAGCCACTTTGATTTGGCGCATTCCACATACTTGAAAGAGACATCGAGAAAACCGGTGAACAAGGAGAAGTACCAGAAGAAAGCAGAGGAAACGGGATCCATTCTCGGTGTTAGACTGGCGAGGGAAGACGTGGATGAGTTGGCTCAGTCTCTTCAAGACACGAGCGAGCGCCGGGCCAAGAGAAGACGGACACAGGCATCTGGAGGAGACTTTATCACCGAGAAGAACCGCCAGTTCAACATGAAGCTAGACAGAGAGTACGGGAAGGAAGAGGAGTGAATGATGAAGATGTTTAGAGAAGGAAAAATCAGAGTTTGACCTTCAGAATCATGATAGACCAAAAGACTATGGAGACTTTACAGGGGAGCAGTTTCCAGTCGGATGACCCTGAAAGTGAAGTCTGAGGTATGCAATGCTTTTGGGGGTAACATTTCAGTGGAATTAATCCCACTGTTCCACCTTGGTCTCTTAGTGTCTGTCGAAAACGGACTCAGATGCCCATTGCTTGTTCTCCAAAGTGCACATCATTATAGGTGCAAGTGATTGCACTCCAACCTACAGCCAAACAAAAGTACCTGGAGTTCAGTTAATGTTTCTTTTCAAACAAATTAATGACTCATTCAAATGGCCAAATCGACTTACATCTACCTGCTCATCTGCCTCAGATCGTCAGATCTGGCCCAAATCATGATGTTCACCTCACAGGAAACTAATGCACAAAATTTATAGAATTCAACAATAACCACATTCAAACACATTCCAAAAACACTACATCCATTAGTTACGATTCAATAATATCTGCATCGCAACCATCTTCCCCTCCTTTATCGGTTCCTCTGGTTCTTCTCCAGCTGATAACCTGCACACCAAATCACCACCACTACTACCTTATCTTACTGATTCCATGTTTGATGTGCTACCGCCGGAGGTGGCGATGCATGTGTTCCAGCAGCTCAGTCTGCAAGATGCACAAACGCTTCTTGCCCAGCTCAAACGAGACGTTTCCAACGAAAATGCTCGCAAATTGATAAAGTTGCTCTACTGTCGTCTATATCTGGGCCACACAGTGTTGGCAATGTCAGACGAGATCCCTGACAATGCCAGCGTGGTTCTCTCGCCCGAAGTGTTCTTGGAGCTCGGCAAAGACCCGGAGTTTCTAGCCAACGTGCCGAAAAAACTCGACATAGTGTTCGTCCGCAACGTCAGAGATTACACCAACTTCCAGCAGCACTTGGCGGAATTTCGGGAGATTCTCGAGTCTAAGTGGGTGTCCAAATACCTCGCTAATGTCCAGCTGATTTCCTTCACTCTCAATGGCCGCAGTGTCACCACAGAGAACCCGACTCTGATGCTGGCTCTGGTACTCAGCACGCTTGTCAAGTTAACTAACGTGGCAGATAAGAAGATCAACACGTTGAGTGTCTCCTCTACCGATATCGGGGAGCTTTTCCCGCAGAAATGGGGCAAGGTGCTCTCTGGTTTCGCTCACGTCAAGAGTTTGTCACTAGCAGACAATTTGATCCGACTGGAGCTAGTTGCAGGCAACGAGCCGTTGTTGGAGCGACACTTTGAGTGGCCGCCAAACCTTCGAGAACTCTCGCTAGCACATAACTTGATCCGCAACTTTACTGTCACCACCGTCAAGAAACTACCTCCGACCTTGGAGATGCTCAATCTCTCGAACAATTTGCTCGAGTGCATTGGTGCCCCCTACCACGAGAGTTTTCCCCTTGTGAAGTATCTCCCGAAGTTGCGCATTCTCAACTTGAACGGGAACATGTACTTGGTGCTCGTGGATCCAAACTTGCTAATTGGTGCACTGGATGCACTAGCAATCAACATCCAAGGATGCAACGTCAGCGGAGCTGCGCTTGACAGCTTCTTGGAGAGGGGAAAAACTACAGGCGTGAAAATCGTCAGTGACAAGCCCGCTGGAGCCAATCGAGAAGTGACATGAGAAGTGACAAGATAAGTGACTGAGATACTTCACTGTGGTGACAGGAGATACTGTGGAGACACATTTCCCACCTAACAGGTTGTTGGTATCAAACAGGAAGCAGGATTTGCAGTTTAGTGATTTTTCTGCCGAGAAAACGAATTTATAGATGACGATGTTTTCACTGCTATCTAACCCGTCACTATATAGTTTCGGTACGAAGCACTGATGATATCGCATGCGCATAGTGGTCAGAATAGCCAATCGACAAGAATAGAGCCGTGCGCCAAAATCGGGAAGAACCAGGGAATGTTTTCACCAAAAATCACCTCAATCTCAACCTCGACACATTATTTCCTTCTAAACCTCCAACTTCCTCCAAACGAACCCGGCTCCAACATTTGCACCCAACATCCCCAGTAGTGTCACCTGCATACAAACCCGGGGTTCACCCGATTCGCTTCAACCTTCAAGATTCGACTTTGACACCTCCCTGCTATGATTGGGAGAACATTGCCATTGCGCCGATTTTCCCCGTTTTCTCGAATTTTACAACCTTCAAACTGTCGAATTCCCGCAATCCAGCGGCAATTTCCGCCGATTTCACCATGGAATTTGTCCCAACTCTCGGTGAGAAATTATTCCTCACAAAACCGGTCGTCTAAAAGCGGGTCGGAAGAGAAAAATGACGAGAAAAAGCCCAATTCGTTGAAACTAGAGGTCATGAGGCTCTTGCGCTTGGCCCGGCCCGAATACGGCAATTTGACCGGCGCCCTCCTATGTTTAATCGGAACATCCACGGTAACAATGTCGCTACCCTTTTTCATTGGCAAAATCATCGACACTACCCGGGAGGAAGAGGAAGAGGAAGAGTCCAAGAAGAAAGACCCAAACGAACACCTTATAATGGGGCTTCCCGCCGCACAATTTTATGGAGGATTGACTCTTATGTTCGTATTGGGAAGCTCCGCCAATTTCGGCAGAATCTACCTCTTGAGAACAGTGGGCGAGAAGTTGGTGGCCCGGTTGCGCTCGCGGCTCTTTGCGAAAATCCTCTCTCAAGATTCCTACTTCTTTGACGTGGGGCCCACTCGAAACGGCATGAAGACCGGAGACTTGATTTCTCGTCTCTCTAGCGATACTCAGATCATCAGCAAGTCGCTTAGCGGCAACATCAGTGACGGAGCAAGAGCGCTAATATCAGGATGCGTGGGTCTTCTGATGATGTGCTGGGTGTCTTGGAAATTGACCCTTTGCATGAGTCTCATATTCCCTCCACTCATTCTCATGTCCACAGTGTACGGTCGCCGCATCAAAAAACTCTCTAGAACCATTCAGGATAGCTTGGGTGCCATGACCAAGGTTCTGGAAGAAAAATTCAATGGCTTGAAAACAATCCAGAGCTTTGCACAGCAGCGAGCTGTGGTGCACGAGTACAACTACGAGGTGAAGGATATCTTCTCCAAGTCCATGCTCGAGGGAAAGTTGAGCGGTGTCTACTACAGTATCAATGGGTTTTTGGGAAACATGACCCTCATTGGTCTTCTCATTGTTGGGTCCAGACTCATCAACGCCGGCGAAATCACCATTGGTGACCTCTCCAGTTTCATGATGTATGCTGTGTACACTGGAAGTTCGGTGTTTGGACTTGGAAACTTCTACACCGAGCTCATGAAGGGAATTGGTGCCGCCGAGCGGATTTTTGAGCTTATCGACCTGAAACCGAAAATCACCACTTCCTTGGGCAAAAAAGTCGACAACTTAAACGGCGACATTGTGTTCCAGAACGTGAACTTTGCATACCCATCGCGGCCCGATACTCCGGTTTTCCAGAATCTCAATCTCACCATCAAGAAGGCCGAGCATGTTTGTCTTGTGGGACCCAGTGGTTCTGGTAAATCCACGGTTTCTCAGCTTCTCCTTCGGTTTTACGATCCGAACTCGGGTGACGTGACCGTCAACAGCCACAACATCAAGGACCTCAACCTCAACTTCTACCGGTCCGAGATCGGCTACGTTCAGCAGGAACCTCTCTTGTTCAGTGGAACCATCAGAGACAACATTGTGTTTGGCAAGCCCAACAGCACTCCCGAGGATATCGAGTATGCGTTGCGGATCAGCAATTCGTACAACTTCATATCAGCATTCCCCAACCAGCTAGATACTGTGATTGGGCCCACCTCCAGTGGGAGTGCACAGCTTAGTGGAGGCCAGAGACAACGAATTTCGTTGGCACGTACGCTCATCAAGAGACCCCAATTGCTTATTCTAGATGAGGCCACTTCGGCCCTCGACTCGCGTCTGGAGGAGACTGTCACCCGCAATTTGACGGAACTCTCTCGTGTGAGCCAAATCACAATCATTTCCATTGCCCACCGACTCTCCACCATCAAAAACAGCGAGCGCATCATTGTTTTCGACAGCAAGGGCCACATTGTGGAGGATGGAAATTTCACTACTCTCTACAGTGATCCAGGCAGCAAATTGAACAAATTGTTGAAAAGTGAGGAGTTTGCTGATGAGGTATAAGTCGGAGCCATATTGTATATAGAGAATAACGGTTACCCCAGGCTGCGGAGGCTTAGTGTGGGGACGGCCGCAAGGTGGCGCGACAAGAGAAGCAACGCAGGAATGTTGAGTTTTAGTCCCGGTTCTTGCAGATTTGCACTTGACAGGAGGGGGAAGATCAAGAACACCCGCCAGCAAGATCCTCAATTGTCCGTCGGAGCCGGTCGCCGTGGGCGGGCCTAGAAGGTCTGGACGCGCACTATTGATAGGCAATGGCGTTCGCGGAAGGCGCCTAACCACAGTTGGCACACAATTTGGCATACAAATAAGGGAACAGTGCGATTGCGAGCCCGCGACCATCACGACGTTGGTTTTCCACATTCACATGCGTCGATTGCTTCTCGTTCGACTAACCTTTCCGATGGAATATATGGTCGCATTCGCCTACAATCTCCTGTTGCAACCCCATCCCATTCCCGTTGTCAACTACCGCCTCTCTCCACAAACTCCGCCGCTTGCTTATCGCCAATTGCCTGATCTGACCTAACATACTGTGACAGCTAGGTGCATATCGGCCGATCGACCTACCATGATTACCGATTCAGGCCAGGGTCTGAAAGACCGAAGTCTAGTAGACAAGTTGGCGTTGGAGGAAAAGCATGAGTACTTGATGAATACACTTCCCTTGTACCGCAAGATATCGCTGGCGTTGATTCCGCCTTTGCAAAATTCTCTACATCTATTCCACGGCTCGTCGGACCATCTCGATGAGGCCACCCGGGATTCCCCAGATGCCCGCAACAAGAGACACGCTCATACCGCCAGTTCCGATCTGTCCGCATCGCATGGCCTGGAAACTTCAAATAGTACTCCGGGGGAAGATATTGATGTTGCTCAGCCGTTGGGAGAAGAGAGCGTACTGAATCTGTTCTTTGGCATGCTAGCCACAGCCCTGGTTTACGCTGGCGTGGACTCGATCAAGTACTTCAAGAATCTCTTGGTGGACAAGACGCAAAAGGACGGCGAAAACGACGATCTGGAGCGATTCAAACTGTCCCTCATCGGATACTCTCTCTACGACAGTGATTCCAAGCTGGAGTCAGGGGCACTGAATTACGAGGACGAGCCATTTGAGGCCTTGGATAAGAACCAGACCAGACGAAAATCCGATTTGCGACGCACAGAGACGAAGGCGTCGACGTTAAGGTTGGGGTCTGAAGAACCTAGATCGGGGCCTTCGGATTTCGTGTTTTCCCAGTCTCTTCATCCCCAGAACTACAAGCTTCCCCCAGTGGAGTTGCGAACCACATTCCACGAGTCAGTTATGGAGAACTTGGATCTAACCAGCATAGATGACGAAGTCCTCGTGCAAAAAGATCAATCGCAATACTCAGGATCCAAAGAGGAGACGGACTTTCTCAAATGCATTTCGGCCGAGAAACTTCAAGACTGCTTCGAACTCTCCGATAACGACTATTACTACGCCCGCTTCACAGCATGGGTCATCAAGGATGTGCTTTTGCAAGGAACAATGCATGTGACCGGAGATGCTCTATGCTTCTACAGTTTAGTGCCCGGAGAATTGACGGCTACTGATTTCTCCGACCCCGATCACACGCTTCACTCGGGTGCGTTGGGCCACAAGACTGGCCGCTATGGAGATTCCTACTTCAGTTCGGTCTACACTCACCGATTCTGGGGAGTTCTCAAGCCGCAAACCTTGAGTATCTACACATCTCCAACAGAACAGTACTTCCCCGTGAAAGTCATCGATTTGAATGACGCATTGTACTGTCAAATTATTCATTCCAATCCGAATTCTGCTGTGTCACCAGAACTGGCTTCACCACCTCAAATGACTACTTCAAACTCAGAAACCCTGCTTTCGCAACTTGCATCCGAAACTTCCAGCTTAAGTGAGGAAGACAACGGAAGAGAAGATGTGCAGAGTGGTGTGTGGTTTAGGATCGTTTGCAAAGACAAAACCTATCGATTCCACACAAACAGCATTTATTCCGCACGCCATTGGTACAACAGTATTACCAAGGTCATTTTCCGTCTCCATAATACCAACAGCCAACGGGAAGTTCTCCTTAAGATTCCCATGCATGACTTGCTTGACTTCAAGAAGAACTACGTTCTTGCAGAAGAGTTTGATAATTTTGAAAACGACTCCGAGACTCCAGTTTCCTTCACCTTCAAATATGCGGTCCCTCCGGCTCCAACCAATTCCAGATTGGAAGATTTCAAGAACAAGACGAAGAACTCCTTTTCTCGAAGCCCACCTTACGACTTTGTTCACATTTTATTCTTCAATGGAGGAGCTAAATTCGAGGAATTAGTGAACCTGGTACTCAGCGCCAATGCCAATGAAGACCGATCTCTCAACAACAGGATTCGCCTCAAAGCAAGGCAAGTGCTAGATTCGGACTCAGCTTCGACATCAAGCAAGAGCACAGTCAGTTACATCTCCACGCTTCAGCCAGAATTTTCATCCGGTATTTCTTTAGCTGATAAGATTGCTCGTGTGAATGAGACCCTCCTAAGTGTTCGAAAATTCGAACGCCAGCAATTGGGGTACGAAAACGATGAGGATTTCTCGGTCGAAGCTTTGTGTGAAAAGAAAAAGTCGATGTCCAGGATCATGGGATTAATCAAACCCAAATCCACTCATCTTGGAAGCAGTTCGTCCACTCGAAGCAGAACCGACTCTTTCAGATCTATGGACATGCAACTTTGGGAGGCCCAAGCAAAGGCTACATTTGAGAATTGGGAAGCCAACTCCTTATTGCAATTGCCAAAGCCATTTTCAGTTCTGACTTTGAAGAACTTGAGAATGGTTATCGTTGTGAAACGCAGATCCTTTGAGGAGATCGCCACTAGATTTGAACTCATGTCGATTGTGAAGGATGAGAATAGAGAAAAGGTGCAAAATGATTCATCTACATTCTTTGACGACGAGAGAACATTTAGTGATGGCGAAGTAGTCAGCCGAGAAGCTGTATTTCCTACAGGCTCGGAAGGCCCTCAAGAGCTCCGTGGAAAAACCAGCAAATTTAAATCGTTCAAGCGAAGCATCAAAACAGTTTCGACTATGGGTGGAATCTGGTCGGCCAAACCGGAACATTATATCAAGGTGGATGAACTGGATCCACTCTTTGTCAAAGATGAACATGAACGTCGCATTGGCATTGACCATTACCAGAAACATTTCTCATTGCCTCAAGATGCCGAGCTTGTCGCCACTTACTACCCCCATTTGAAAAGGTCTCTACCAGTTTACGGAAAATTGTATCTTGGCACAGATAGACTTTGCTTCCGAAGCTTGTTGCCAGGTGTTTCCACGAGAATGATTCTTCCATTGAAAGAGATTGATGCTTGCGAAAAGGAGAAGGGTAAGAAAATTAATTATTCCGGACTCCATGTTATGACCCACGGCGAGGAGCTTGTTCTTGAATTTGCAACTCAAAAGTCCAGAGATGACGCATACAAAATGATTACGCTTCAAATCGAGAGGATGACGGAAGACAAGTCTCGACAGGTTCATGAACACATTGGATCAATTCTCCGGGACGACTCGAAGAACGAAGAGCAGGAGCATGTGGAAGATCTGAGAGAGAAAACCCTCGATAACGCAATGTGGAGAGTTCGCGCAGCGAGACTCCGGCTTCTTGAAGATAAAGTGGGCGCAGCATCGGGTATTGAATTTCCTCTTATCATTGACGATAGCCCGTTTGTCTCAGCAGATGTGAGACCAATCACGCCTTATCGCTTTACTCTCCTTACAATTGGGTCCAGAGGAGATGTGCAGCCATACATAGCCTTGGGTAAAGGGTTGATGAAAGAGGGCCACACTGTGACAATTGCTACACATCTCGAGTTCAAAGAATGGATTGAGAAACACGGTATCAAATTTAAGGAAGTCGCTGGAAACCCTGCCGAATTGATGTCGTTGATGGTAACTCATGGGTCAATGTCAGTGAGTTTCCTCAAGGAAGCCAACGCCAAATTTAAAAACTGGATCAATGAGCTTCTTTCGTCCAGTTGGGAGGCATGTCAAGACACAGATATACTCATTGAAAGCCCCTCCGCAATGGGAGGCATTCATATTGCCGAAGCTCTCAATATTCCTTATATGAGAGCCTTCACGATGCCTTGGACCAGAACCAGAGCATATCCTCATGCATTTATTGTCCCCGACAGTAAACGAGGAGGCTCGTACAATTACTTGACTCATGTCATGTTTGAAAATGTCTTCTGGAAAGGAATTTCCAATCAAGTCAATCGGTGGAGAGTGGAAACACTTGGTCTTCCTCGTACCAATTTGGTGAAGCTTCAACAATACAGAATCCCCTTCTTGTACAATGTTTCTCCTGCAATGTTCCCTCCATCTGTTGACTTCCCCGACTGGGTGAAAGTCACCGGATACTGGTTTTTGGACGAAGGTGCTGATGACTATGTGCCACCCCCAGAACTAGTCAAATTCATCGAGACTGCCAGACAGAATAATGAAAAGGTTGTCTATATTGGATTTGGGTCCATTGTGGTTGGCGATGCCAAAAGATTGACGAGAGCCGTCGTGGAGGCAGTCAATGAACTGGGAGTCAAGTGCATTTTGAACAAAGGTTGGTCAGACCGGTTGAGCAAAAACGAGACCGACAAGGAAAAGAGTGATATTGAGGATGTCACCGAGATTGAGTTGTCGTCGCTGATTTACGATTCGGGCAATATTCCTCATGACTGGCTTTTCCCTCGTATTGATGGAGCAGTTCATCATGGCGGATCAGGCACTACGGGTGCCACCTTACGTGCTGGACTCCCCACGGTTATCAAGCCCTTTTTTGGCGACCAATTCTTCTACGCTTCGCGAGTGGAAGAGCTTGGGGTGGGAATTTCGCTCAAAAACCTCAACACAAAGTCTCTCACCAAGGCATTGAAATCGATCACCAGAGACGAGAAGTACAGCGTCAAAGCCAAGGCAATTGCGCAGGACATGCAACATGAGACCGGAGTGCTCACGGCCATTGCCTCCATCTACTCCGAGCTCGCCTACGCCAAGTCGATCATCACCAACATCAAGCACAACACCGAGGCCAGAAAGAACTACGACGACAAATCGGGTATCCAGACTCCAAGTATTGAGGAGGAGGCTCTTCCGTTTGTTGGAAGTATGCCTAGTCCGGAAGATAACGAATCAGAAATTTCGTCTTCTTCCTCAGATGAATCGGATGATTACAGTAGTGATGAAGATGAAGATGATGAAGAAGACCTAACTGTGGTTGACAAAGACGGCAAAGGTTCCGGTTGTCCGAAAGATCAAATTCTTCCATCGTTGACGTCGGGAATCATGCACTTGATGACGGGAGTCAGCGGACACAAGCCGTGAGTGGGGTTTGCTTAATTAATTAATTTACGTCTTTACGAACAAATGAATGAAAGCGAGAAAAATGACTAACTGATTACCACCGTTAATTGGGAGCGAGTCACGTGAAATAAGTCAAAGTGTGTGTCATATCCGCAGACGCTACCTGTAAAATATAACCAGATCATATAGTTTACTCTTCAGGGGAGAGAGAAGTTGGAAGCGAAAATCGATAATTCGCCTGGTGTGACCAATCATCACTGTTTCCGAATTTCAAAATTTCGCCACTCTTCACTACACAATTGATTTCACCACCTTATCTTCCAAATGACGAATCCACTCTATAAAGATATCACGGCTGAGACGAACAGAACCAATCTGTATGCGGCAATGGTGCCGGGCCAGACCGTGGTGGAGATTCCCAAATACGACCTCGAGTGTGGCGAAGCCCTCGTCGATTTTCCCGTTGCCTACAAGACTTGGGGTAGACTAAATCTGGACGCTGATAATGTGTTCCTAATCTGCCACGCCTTGACCGGATCATCTGATGTACTGGATTGGTGGGGCCCACTTCTCGGCACGGGACTTACGTTCGACCCTTCCCGCTTCTTCATTGTCTGCATCAACTTCTTGGGCTCGCCGTATGGACTGTGTTCTCCGGTGAGCGTTGAAAAGGCCACCGGAAAGCCCTACGGCCCGCTGTTCCCGCTTGTCACCGTGAAGGACGACATTGGCGTTCAAAAGCTAATTTTGGACTCGTTGGGCGTCAAGAAAATCGCCTGTGTGATTGGCGGATCCATGGGAGGAATGGCTGCCCTCGAATACTCGGCCACCTACAACGATACTGGGTACGTGCAAAGCGTGATTGCGTTGGCCACCTCTGCCAGAGCTAGTGCGTGGTGCATCTCGTGGAACGAGACGCAGAGACAGTGCATTTTCAGTGATCCAAACTACGACGACGGCTACTACTACGAGACGCCTGATCTTCGACCCGACGGCGGGTTGAGCGCCGCCAGAATGGCCGCATTGCTCACCTACAGATCGAGAAACTCGTTCGAAACTCGTTTTGGCCGTCAATTGCCTGCCTCGTCCGCTGCCAATGGCAAAGGTGACTCCGATATCAGATTGCCCAAGAACAAGGACGAAGAGAAATGGTTGTCGCATAACGAGGGATCGCGATCCTCCAGAAGCTCGTCCACATCGACATTCAAGGGCGATAAGCCCCAGACCTACTTCACCGCCCAGTCGTACTTGAGGTACCAGGGCGACAAGTTTGTCAAGAGATTCGATGCCAACTGCTACATTTCCATCTCGAGAAAGCTTGACACCCACGATATCACCCGTGGCCGCATTGATGCTGATGTCGCCGACGACCCACTCCCGGACTACCTCAAAACCTTGAAGTTGCCCCACTTGGTGATTGGAATCACCTCAGATGGGTTGTTCACCTACAGCGAGCAGCAGCTTTTAGGATCGTACATCCCTGACAACGAACTCAAGACATTGGAGTCTCCGGAGGGCCACGATGCCTTCTTGTTGGACTTTGAGATCATCGATGAGTTCTGTCGTGAGTTCCTCCGTGCCAAATTGCCCAACTACTATGACGACTCCGGCAAAGTGGAGGTGTTCGAAGACTGGGCCGACCACGTGTTGACCGTGGAAAATGGCGGCAACTCCGTCTTTGGCGAGGCCGAACAGATTACCAACTGGTAATTTGCACTTACATAGATTTCTCATAGACCGTGGTGTATGGGTGCCAACTTGAGTCAACCAACCCTGTATAAGCTACTCCATTTAATCGACTCCAACTGCTAGACATGACCCAATATTCGTTTTTGAAGCTGGTATCTCTTCCGAATATTGCTGATCCGATCCAGTATCTCAGCGTTTGCTCCGAATCTCAGGAATGGAGTTCACATTTCAACAATTGGTCACCTCATCACTACTATCGAGATGCCCATTTCAGCCAACTTCCAAACCTTTTACAGCATCTTTCGACAAGTTCACGTTTCCAACTTTCCGCTGAAAATGACGGCAATTCATTGAAATACTCGTCTGACTTGAAAAATTTGGACCTTTCACTCAACGAGTCTGCATTTTTCCACAACTCATACGTCAGTCGATATCTCAAATTCTCCAAACAAGTTCCAGCAAAAAGCAGTCCACAGATCGAGACTCTCTACCTTGCATCGGCGTCATTGGATGCCAACACAAAATATCACAAGGATTTGTCTGTTCTTTTGAGAAAAGTCTTTGAAACTTGTTCAATAGTGTTGATCTCAGAGGATGAAGTGCCATTCGAGCTTGCCAAAGTTGCTCCCAAGTTCCTGAAATTGCAAGTTGCTGGACATTCAGACCTTAAACCGCTCCAAGCAAGCGAGATCTCTTCTGATGATTCATTTGACTTCTACGAGTATCTATGCTTGCTCCACATGAACAGTCTTCCAGACATGACAAACAGTCATGTTCAGGCATCAAGCATGTACGAGTCTCCACAGTGTGAAGCTGGAGACAACAAGGAAATCACCACTCCATTGTGGCTACATGTGGCCGAAGAATTACCACCCAATATTCTTGACTTTATAGTGTCCACCGACGGATGGACATCCATTTTTGTCAAAACTGAGACAAGCAATCTTGTTGTGAAGAGATCAGCGCCTCTTCATTACATCTGGCATATTTACATATAATGATAATAATAAGCTTTATGTACAAGGTTGTAAAGTGTGGCGGTTCAACAATGAAACGCCTGGTTAAAGGTCCAGCCTTAGTGGTTCGTCCAAGGCGGCTTCAAATGTGCTGAAGCCATTTTCTTTTGAAAAGTCATCAAGAAAGTTGTTTGTGAAATCGAAGGTGCCGAGGCCCACATCGATATCCATGGTTGGAGGAGTGTGACTGAACATTGCCGACTTGCTCATTTGCGGTTTCATCGACAACATCTGCATCCACAAATTGTCCACATTTTCCGGGAGGAAAGCACTTGGAGTATCTGGTACGCCATTTGGCGCCATGTCAGGTTGGCCAAAGACGTCATCGGTCATCATGGCGTTAGGATCTGGTGTTTGCCTTTTGGTTTGCTTCTTGTTGATGAGGTTCAAAGACTCTTGAAGCACACCAATAAGGTCTTCTAGCATGTCATTAGTAAAAAGCATGTAGCCCTCTCTACCCTTGCAATAATTCAAGTAGTAGTCGGTTCCTTCGCGGGTAGACTTCAATCCATAGTATGCTTTCACGCATCTCCAGCTGTAATAGTATCTGCTACTAAGCCTTGTCAAAGTCTCAACAAAAGACGATAAGCATTCGTCACAAAGACTGAAAACCTGGAGAAGCAATTCATATCTCCGTTTATACTCGACATTAGAAGCCATGTCCGCCATGTGAGTGGGCAGAGCCTCGCAGCGAAGCTGAGAAAAGCGGGCCCGAGCCATGACTGCTTGGATAACAATCATGCACTTGTGAGCCAAAGCTTGCAAAGAAGGCGTGACTGCCAAATCAGTTGTATTTTGGAACCAGACGTGGCTGTTGTCAACATAATCCTCATAGAACGGCATAGTATTGAAAAGAGTCACCGAAATCACCTTCTTCAAGTAGAAATAAGCGAGATCAATTTGATTCTGCCTTTCGTAATAATTGAAGAGATGGAAAGCAATACCAACAAGAAAAAATTTAGCTTGGAAATTGATCTTGGTGCTAACCGCCTGTGAAACGTCAATTGGCACCAAGCGTGGACCATTTGGTTCCATTGCAAAGAGTTGGTTGTCCTTGATGTATTCAACCTCCAAGCGGCTCAACAAATCACATAAACTCTTCAAGTGAAGAGGGGCTCCAATAACAGAGATCTTCTTCACGACATAGTTCAAGTCATCAAAGCATCTATCAACACGGCGGAGAGCATTGACTGCCTCCTTCTCGATTTCAACGTCACGGACATTCTCATTTCCTGGTTTGTAGTAAGGTGGACTTGTGTCGAACATATCACGGGAGAGCGAGGGAGTTAGGCCATTCGACATTCCGCCGTGTAAGTCAATCACCAATAAATAGTACCAGATTTTCCGGCAAAGGTTGTTCAGTTTCTCGTCACGAATGCTGAGTTTGAAATTGTCTGGTTCACGATGCATTCCCAAGGCAATTGCCATATTGACCAACATGGCCGTATAAGCTTGGGAATTTGTATCCTCAGGGCTATCACCATTTTCCGGAGCAAACGAGTAATACAACTTCATATACAAAAAGAGCTGTAGAAGGGGAAGGTTGCTCACCCGAAGATAGCCAAATTGCAGGAGACACAACTGCGCCACGTCCACGAAATCAATGTCGATAGGATTGTGCATCAAGAATTTGATTTCTTGGGCCCGCTGCGAGGGGTCGTTGGTCCGCAAGTTTGCCTCGTTCGTTGCATCTGAGTTGCTGAAGAGAGTGAGGTAGCCAAATCTCAACACCATCAACAACATGGCAAGATGCACCACGTCCATCTTCTTCTCCACGTTTAGCTTGAAGATTTTCTCGTGGGCACGGCTCTTGGTGCCGAATATACGGATGATGTTTTCCTCGAAATCGAACTGGTCGATGAACGGGAAAAACGGGTACACTCGGGCGAAAAACCGGTCAATCAACATCCACACGACTTTCAAGCTGGGGAGAATGAGAAGGATCTTGTCCAAGGTGTCGTGGGTGCCCTCCAAATCGCCCTCAAAGACCGTGAGTCCGAATGCTCTGGCCTTCTCATTGATTAGTCTGCGAACCTCCGCCTTGGTCTCCGAACGGGTGTTTGAGGCTTCGGCGAGGATGCCGTCGTTGGAAAGAGCAGCCTCGTTGGTGATTTTCTCGCGGAAAAACAGCTCGGCGGGCTTCAGATCGTCGGTATCCTCCTTGGTGGTCATGAGTCGCTTGAGAATGACGTTCTTGCGCTTGTAGGAGAACATGTACGACACGGCATTGTCCACCTTGACAAGCGAGATCCAGCTCAACGGCGCGCAGTAGCGGAAGCCGAACGCGTGGTTGGTCAAAAACGGCGTGTAGTTGTTGTGGAACGAAAACAACTCGTCGTCGGAAGCACACGGATTGTAACCCAAGAGCGACGGCCCCAGCGACGCAAACTGGCCGAGCCACTGCACCTGCTGGCCCGGATCGATGGTGCCCGACTGCGTCACCAGCTGCTCCAACTGGCGGATCTTCTCCTTGAGCAACTCGAGCTCCGACCGCACCGCTGGTTTCAGTAGCAGACCCCCGCTGTATGTTGATGATGCTTCACTTCCCGAATGCGACCGGGTGGGCCCGATGGCCCCGAGCGACATGGGCTCCATGATGGGCTCCATGAGCACACCCGCCTCTCCTCCACCCGCAGAATCGTGGCCAAGTTTGGCCCCAGAGTGGTTTTCGCTGATGTACTCGCAATTGGCATTGCCATACTTAACACAGGTGGAGCACGGATTTCCCTTATCGCACCGCACTTTGCGGCGCTTGCAAAACGTGCAAACAAACGTGTTCCGGTGACGTCGGCGAGGCTGGTACATGGCACACGGCTCACAGGTTCGACGGTCCGGATGACTATGAAGATGTTAGTGGCAACACTGTGTAGGGTACAGAGTTTGCGCGGCTGGGCTAGACATCGTAAACCGCGAGCGGCGGTACGTATTTATACCGAGTGGATGCCTGACCGCCACCGGTTCATAACCCGGCGGTTGACGAATCGATCAGTGACATAAGCCAGTAAAAGGCCCTGCAGGGGCCACGGGTCCAGGGTCTGGGTTTTCGTGTCTTTGTGTGGGTTGTGGTATTGAGGTTACTGATGACAAGTTGACGTCGATTGCGATTTGGGCATTTCTGGAGATTTCGTTTTTCTCAATTTGGGGATTCGTTTTTGCGGCGCATGGCTGTCTTTTGATCGGGTTGGGGTTTTGTCTGGTATGTTTTTTTTTTTTTTTTTGCATTTGTCGTGGCTTGAGTGAGGTTGTATGGGTGAAGTTGCTATTCTTGTGTTTGAGGTTTGCGTTTGTGTCGCCAGTGCTGCCAAACTCGCAGCTCCACCCGCATGGCTAATGTCGGTGCGTGGCTTCTATTTTCCACGAACGGTTTGTCGTGCGTCTCAACAGGTAATTTGCACCCATGACCTGCCTCGACCTCAGCCGTCTTGAACCGTATTGGCTGACACCACTCGCAACCACCCCGAGCTCAAACCCCGAGCTTAAACCCCGACAACCGAGCTGGGAGCTCAGAGTGCCGCCGCTGTTGATACCTGACAATCTGGGCCGGCTCGGCCACCATTCACCTCCATTCATGCTTCCTTGCATGGGTTCCTTATCTAGGAACAGTGGAGGCGGTGTCCCCAATCAATGGCCCTGGGCCCCACTGCCAGCCGCTTACTAAGCGCAGAACACACGATAGCTTCCTGCGCATGTCCCAAACTGCCACCTTCAATAGGGACATTTCCACTACACCGCTGCAGGTCGGCTAACAGTAACCTCCAGAGTGGTCAGTCAGAGGATCCGACGGAAGGCACCCGATCGCGCATTATTCCATAAATTTGCGACGGTTTACGAGAAAATTCAGTGGTTCAGGGGGTTTTGGTGGCGGGCTCCGCCTCTGGAAAATCTCCCCATGTCCAAGGGCAAATTGCCCTTAAACTCTATGGTGGTTTCGGCCTACCAGTGCAACGCCGTTTGTGGCAACCACGCTGATCGCCGATCCTGTCAAGCCGCAACGAGCCTCGCGCCGTGCGGTGCAGTTTTGCCTCCAAAAGCTTAATGTGCTCTCAGATCGTGGCCAGCCAATTTGGGCCCCCGCAGTGACTCACAGACCCCAAATAGTAGCGGAATGTAATGCACCCGTGGGTTTCTGGAATCGTCCCCCTTTTTGTAACCATAGGCCGCAGTTTGGTTGCACGCTCCAATTGGCCCACTCTGACTGGTTTTTGCAAGTCTCGCATGATGGGGGCCATCCACGGTGCCGGCCAGCATCCGGTTATGCCAACCAATGTAGCTAACTTTAGTTGCATCAATCCCGTAACGGCGGTGCGTGTTGTTTGGCCGATTAGGAGAATTAGTCAATATGCGGGCCAGGGTTCATCGTCCGTTGCGTCTTTATTGTTGCGAGGCTGAGAGACATGATCATGCTTTCGACTGAGCGAACTTTAAACGTTCTCTATTGTAGTGTTTTTTCTTTTTTTAATTCCAAGCCTGGAAATTGGTGGCAATTGTTCGGTGAATTGAATCGTTTCTTTTGATGGGGTTTGACCACTAGAAGGGACGGGGCGTCGCTCCGGCTGATCCGCAGTAAAGAGGCAATTGGAACTGCCTCAGGGTTTGCGATATGAGTGGCCCATGGACAAGGATGGATTGGAGCATTGAGAATGGAAAATGAGAGTTAGGGTTATGTCGTTTTGATGCATCGTAGAAATGTAGCTTGGTGGGTACTGTCGACTTGGTGGGTACTGTGGACTTGGTTGCTGGTTAATTGGCTCCATTCCAACTGAAAAGGCGGTGCATTCGTCAGAAGTGACTAGCAGGCCACAATAGCCGTGCAACTTTGAAGGGAGATATCAGATCCTAAGCCACTTCCTCGTTTGTTTCCGGCAAAGTGCCCTGGCTTCCGTCGTATTGGTCGCCACTCGCTCGCTTACAGGCACAAGTTGCCTCTACTTTCATATTTTTTTTTTTTCCCATTCTTAGGCAACCTACCACTTCACGAGCATCTCCAGCCCTTTTCCAAGTATCGAGTGATGATCAGCAAAAAACAGAAAAGCATACCGCTGTCGCCGAATTATGGACCGTGATGTGTGATAAAACGGTGACTTGGCCCGACGTCTCACCTCAGATCTTGTCAAAAAAGCCTAGCAGGAGAATTACTCAGAAGCGTCGACAACACTCCCACACCAGTGGAAAGATATATCAAGCGGTTTCAGCCAACTTTTGAGTCCGGGTTGTTCCATAATCCGCTCACTCCAGCGCACCTTCTCGTCCAACTCCACGAAAAAGACCACAACAGCGAAATTCAGAGAGACCCCCCACCGAAGAAAAAGAACAACAACAACAAACAATCCCAAACGGCTCATTTGCCCTGCTTCACTACCAAATTCTATCAAATGTCTCCACAAATATTTCCCACACTCAATTCTTTGCACCTTTTGTCTGCCACTTCCGGCTCCATGCGCCGCACTCAGTAATCTGAATGCCCCATACTAATCTCAATGTCAGTCTTAGCCTCAATCTACTACTGCACCAAAACATGCAAAACACCACCACTTTCCTATTTTTGGTCCTAAAATTCCCCCTTCGCCCGAAGATATCTTCTATTCCTACCTTTTTCGTCTATTTCAGTCCCCACTTTCCTGCCCTTTCCCTCCACTTTCCTTCCTCTGTTCTGGTGCCTCCACCTGCCTTTCGCAGCCACAAGATGTACTGGGGTGAGTGCTCATAAAGTGGTCCTTTCTGCGAGACAATCTACTCCACATCTTAAAGGCCATGTCTCAAGAATTCCAGTTGCAATTGATAAGAAAAACATTGGAGGAGCTTGGACATTCGCCCGTGGCTGACTTGTTGGCGGAGCGGCTTTCGTCGCAGCTGTGGTCCGCCACCTCCGGTCCTCGGTCACTAATATCGGCAGTTCTGGATTCAATCAATGGGGGCGACTACAAGGCGGCGTTGGCGGTGTTGCAGGGCCGCAACGACGAATTCAACTTTCAGACTTCCTCCGCACACGAGAGTGTGGCACCTTCGCCGCAGCTGCTCTGCGTGGCGTCGTATCTAGTGTTGAGAAGCGAGTTTCTTGAGAAAGTGCTTGCAAATGCCATGTCTGAACCCCCCGTTCCTGGCGAACGGGAGCTTGTGGAGTTTCTCACAACCAAGGTGGCCGACGCATACAGCCACATCGACCGGTCCGACCACTCGGTGCCATTTGCTGACGAGTTGGCCCGTGATCACGAAGGGGCAGTCCTCCTCCCCTTGGCCATGACTCCCACAGGACGGGACGAGGTGGAGTCTGCTATTTTTGGGCCAGAGATTCTGCTCACCAGGTCTGGCCCGAAATCCCCGCCATCTGGCGCTCCAGACTTCCGCTACTACTCGGGCCGGTTGAGAAGCAACCTAACCCACCTCTTGCGCATGGTGCTCGGGCCCCACGATTCCAACGACGCTGGCCTGTCGATCTCGTACTCGGATTTGCCCGAAAATTGCCTTCAGAACATCATCCACAGCGCATCCCAATACAACCTCTCACGGTCGCTCTACTACCTTCCACCAAGAACTGAGTTCTTCGACAGGGAAGAAGCGTCCATTTCGCTTGCCATATCTCCCAACGCAAGTGATGTGCACAAGGACGACCTCCCCATCCACCTTTTGCATACCCTCACGGGTCACACCGACGAGGTATGGTTCACTAGATTTTCTCCCCTGGGCCGCTACTTGGCCACGGGATCCTTGGATGGAACTTGTATCATTTACGACGTGCTCAACAACTTTAAAACCGTGGCGGAATTAGATGCCAACAACGAGGATGAAGATACCGTGTGGGTTGAGGGAACCCACAGACCAGGTTTGGATAAGAAAAAGGGCATCATTTCCCTTTGCTGGGAACCTCACGAAAGGTACATTGTCACTTCTTGTCTCGACACCGTGGTGCGGGTTTGGCGTGTCGAGAACATCACTCAAAGCAAACGAATCACACGGTCCATGGATGACGGCAAGCCCGTCTCCTTGGTCTCGTGTTTCACTCTCGGCGAACGCATGAGGACGTGGCCGTGCGAGTTCTTGCATTACGAAATCAACATGACTCCCCATTTTATTATTGGGTCGCCAGACAAGGTGTTGAAGGTGTTCTCGGTGGAGGGCCAAGAAGTGATGAACTTCTACAGCGGCTCGGAAGAATTGACTGCAATGGCAGAAGATATGGTGAACTCGGCCTTTGGACAGCCTAACGCCAATCCTCACTCTGATTTGCCCAAATTGGATCCACCTTTAGCTGGCAACGGCAATGGTGAGGCGGCCAACCCAAATCAGTTCAACCGTATCAACGATTTTGCAATTACCCCCAACGGGAAAGTGCTCATTACTGCTAACAATGACAAGCAGGTTTACTTCTATCGCATACCCAACTTATTTGATCCATCGTCAAACACCTTCAGAATTGCCCTGTTGAGTCTTAATGGCCGCTTGACTTCGTGCTCGGTATCTGCCAATGGCAAGTACATGCTTCTCAGTATTGCTCCAGAGGAACTTCAGGTTTGGGATATCAGTCCTCTTGAAAATTACGAGAAGCCATTCTTGAAACAGAAGTTCTTGGGTCAAAGCCAGGCACTCTACATGGTTCGCTCGTGTTTTGGTTACCTTGCGACTTCAACCAACGAAGAGCAATTGGTGTTGAGTGGAAGCGACGATGGATATGTCTACATCTGGAAACTACAAACTGGTCAGTTGATCACCAGAGTCCGTGCTCATCACGGCTTGTGCAATTCTGTGGATTGGAACAGGTTCTACAAACCCACAAAGCAAGGCAGAGATTATGGATCGTACTGGTGCTCAGTTGGTGACGACAAATTGGTTAAGATCTGGGGGCCTCGTAATTAGATTCATTTATTGCAAATACATCACACTCTGGATCGTATCATGGTAAACCTTTTACAACTCATCGTGGTCAACATTCTCCTCCTCGACAATCTCCTCAGCGGCGTCCTCGACAACGTCCTCGGCAACTTCCTCATCCTCGTCATCGTCAACGACAACCTTAGCAGCCTTCAACTCCTCACCGTCAACACCCAAAGCACCCTTAGTCTTGACAAAGTCAATCAAGCTCTCCAAGTCTCTGACCTGGTCATAGATGACAGCCTTTCTCAAACCAGACTTAGGGTCAATCTCACCGTTGGCTGGGTACAAGATAAGAGTTGGGTAACCCTCAATCAAGATTGGGGTGTCAACATCGTTAAGAGTGTGGTCAAGGTCAGCAATGACAACCTGGGAGTCGGAAGACTTGGATCCGTAGATACCAGCCAACTCTTCCCAGATTGGAGCCAACTTCTTACAGTGGCCACACCATGGAGCGTAGTACTTGATGAACACGTCCTTGGAGGTGTCATTGAGGATGTCCAAGTAGTTGTGGGCAACCAACTTGATAACCTCACGGCTGGCCTGCTCCTCCTCGGTTGGCAATGGCTCGGACTTGATGATTGGCTCGGCCTCACCAGCCAAGAACTTTTCAAGGAAAGCCTCAATGGCCTCAGTAGATGGACCCTCTGGGTGCTCGGTCTGGTCAATACCGTACTTTCTTCCGTTACCGTTGTCCTGAATAGCGAACAATGGAACGACGTCTGGGTTCATGTTCAAGATCTCGGCGTGACGGCCAAACTGGGTGGCATCCAAACCAACAAAGTTGATCTTTCCAATGTGCTTCTTACCTTGCTCAGCGAAGAACTTCTCAACGGCAGCTCTCTGCTCACCGGTGTTGTAGAAGTAGTAACCCAATGGCAAAGAGGAGCCCATGTACACCAAGTAGGTGTCTCTGTTGATGTCACCAAAGTATGGCACCTTGGCGTTCTTGGACCACTCAACCAAGGCCTCCTGGGAGAATTCACCGGTGAACACTCTGGCGTCGGACAAGTCCTCAGGGTGGACAACCAAGTAGGTTGGCTCCTTGTCGGAGATGTCACCCTTGACGGTCTTCTTGAGCTCGGCAATGACCTTGTCGTCCTGGATGGTGTAGAAGGACAGCTTCTCTCTTTCGAGGGAGGCAATGTCGCCGTAGGTCTCGTTTTGAGCGGCAAACTTCTTGTGAGCAGCAGATGGGAACACTTGCACAAAGTATGGGTTTCTCTCCACCTCGCCCTCCTTGACGAAGCTGGCGTAGTCGGTGACAATCTGCACTGGAGGTCTCGACTGTCTGATCATGTACTCGACGATTCCGTCGGCGTCACGTGGACCCTCGTAGTCGGATGGCTGCTGGTAGGCGCCTCTCATCACCTTCAAGGTTGGGTAGCCTCTGATCTCGTGCTTCTGGCACAAGTCCTCTTCCACGGTACAGTCAACCTGGGCCAACTTGATCTTTGGGTGGCTCTCGTTCAAAATGTCGGCGGCCTTGGAGAACTCAGGGGCCAATTGCTTACAGTAGCCACACCATGGCGCGTAAAACTCCGTCAACACCAAAGGATTCTCGTCCAAGAACGTCTTGAACTTTTTGGTGGTCAACTGGACAACGGCCGAGTTTGGGTCGGCGGCGGCCTCTCCATCGGCTGGACCGCCGGCAGAGACGAGGGACACCGAGGCAAGAATGGTGGCAAGAGCCTGTGTTGAGAATTTCCAGAACTTCATTGTAGAAAGAAGATTGTAGTGACGAAACTGGAGAAAGTCGATTTGTAATTTTCGACTTTAACACCGTGTTCGCACCTGGTCACGTGACCAAAACCGCCGCGATAGGTGCCGGTTCGCCACGTCCCAGATCGGCTGTGTGAGAGGATTTCCGTCTCATTGGGAATTTTTGGTCAAGGTGAGAGGAATTCGATTCCAGGGTAGATTTTTAATTTTTTGGCGACAAAATCAACATCAAAAAAAGATGATAAAAACTCGGGAATTTCTCGCGGCGTGTCCACAATTTCGGTGCGTTTCCATGTTTTTCGACAGTTCTGCCTCGGAAAAGCTCTAATCTTTTTATCGTTCTGATCACTGAGATCTACGAATCTCTCCATTCTTGACTTCTCGGTGTGGTGCGGCTCTGGTCGAAACTCCAACCTAATTTGCTCACAACCGAGCAATTTCATCGATGGAATTGATAGACGGCGTTTCGATTAGTTTTCGGGTTTCGCTCACTGGCTCGAATGTCTGAAAGCTCCAAAAAAAAAATTGGAGATCTCAAACGTTGTATTTCTTCAGTGTAGTAATCGAGAAGACCATTGTGGAGCCGGAAATGTGCCACCAGATGCGACTTCACCAAGTGGCTAACTGGCAGAATTGCAGTGGTGAGCAAATATTCAGCAGTCAATGTGCTCTCGGCTCACTTTTACTCCCAAAGTCGTGCTATTTTCCTGGGCACCCCGCCGTTTTTTCGCCTGGTGAGCATTGAGTCAATAACATTACCTTATCGAGCATCGCGATGTTTTTCGTACTTAAGACTCTGGTTACGCCCCATGTTCCACCGTTTTTAGCGTAGCCTACCATTGTTCAGCTAAAGCTTATTCGAAAATGAGGTTGCTGCTGGTGCTTTTTTCGTTGTGCTTGGTTTTCTCCGCCACGGCTCTCGTCATTGTCGACTCGTCGTTGGCTTCCGCATGTGTGTACTACTTGAAAGGCTATAACTGGGGTTGTGGAGGAACGGGACAGGGCCATGCCATGTACAAGTGCCGGTGCGGCAACGTGGACTGGTTGGGGTCGGTGGCCAATTGCATCGCCACCCAAGGCTCCAATAAGGGCGAGATCCACCATGGTTTCGCTCATGTGGCTCTCCGGTGCCAACAGAAGGGCCACTACGACTACGACGCAGAGGACTTTAAAGACTGGGCCGCTAACGCAACGGCATACTTGGAGATGCCTGCTGCCGAAGACAAAAAAGTCCAGGTGTTCCATCCGTTGGACGTCAACGCTACCACTTACTCATACTACTCTCGGTCATTCAACCAGATCAACCACCACGTCTTCAAGTCGCAGTGGGTCGGATGGGGGCTCTTGTTCTTCTGGGCAGCGCTTGTGGCGGTGTTCACCGTGGCCAACTTCATGTGGAGAATGTTTCGGGTCAATATCTACGGTGAACGTCTCTCTCAGATCTACCAGAAACACCTCTCGCCCACCACGGCTGTGTTTGGCCTTTCAAGATGGCATCTCTTGATTTTCTCGCTCTTTACGATCCAGACGGTCCTCTCAACTGCGCTCTCCTACAAGGTGGAGCTCCCCAACGCCTACATCAACGACCTGTACTTGCTCACATTGGACTTGATTGGTTACCGATCTGGAATCATTGCATTTTCGCTCATGCCGGTGGTGTTCATCTTTGGCCTCAGAAACAACCCCTTCTGTTTCCTCACGGGCCTCCCACTGGCTGAGTTCATTCTTTACCACAAGATAGCTGCGTTGATCATGTCTATTGAGGCATTGATTCACTCCGCCGTGTGGACAGCCTACGCCATGAAATCAGGCCCATACTCTGTGTGGTCCATCGACGATTACTGGAGATGGGGTGTTGCGGGCACGGTGTTGGTGTTCTTGATGTTGGGCCAAAGTATTCGTTTCTTCCGCAACTTGATGTACGAGACGTTCTTGATGGCTCACAAGATCTTCGGATGGTTGTTCATCGTTTCCATGTGGTACCACTGCTACATTCTTGGCTGGATGGGCTGGGTTTACTCCATGATCGCCCTCACCGCCTACGACAGAGTGTGGAGACTATTCAAGATGTTTGTTCTCAACAGAGGATACACGAATATCATTGTCACGGTCGTGGACGACAAGGTGATGAAGATCTCCATTCCCAAACCCTTGGCATATGACGTGGCATACCGTCCTGGCTGCCACGTGTATTTGAGTTTCTACCATTGGCCAATGTGGTACCAGTGCTTCCAGTCGCATCCATTCACGGTGATCTCGTCACCAGTCGTCTCCTCCAACCTTCTCACCATCTACGTGAGAATCAAAAAGGGAACAACTAAGACGCTCTCGCAGTTGAAGACTGATGAAAAGGGCAGAGTGTCCATGTGGGCTCTCATTGATGGACCCTACGGACATGGAACGTCTTCATATGTGGAGTCAGACACTGTAGTTGGCATGGCTGCTGGTATGGGAATCTGCGGCATTTTGCCCAGTCTCTACGAATGCCCCACGCAAACAAAGCTCTTGTGGGTGGTGAACAACATCAACGATGTTCGTCTTCTTTCTCGAGACTTGGACTTTTTGATCTCGCGAGGTGCCAACATCCAGGTGCTTTTGACGAAGAGCGATGAGACCGACGATGTTGTGCTGCTTGAGAAGGCCTTCCCATACTTGGTATTCTCCAGCTCCAGACCGAAAATGGACGACTGGGTGAGTGAGGCTGTGAAGTACGGCAGCTCCAACAACAGCTCACATTTATTTATTGTCTCATGTGGAAGCGGATCCATGGATTCGGATATTGGCAACAGCATAGCTAAGTACATAGAGGTTGGCCTGTCAATGGCCATTCACCACCAGAAGGAATTGTTTGTGTGGTGAGACCTAGACTACAATATAAAATTGCATGCATTTGAGAAAAGAGGTGTTTTCTAGGAGAGAGGAAGGTTGTAGTAGCAAGTGAAGCTCAAGTGGTGAGTCTGCTTATGCAACCGTAATAACTTTTTCCCGGCTAAACATTTTTAATTTCTGTCTTTTTCACTCTTGTCCGGTTTTCTGAGTCAGTAACTCCAACTCAAAGAAAATGCGAACTATGAATCTCTCACAACGCTCACCACCGTCCACCTAAAAAACACAAAAATGACAAGATCAAAAGCAGAAAAAGAAAGAAATCATTATCTGAACCAACGTCCAAACCTAATTTTGAAAAAAACCACCAAAAAACCCCTTTCTCTGACCCCCCAATCCTAACCTCTAACCAACCCCATCAACACACCCGTGCACCAGACGCTAGCACTTGAAAACAACCTCCACCATTCTTTACTACCCACATCAAAATGGTCAACAGTCTTCCTGCCGTGGTCATTGACAACGGTTCCGATACCACCAGAGCCGGATTTGCTCTGGAAGACCTTCCTTCTGTTGTTTTCAACTCCAACTACCAAGTGGACGAGAATGGAAACACCATTGTCGGTGACGCCGAAATCAGCCAAAACCCCCAGCTTGAAGTGATGACGTTACTCGAGAACGGACTCGTGTACAACTTCGAAAAGATCGTGAACAACTGGGAGCACGTGTACACCAAGTTGGACGGCGGTAATGGCGTGGATTCCAAGGAACATCCATTGATGATCACCGAAGAGACGTGGAACACCCTGAAAAACAAGGCAGCCACGGCGCAGCTCGCGTTCGAGGCGTTGCAAGTGCCGCTTTTCTCGTTGGTGAAAACCCCGTTGGCCCAGCTCTACCACATGGGCCAATCGAGTGGTTTGGTCATTGACGTGGGTGCATCCACTGCCAGTGTCACTCCGATTTTGGACGGAATCATCCAGCAAAAGTCGAGTTTCCACACTAAATACGCAGGCGACTTCGCCAACTTGCACTCTTTGCGGAGCTTGGAGGCCAAGTTGGGCTACCAGCCGGCCCAGCTCGACTACTCCCGGTTGTTACCTCCGAGATACGCCGTGGAAACCACCACCGACTCCTTCAGACTGTACCACGTTACCCACAACCTCTTGTACAGCTTCAAGCAGACCATGCTTTACGTGAGCGAGCCTCCTCCAGGCATGGCCCAAGCACACCACTACTACCAACAGCACCACAGCCACCCACCTTACTTCCAGCTTCCCAACGGATTCCAGGTTCCATACGCTGACCAGGAGCTTGTGCCTCTCACAGAGCCTCTTTTCCTCCCTCATGTCTACAAGCTTCCCGGTGTCCCAGTGCCAGAACCAGCATTTGACAAGGCCAGCACCCACGGTATCTCCAACTTGGTTTTGTTCTCCATTAAGAGCTTGGAGAGCGTGTTCATGTCCAACGTTCCCAACGAAAACCAGAGCTCGAGTGCCAATGCTCGTTTCAACGAGATTGTTCGCCTGTTGTTCTCCAACACGCTCATCACTGGTGGTGGCTCTTTGTTTTCGGGTTTCAACGAGAGACTTTGCGGAGACCTTCAAAGAACCGCTCCGCTGGTTTTGCCCAACTACGCAGTTACTGGCTCGTACAAGTTGTACATCAGCCCCTTGAAAAACCATTCTCCTGGCGACATCAACGACACCTTTGACAAAAAGTTCGGCTCGTGGTTGGGTGCCGCCAACTTGGCCAGCATGCTCAACGAGACGGTGGAAGAGGATGGAACTAGCGTGAACATTGCGCTAGACAACTGGTTTATCTCCAAGGCTGACTACGAGGAGCTCGGAGAGGATCTCATCATTGAGAAGTTCAAGTAAACTAGACAATAATGTACAATAGCTGGCGTCAAAACGGATCATTTGGCTTCGTAACTTTCTATGAACATATTAGGCCTTCCAAGAAACGTACTTGTTGTCGTACTTGGAAGCTTCCCCATGGATGGCCAAGGTTCTGTTGACCTTCTCCTCCACACCCAACTTGTTGTTGGAGGACTGCTTGAAGTGCTTAACCACCTCGTTTGGAGTTGGCAAGTATGAGCGGTTGGAGCCGTCCTTACCGGTGATGTAGTCCTGGATTTGGGAGTTGGATGGCAATCCCATGTTGAAAATGTAGTTGTTGAAGTTCACACCGAAGAAGTTCTCTAGAAGTGGAGTAGGCAACTTGGCAGTGTGAATAGACTTGGACTGGAGCTTGTTGACACGAGCAGCCTCGAAGGTGGTCCATTCAGGCAAGTTTGGGGTCTTGATCTTGTCGATAAGCTTGTGCTTGACACCCTTGACAAAGTCGTTCTCGTCCAACTTGGCGTTCATCATGTTGGTGGCGGTGACCAACTCCAACTCCAATTGTCCACGAATGGTGTTCTTGATACCCTTGTTCATCAAGTCGAACGCCACACGAATGCACGTTGGGGACTTGGCAGACAAACGGTCAAACGTCTTGGTACCGAACTCGGTGCCAGCGGTCTTGAAAGTGGCCAAAACGTCCTCGAAGCTCTCGTGCGAGAAGGCGGTGTTGATCAAGGCAACCTCCTCGTTGGACAAGTGGAACTTGTACAGTTCTGGCAAGTTTGTCTGAGCAAACTCGTTGATCACCTCGTTGACCTGGGCAAAGTAGTCCTTCTGGCCACGCAACACCGAGGCCTCGTCGGGAGTGCCGTTGATGACTGGAGGGTTCAAGTTGGACAATCTCTGCACCAACTGAGGGATTCTCTCCGAAGGAATGTAGTGGGTAGCAAACCCGGCCATGTAGGCGTCCAAGCCGGTCAAGATCTCGCCGGTCAAGGCGTAGTAGTAGCCCAACTTGTCGTCCAAGCGGGGCAAAAAGAAGGTGGTTCCCACGTCTGGGAAAAAGCCAATGTCCATCTCAGGCATGGCCAACTTTGTCTTCTCGGTAGCAATTCTGAACGGAGCATGCACGGAGAGACCCACGCCTCCGCCCATGGTGATGCCGTCCATGAGCGCCACGTACGGCTTGGAGTAGGTGGCGATCAACAAGTTCATGTTGTATTCCTTCTGGAAGAAGTCGCTGGCGTAGCCCGGGTTGCCCTTCAAGATCTGGGCTGCACACTCGGCAACGTCGCCGCCAGCGCACAAGGCCTTGGGCGAGTTGGAGGTCAAGATCACCATGTTGGACACGTCCAGCTTGGCGTACTCCACCAACCGAGGAGTGATTTTCGACACCATGGAGGTGTTGAGCGAGTTGAGCTTGTTGACTCTGTTCAAGGTGATGACTCTGGCCATGTTCTCGTTGTGGAACAACACGTCGTCGGCGGCGTAGCCCGAGGTTGAAGCCATTCTGATATTTCTGGTAAAACGCACCAACCGTTTGGAAGCTAACATAATGGCAATGTGTGGCGGAGGTGGGGAGGTTTATATAGTAGCGACGTTCCGGGGGTACTTATAGGAGGGGAATCGGAGCATGAAAATTTTCGCCAAGGTGCGGTTTTCTGTGTGGGGTGCGACTTTTGGGGCCTCGAGTAGTGGGCCCAATTGGAGGGTGTGGTAGGCAATTGCGGGCCGAAATCCGATTTTTGGGAATTTTGGTGGAGACCAGCGATCTGATTGTGGTTGGAGATCGGGATTCTGGAGCCAAACGGGCCCATTGTCACCTGAATTCGGGACGTCCTCGGGGTTTGGCACATGGGTGCAAATTTAGTGTATGGCGCGGATAGGCAAGGGTGCGGGCCTGATAACCACGGCCAGGGCGGAATGGGGGTCCAAATGGGGCCAATTGGCGCCAGAAATGTGGGCCCTGGGCGCGAGATTTGCAGACGTGGGGCCGTTTTTGGAGGGTTGGGGCCGATTTCTGGAGGGTTTTGGAGGGTTTGGTGGCTTCGAGGGCGACATTTACTGCGAGACTAGTGCGAGATTAGCCCCAGATAAGAGCGAGATTGGGGCCGGATTCACAAGTTTGGGGCCAGGTTCTCAGATTTGGGGTTGGCCGACCACTGATAAATTTGGGGCCAGTCTCACCAGCTGAATCTGCAACGACAATTAATCTACCGGGCCCAATTGATCCAGGCTCAGTTAATCGAATGGACTCAATAAATCTAACGAACTCAATTAATCCAACGAGCTCAATTAATCCAACGAGCTCAATTAATCCAAAGAACCCAATTAATACAACGAACCTAATTAATCCAACAAACCCAATTAATCCAACAAACCCAATTAATCCAACTCAACCGTCTACGCTTCAATGTTCAAAATGTTCTTTTCTGATTCTTTTCCGTTCCCTAACCTAGTAGACTGTTCTGCGAGAGCAAAACACACCGCTCCCGTTCGTCGCTGCCATGTGCCTTGGGCAATTGGTAGTGGTAGAAGGTGCCAGTGGTGTACGACGCCAACATGAGAAGTCCCGTGGTGGTGAAGCCAATCTCCACGTAGTTCTTACCCCCAGCCGGCACTTGCTCCGGAAGCT
Organism: Sungouiella pseudoflosculorum; assembly: GCA_030674735.1. Taxonomy (NCBI): domain Eukaryota; kingdom Fungi; phylum Ascomycota; class Pichiomycetes; order Serinales; family Metschnikowiaceae; genus Sungouiella; species Sungouiella pseudoflosculorum. Next base: position 355,566 of record JAKUAO010000010.1, on the reverse strand, counting down.
TAATGTAGGCAAACGACCGCCGAGGCTTGGTCCAGATCAAGTTCTCGAGGTAGTCTCGGTACGGTAGCTTCTTCATGATCAGCTTGGTGTACAGATTGTTCAAGAGCTTGGTGGACCGCTTGAGTGCCGAAAAGTAGGACCCAGAGCTCTCCGTGTCCTTGGTGGGCGACTCGCTGGGCTGTTTCAGCACGAGCAAACTGGCCAAGTTCTCGTTGAGATCCTCCAGCGACGACCGCCCGCTCTTGGCGTCGTCGTCACTGTCGTAGTCGTCGTCATCTTCATCGGCGCCGGCGCCGCTGTCTGCGCCCAACGTAAAGAAGTGGATGGTGTTGCTCTCGGAGCCACAACCTAACATGCTGGCGTCGATGTTGAACTTGAGCGCATTGATGGTGGTGAGGTTGTGGCCCCGGCGAAGATTGGTGATGTGGGTGATCTTCAACTTGTTGAAGTCGTGGAGGAGATCGAAGTTGAGGTGGCACACCCGGATAATGGTTCCCTTGGTGGAGGCCGTGGCTATCTCTCCGCTGGAGTTGGAGATGGCAACCTTGGCTATGCCCGCATCATGGGCCTTGTAGATTAGTCGAGGCTTGAGGTTGATGGTGTCGTACACAAGAATCCACCCCGGCGAGTCTCTTTGCAAGTCGTCCAAGGTGATGGTGTCCTGCTTCGCAAGCGATGACTGCTTGTTCTTCTGGGTGAACTCAATGAGCTGGTCCAACGAGCTCACCACCCTTGACTCGGTAGGACGAAGCACCGGGGTCCCCGGCTGGCTGATGGAGCCGCTGACTTCCGTGTTGAACAAGTCGGTTTGCTCATTGACAAGCAGCAAGGGCAACACCAAGTACGACTTGTCGTCAGCACTCAAGTCTGCAACCACCCGAAGGTTCTGGTCGTCGGCCTTCTTGGGGAACGTGTTGATCTCGAGCACTTTGATCAAGCGAATGCTGCTCAAGTCGTAAATGTACACTTGTCCCACCTCCAAGAACACAACCAATCGTTTCCTGTTGAGCATCAAGTCCACGATGTTCAGTGGGAATGTGAGCTCACAAATCTTGAGGTTTTGCTTCAAATTGAACACCTTAAGCACTCGGTTCCCGATTTCCGACCCGGAATCAGGAACAATAATCGTCAATGACGTGGAAAAGAGCATGCGGAGAAACACAGTGGGGCTATTGTCCTTGTCCTTGCCAGCCAGGTAAAACTCGCCAAACGGATCGCAGTTGAAGATCTTGTGGCACTTGTCTGTCGACATCAGAAGACAGGTAAAGTCCTGATTGAACGCCAAGTCATGGATTGTCATTTTGACTGGCTTTCAGCGAAAGATAGGTGGGGGTTGTAAGGTGGTAATCTCAATCTGGGGAACCGGTATAGAAAATAGCCATGAGACATCAGGTGGAGGTAACCCATACGAGAGTTGGGGAAAAAAGATACGGATGGAGAGGAAATGGACAGAAAATCAGGAAATGACTTTTGTGTTGAGTTACATGTTTTGCTTATCTTGTAGCTTTGATATTTCATATGTTTGGGAAGCCGGGAAGCCTCGTTGCTTAGATTATTGATAGTACATACTCCAAATGAGCTAGCATGGGCAGCTTGTCGATTAGAATTTATGCGAAATAAGCAAAGCATCCAGTCTCCCGTAACCAAGACGGGACTCTATTTTTCTGGCAGGGGCATGCTTTCGTGGTTGGTAGCAAAAAAACTCCATGCTTACTCGTCATTCACCTCCTCCAAAGTCACGGCTCTCTTTTTGGCGGTGGTGGCAGAGACCTCGGCACCGGTGGCACCAGCCTCGTCGGCGGCCTCGTGAATCTCCTCGATCTTGGCAGCCCTCTTCTTGCTCTTCTTAGACTTCTTCTTTCCAGCAGGTTCACTCCAAGCATACAATGGAACAAAACTCTCGAAGAATCCGCAATCTTCGAAAAGGTTTGGATACAACCAGAACGCCTGGGGCAATGCCAAGTACGTGACACAGAAAATGATCAACCGCACAATAGCCATGGCGAAGAACAAACCCAAAAGCCCCAAACTGGCCATGGACAAGTACCACACGCCGATTCTCATGAATCTGGGCCACAATGGGAACAACACCACTGCAAACACTCCCACAATCATCAAGATAGCATACAACATCATGTATGGGTTGGGTTTCTCGTATACCCACGCAAAGTAGGAATCTGGCAGGAAGTCCACGCTCATGTGAGGTTTCAACGTGGGCTTTTCCCTGTTGGGCTTCCAGCCCTTCACCTCTTTGATCTGAGCATAGTGCAACTTCTCCACGGGGATCAACATCTTTGCCAGCATCATCAGAAGAAACACCTTCTGCACATCCTGCTCAGTTTTGATGGGAATCAACCGGCTGCCGGGCTTGGCCGATTTCTTCTGGTAGTCGTCGCCCAAAATGGTCCGCACAAGACGCTTGTATCTGAAAAAGGCCACCTCTTGCTTATTGTTCAACAACCCGGTTCTGATTTTTAGAAGCTTGTTGTCTCTCAAGTAGTTGGCGAGATCAATGACAAACTGGGGTCTTTGGTCGGTCATAGGAACACGTGCACCTTCTTGCGGCACGGGAGCACCGGGAATTTCTGCTACTGGTGTTGCCATTCTGGAGAATTACAGAGGTTGGAATTCCTGATTCAAAGTGCTAGACGTGGTAGTTTGCCTGGTGCACGGGTGCGGGTTTGGGCGGATTCGTGGGCTTACTGGCAATTTAGGCTGGGTATTTAAAGGTGCGAAATATATGAAAAGCTCAGAATTTGCAATCGGGGAAGAAAAAAACCGTAGAATTAATAATTTGCTGATTATGATTTTGGCGCTGGTGATGCCAGTCTCCCCTTGTGCTCCTTGCGGAGAAACAGTAACCGTTTGGCATGCTTTTGTCCCGAATAGCGCTCTTTGTTGAGCACCAAGTTGGTCATACTGGCACTTCTATCGCCAAGTTTGCCCAAGGGAAATGGCGAAGGGCTGGGACTGGTTGCTTTGCTTCCGCTGGAACTGGGGTACATCGGAGCAAGCTCCTCTCCGTCGTCGTCCGAGTCGTCATCCACTGCCTGGTCGTAACTGGGCACCTTCAGCAAAGTGCTGAGGTCGATCGGCGGGGTGCTGGCGCCAGAACCGGGCGCAGGAAGGTCAAAGTAGCTGTCCACGGCCTTGATACCGTGGATGCGGAGCTGCTCCAAGGGTGTCTTTGCGCTGGTTTGGTCGTAAAGAGTGTCGTAAACGTGCTGTTGGTATAATGGCGGAGCACCGTCGGTTTCTCTCTCAGCGTCGTACTCCTCGTCCGAGCTCTCGTGCGGAGTTTCGTCCGGAGTCTCGTTTTCGTACCTGTGGAACACCACATCCTCTCGGTTGGGGCTATCCTCGCTGGTGAACATGCCTCGGCTGTCCACCTCCAAGTGTCTGGTGGTGATCATTCCATGGTGCGGACTCATGAATATGTACACGGGCAAGTTTGCTCGAAGCTCCGAGACATGGCCATCGGCATTTTTGATGTGGACGGTGACTCGAACTCTGTGCTTGACATTGACCATATCGTTCTTGAGCGTACAAGTCTGGGTAATGTCCTGCAATGACGACGGAAGATGGTACGTTCCCTTGATGATCCAGTGGTCCTCGTCGCATTCGGCGGTGTTGCAGTCCAACTTCTGCTTCCCAGTCACTTTCTCAAATTCTGGAGACTGACCAGTCACTCCCACAAGGTGATGGTGCTGAACAACTTCTGCAGACATCGACTTGAACGAGAGCCCCTTGGTCAAGGGAACAATGATGAGCTTAATGGGCACCGAGGTGCCCATGGCAAGGCCCTTTCTGGGCAACGAAACGTTGAACTCGACTTTCCCGGCCCAGGTGTTCTGGAACTCGATGGAGTCGACCAAGTTCATGCTCCGTGGGTGCAAAGTGCGCACCACCCGAAAGTGTTTTCCCTTGTGGAACGACTTCTCGAACCGGCCTCTTTCGATGGAGCATTCGAGCTTGTAAAGAAGCTTACCGTTGGACAAGCCCTCGATCGACTCGGGAACGTTGGCTGGCAATTGCACGCTGAACGGCATGCTGTAATTGCCCTCGGGAAGCAAAAATGAGTGGAGATTGCTGGTTCCCTTCAATGGGTATGGTGTTCCGTCCACACCAGAGCGAGGAATGGTGAACAACGACTCCTCCAACTTGAGCAACGACGGCTGCGACGACGTGCGGTGATAGCCCGGCCGTTTCACTCGGCCCGGCGACTCAGCTCCGGACCCTAGCGACAAAAGGTCCGAGGTGGAGTTGTCCCGCAGCAGCTTGCGGATGTAAGAGTCGATCTTGTGGATCTTGACCAAGTTATCGCCGTAGTTGCCAAACACAATCTCGCCGTTGGGCGACGTGAGCAAGTTGGGCCACACCACCTTGAGAGCGTAGTCTCTCTCGTACACCTGGCCAGCCATATGTCCGGAGGAGGTTCTGTCGTAGTAGTCCACGACAAACTCGGCCAGAAGCGTGAGTTTCACCCGCTTGACGTGCATGTCCTCCTGGGTCAGGATCTTGACGTGGCCCTCGATGGGCACTCGTTCCACCTCGAACTCATTTCCCTTGACCAAAACCGTATTCTTGTGTCCTCCGGTCTTGAGACGAATGTCGAAAAAGGCTAGGTCCTTGGTGCTGCCGTGGTGGAGGGAAAACATTGGCGATTTTCCCTCGTTTGTACTGGGTTATGTGAGCAAATCAACCTGAAGGTGTCGATAATGAGACTCCTCGACAAAACAAAATTAATCCGCTGATGATATGTGAGCCCTGGCAACCGGTTTTGGGAATGGGCCGCACTAAGTTGCTGGTGCAGGGTTCACTTACATCAGGTCAGAAAAGAGGGCTTGGTTGGGGAAGAATGCGCATACGGCGAACGAAGAACGATTGGTTCGAATCTATAAATCTAGTCTCTATGTGGATTTTTCTCGGCAACTGGGCTTTTGGCACTTGTTCTGTCACAGCAATAGTGAGCAGGGGCCAGGGCTCAAGCCAGGGTCGCCGGATAAACTATGGTGGGTTCCGATATCCAGGGCCCTTCAACACAAAACCCGATTAAGGCTCTGGAAGAACTCGTCTGCAACTTGCACGCACCAGAAGTCGCCCGAGTACTTGACAAAGCCCAAATGGCCGCCCAAGTCCGACTCCACCATCGCCAAGTGTGGGTTGGCGTACACTTCTTTAATAGGCAAGTTTGCATCCACGGCTGGATCGTCGGTGGAGTTGATGATCAAGGTAGGAACGGCGATGGTGCTCATTCTCTGCTGAGGAGATCCGGCCTCGTAGTAGTCCCAAACGGTATCAAAACCGGCGGTTTTACAGGTGATGACGTTGTCCCAGTCGGCCGTAGTCTTGGCCTCGAGGGCCTTCTGGACGTTTTCCTCGCTGAAAAGGGCCGGCAAGTGGGCCCTCAACTCCTTCAAGTTGCTCTTGACTAGTCTGCTCAAAAACTGGGCAAGACTGGGTCCAAACAACCGGTGGCCCGTGATGGAGCTGTCCAAATGACGGGCACTGGCAGCCAAGTCCCATGGACATCCAATGAGACAGGCACCTTTCAACAACAGCTGGGCCTCTTCGCCGGCCTCGCCGAGGAAGTTGGCCAACATCACTGCACCGAACGAGAATCCAACCGCATAGATCGGTCTCGATGGGTATCTCTTGCGCAACTCAACAAGCACATCCTTGATGTCTTCGGTGGTCAACGCATTGAATAATTGGCCGGTGGTGATCTTGGTCCGGCAGCAGCCTCGGTTGTTGACCACCACCACGTCCCAGTTGGTGTCACTCTCATACAAGATCTTGCCGAGGTTTCTGATCAAAGGCTCGTGGGAACCTCCAGCCAATCCATGCGACACCACACAGATTGGGTCCGTGGAGTCTGGAGTCTGGCCCTCAGCAGTGAGTTTCTCCAACTCGGCAGTGGTGAAGAATCTCGACTTTGGGTGGAGTCTAGGCGAGCTTTCGGGGAAGCTTTCCTTGCTGATCTTGTCGAATGCTTCTTTCGACTCTGGTTTGGGAATAATCCAGTCCAACGAGCACTGTCCGCCATCTTTATACTGAAATAACTCTCTGCCGTAGTAGACCTGGAACTCGGTGTGAGACTTGTGCATCGCATAGTACAAAGTCTGGAGCGAACCGTTGAATAATAATGGGTGCAACCATAACTTGCTGGAAGTGTCTACCAACGGAAGATCTTGGGCGAGAAATTGGTTGAGAGTGAGATCTTGGTTAATTTTGATCGACTCATCTTCTGGCGCAGTGTGGAGCTTTATCGAGGCACGAAACCCCCATTTCCAGAATCCAGACATTATTTGTTCAGGTGGATATCGAAAATTCCGCCAACGGCCCCAGTTTTATACGAAGGTGGTGCAGGTTGAAATGTTGGCAGATGGCTGTTTCCACGGATATAACTGCCATATCTCCGTGAATTACACATTTTAACCTCGGCAGACATCGGCTCCATGGATATATATTACCGGCCGTCTTGGATTTATGCGTGATATTTATTGCTTGTCTCGTGCGAATAGAATGGTGTTCATGAGATTTCTCACTGTCAGAACTTCTCACGACGATGTAGATTTCTCAGTGGTCTCTTTCAGCGCAGCCTCTTTAAGTGCAGCGGCCCGGAACTGCGACTGCTTGCTGGACTCACTGTTAAAAACGTGTCCTCGGTCGTCAAGATCGACCGAGCCGGCACTTTCGAACAACGAGACTTCTCCGGCCAAAAGTCCCAACGTATCGATCAACTGCGATGGGTCGTTCAAGTGCGCTGTGGCAAGTGTGGGCTTGGCAGCTGGGCCAACAAGAACAGGGTAGACACCGTAGGATCCGTAGATGTTCTTGGGCAATTCCTTGAGGTGCCACTGTGCCTCGATATCCTTGAGCGAACGGAACATGTCTTCGTCAGTCAAATCGTCTCCCAGACACAACATGAAGTCGGGCAAGTTCTCGACGGGAGTGCTGTTCTCGGCAAGCTTGACGGCATGTGGGTCCTGCTTGGCTCCGTGGGCGTTCAACACAAGTCTCTTGACAATTTCTCCCTTGTTGACGAAACGTGGTCTCACCTCAATGTTGGCCTTTCCGGCCATCACCTCCACATCGTACTCCTTGCCAACGCCAGCCCTGAGTTCCTCCAAACACTTTTGAGCCTGGAAGCTCCCCAAGTCGGGATCGGCCCGTCTGTAATGCCAAACGTAGGCCACCTTCTTCCGCTCAATGTTGGCACCGGGTGTCTGCTCGGTGTACTTCTTGAAGACTTCGTCAACCTTCTCTTGCCACGACATGTCGAACTCCTCGGCAAGATTGTACCACTTGGTGCACCCAACATCCTTCATGAAACATCCATGTTCAGCGGAAAGTCCCACGTTCTTGTCTCCCCACCATTTCTCCAAAAATGCCTGGTCACGACCAGAGATAATCCAGAATTGGTTACGTGGGTCAGCGGTCAACTTGTCGACAATCTTGTGGAGCTTGGACGATGGAATTGCAGCAGCAGGGTCCTTGACAATTGGGGTCAACGTACCGTCATAGTCGAAAAGGAAAAGTCTTCTCTTCAGGTTCTTGTAGTTGTCGTACAACAAAGGTCTGTTCAAAGTTGGAGTGTAGTGAGTCTGGTGGGTGCTGTCGATGTGAGCGATAAGGTGCTCCAAGAACTTGGATGTCCACGATTGGATTGTGTTGGTCACCACTTGCTTGTACAATTTGTCCTCAAGCAAAGCCTTGCGGTCGTTGCTCATCAAGAGCGAGTCATTGATGGTCTTTGCAATACCAACCGAGTCCCATGGATTCACCAAGATTGCATCTTGCAAAACTGAAGCTGTACCCGTGAATTCCGACAAGATCAATGGCGACTTCTTTTCCTTCTGGCAAATGACAAATTCCAACGAGGTGGTGTTCATGCCGTCACGAACAGAGGTGATGAGCGCCAAGTCCGCAACTCGGAGCAATGCCAAGTATTCGTCCTTGTTGATCCGGATATGGTAATGGAGCACTGGGGTGTGATTCAAGCTTCCATAGGTGGAGTTGATCAGAACCACCAACTCGGTGACTTTCTTCTCCACTTTTGCACTATGGGAGAAGCCAGGAGAAGAAACCTGGATCAACACAACCTTGTCTCTCCACTCCGGATACATCTGCAAGAACATCTCAAATGCCTCGAGCTTCTGCACCACACCACGCACCATATCCAATCTGTCACGACCCACAATGATCTTCTTGTCGGGATAAACGTCCTGGAGTGCCTTCACCTTTGCCTCTATCCCGTAGGCGTCGGAGAAGGCGTCGTGCTCGATCTTTTTGGCGTCGATTCCAATCGGCAACGTTTCTACAGATACACTGTTTCCGTAGGCCTCCACGGTGTTTTTGGTGACCTCATGACCCAAAACTCTGGCACAGCAACTGAGGAAGTGGCCCTGGAACGACTCGCTCTGGAATGCAATCTTGTCGGACCCCAACATTCCGTCCAACAACTGGGTCCGCTTGGCCAAGCACCGGAAGTACTCGGAAGAAGGGAACGGAGCATGCATGTAGAAACCAATGTATGCGTCAGGAAACTCCATCCGCAACAATTGCGGCAACAAGAGCAAGTAGTAGTCGTGGATCCAAATGATATCGCCTGGCTTGTAGATCAGCTTGATTTTCATGAAGTACGCCTCGTTGAACTTGACGTAGTCGTGCCAGGCCTGTGCCTCGTCCCGCCCGTCGGTGGGTTGGCCCTGGATGTAGTGGAACAACGGCCAGAGCACATCCTCTGCGTACTTTCTCCATCTGCTCTGGTCTCTCCGTAAGAGCCACACTGGGTGCACATCGTCGCTGCGGGTGGCCTTGCGCATCTTCTGCTCCAAAACAGCCTTGTCGTCGCTGTCCAAGTACAACGGATCATCCTTGATGTTCTCCGCTTCCAAGTCGCTGATCTTGTTGGTTTTGTTCACCAACTCACCTGTCCATCCCACAAGGTGGGTGTCCCAATCGGTCTGCTGCTGCAAAAAGAAGAGCGACAGGTACAATGCTGATTGACCCCGAATTGGCTCCACGTCCCAGTAGTTCAGCTTTGTTTTCTCGTCTGTTTTCTTGCAAATTTGAGTCGGTAACGAGGCCACAACTTCAATGATGCGGCCCGAGAGCTTGAGCTTGTCATTGTTGGCGAATTGCTTGGGCGACACCACTGGAGTATCCGAGGGATATGCCTGAAGTTCGTCAAACACAGTAGTTGGCATTAGTCGCTGAAAAAATGGTAAGTACTGAGGAATATAAATTGATAGTGGCCTGGTGAGAGTTGCGCCGGCATGGAGCACTCACTTTGCTACTGAGTAACGTGACCTCGCAGGAAATATCCGCTTATCTACTATCGGAGCCATTGTTAAAGTGCGGCCATTTTGCATAGTGGCAGCCAAAGGTTCCAGAAGGGTGGTATGGAAGCCACGTTCTAGCAACATTACAAGACACGAAAGTATTTTTCAAATTTTTTTTTCTTTTGGTTATATTATATCATCCAATTACCCATCCAAAAAAAAAACTAGCAAACAGTTGAATTAGAACTAGAAGGAAATAACTCGAACGTGGACACAACCACTAACACTCATGGTCGCCAGCTCTTTTACTCTTCTTGAGCTGGGGCCTCCTCAGAAGACTTCTTGTACTCCTCGTAGGCAGTCAAGGCATCCTCAAAGTGGTTGTTGAACAAGTCATCGTCCTCCAACAAGGCCAAGATCTCCTGGTTGTCCAAGTCCAACATCATACCGGTGATCTTACCAGCAGCCTCAACCTCTTGAGCCTTACCAGTGGCAACGATCTTTGGGTACAATTCCTCACCCAAGATTCTCTTTTGCTGCTCAGCTGGGGCAGAAGCAATGATGGCAGCCAAGTCTCTGGTCTGACGGCCCTTCTGGTTACGGTTGTTTGGGAAGTAACCTCTCTGTTGACGGCCGTTTGGACCGTTGAAGTCACCGTAAACTGGTGGCATACCGTAAACTGGAACTGGCAGGCCGTTTGGACCGGCTCTTGGCCATTGGCCCTGAGGTGGTGGAATCTGGCCTCTTGGCATCATCATTTGAGGGTTTGGACCTGGGAATGGACCGTTGTTTCTGCCGTTACCTGGGAAGAAACCTGGCTGTTGGCCGTAGAACATTGGTGGCATGAACTGACCTGGGATACCAGCGGCAGCAGCGTTTTGCATTCTCATCTGGTTTCTAGCGTGGATCTGCTGCTCCAATTGAGAGCGTCTGACATCCTTACGCTGAGCCAAAGCAACATACAATGGCTTACCCAAAACCATACGCTGGTTCATCTCAGTGATAGCCTTGGTGGCCTCCTCTGGGGAAGAGTAACAAACGAAACCGAAACCCTTGGACTTACCGGTCTCGTCAACCATGACCTTGGCAGAAGTGATGGTACCGAATGGCTTGAACTCCTCCTCCAAAGTCTCGGAGGTGATGGTGTCGTCCAAGTTCTTGACGAACAAGTTAACACCCTGGTACTTGGACAACTTCTCCAATCTGGTGGACTCGTACTGCTTCTTCAACTCCTCAATTCTCTCTCTCTTCTTTTGAGCACGGCCAACGTAGATCTTCTGACCGTTGATCTCCTTGTCGTTCAACTCCTCGACAGCCTTGAGGGCAGCCTCGTGCGACTCAAAGTTGACGAAACCGAAACCCTTGGAGTTACCTTCGGCATCCTTCTCGAAGTAGAGAGAAGTGATGGCTCCGTAAGGCTCGAACAACTTGTTCAACTCCTCCTCGGAGTACTCGGTACCGAAGTTCTTGACGAACACGTTGGTGAAGTTAGCCTTCAACTCCTCGAACTTGTTTTCACGGTCCTTCTTGGAGATGTGCTTACCCACAAACACCTCACGCTCGTTCAAGGACATACCGTTGACGTTCTCAATGGCAAGGTCAGCGGCCTCAGCGGTCTCGTAGTGGACGAAACCGAAACACTTGGAGCGGCCCATCTCGTCGGTGGCAACCTTACAGGACAAGATTCTACCGAAAGCGGAGAAAGTGTCGTGCAAGTCCTTGTTGTCGATGTCTGGGTGCAAGTTCTTGATGAAGATGTTACCGTCACCGTTTCTTCTCAAAGATGGGTCTCTCTGAGACCACATGATACGACATGGTCTGTTGTCGATCAAAGAGTAGTTCAACTGCTCCAAAGCACGCTCACCATCCTCGTGCTTGTTGTAGTTGACGTAAGCGTAACCCAAGGACTTCTTGGTCACGGCGTCACGGCAAACTCTGATGGAAGAAACCTGTCCCAATGGGGAGAAGATCTCGAACAAAACAGCCTCGTTCACAGATGGGTTCAACTCACCCACGTACAAAGAGGCGGAGGTCTCGGCGACCTGGTCCTCGGCAGCAGCAGAGTCAGCAGCTGGAGCAGAGTCGGAGGCACCGGTCTCTGGGGCAGCAGCTGGGGAGTCAATGTTCAATTTGTCCAAGGACTCGGTGATTTGGGCAGCGTCAGCAGACATTTTTTTGTGTTTTTCGAGTTTTTCCAAGTTTTTTTCGGTTTTTTTTTCTGGGTAGAAGATGATTTGAACGCACGGGGCTAACGCCGGGGATGTGTTGAAATCAGGGAGTTTCTTGGGGGAGAATTCTCTGAGGAAAAGAGGGTCAATTCTTTAGAAAATTTTTCCCACAAACACACCGCGCTGGGATGGCGCGACATGGCCCGTGCATGGGAGGGCGCGACATTCTTGTGATGGAAGCGAGCGCGACATTTGTGACTACTTTCGCCAGGGGCGGGGTTTGGCGTAGTTTTCGTCGAGTTGGGGAAATTTGGATTCGAGAATTGAGATTAAAGTGAAGAGAAGACGGGGTGGATCGAAGAGTTTGGAAATTTGCCGCAACATTGGCCCGTTTTGGCCGGGGTTCTGGTGGTTGTAGTCTACTAAAGTGTATGGAGTGTGTGCAGTACATTCATAGACGAGAGACTGAGATGAGCACAGATCGTATAGCGAGAAAAACCCAGATGGGAAAAGAAATGAGATAGGGGGTAAATTAGAGGACTGCGTAGTGATCCAGGTGAATTGAGTGCCGAATGAATCTTTCCACTTCGGAGGCGCAACCCTAATGGATAGGTATTTAATATTCAAGTTTTCGGAGTTGAAACGTCAAAATTTAGACTTGTGGATGGCAGACCGAGTCTTGCTCAAAAACTGCTGTCTATTTTGCCCGCCCCACCATTCTCATAATCTTCACTAGCGGAATTTCCTGTCTAACCAGATGTTACATTGAGCAGTGCTAGCATTGGGTGGATATGGATTGGGTGCAGTACATGAGACCTGCACATAATTGAGATGTCTCATTGCCCAAATTTGCGGCGTCTGCCAAACCCGCCTACATTAGCAGCAACAACAGCCTGTGTGGCGTAATGGTTAGCGCATTTGACTTCTAATCAAAAGATTCCGGGTTCGAGTCCCGGCATGGGTTTAATTTTTTGCCAATTCTCTCTACATCCTGGTCACCAGCCTCTGGTGACCCCGTTTCTTCTTTTTTCCCTCCTCAAACAATCGACATTCCCCCCTCTGCTCAAGTGCAACTTCTCAGTGCGACTCATATCTAGTCACCTCCACCATTTCGCAGATACAGGCTAATCAAATTTTTCTACTCCACCAGAAACTCGCCAATATGCTCTCCAGAAATGTTTTCAGCGTTAGCAAGCTCGGTCTTGTGAAGCCAGTATCTACGCTTTCCATCAGAGCGTTGTCGCTCAAGCCGGATTTCTCAAAGTTCAAGAAAATCGATCAACCTCCCGGACATATCGTGGGCACCGTCAACGACGCATACAAGATCCCGTTGGTGAGTCCATACGAGAGTAACTACCACTGGACTTACGAGAGAATCTTGGCCATGGGGTTGGTTCCTCTCACTGCATTTCCCTTCGTCATGGGATACGAGTTCCCCATGGTGGACACGGCATTTTGCTTGACAGTGTTGTTCCATGCCCACAGCGGCTTCAAGTCGTGTATCATCGACTACATTCCTGAGCGTGTTTACGGATTCTGGCACCGTGCAGCCTCGAAGTTGTTGTCGCTCGGCTCGTTTGTTTCCATGTATGGAATCTACCTTCTTGAAACCAACGAGAACGGATTGTTTGATCTCCTTGCCAAGCTTTGGAGTGCTTAGACGGTGGGAGTGACGGGCCCAGCTGGTTCATGTCGGATATTTCACATTGGTGTGCTTAGAACCCGGGCCGTTCGGGTGGTCAGCATCGCTATTTATACTTGGGTGGCTCGTGAACTTGTAATATAGCTCTTAAATATACACGAGCATTCATGAAATGACAAAACCGTACTTTTCGTTGAATGAGTTGCCAAATTGTGCTGTTGCAATGTTGCAGCCAAGTTGTGCCCCATTCTGTCTGGTGCTGGTTTCAACTTGAAACATTCCTGAGGCACCACATTAACGACCTGGAGATCGGACCCTGAAAAGATCGCCTCCACATTTCATAACCTACAGAAACCAGTTTGAGATGAATTCTTTTGACGAACTTAATGATATTTCAGAGAATGTTCCGGTGTTGAGAACCTCTACTCCATGCCACATCACATCAACTCTCACAACTGAAGAGTCGACGATAACTTTGACCAAAAGTCTAAGCAATGCAAGCAACGCAAGCAATGCTGGGAACTCCGAGATTCTGAGCGAGATTTCCACAGAATGTGATCCGCTAGTCAACAAGGAATCGCAACTTGCATCGCTTCCACGTCGTCCCATGGACTACTATGGAGTCTCACTTGCCACTAGTCCCGTTCCTCAAGAAAGAATAGTTTATGAGGTTGTCTCGCGGGCCCATCATTATCCCACCAGGGCATTGTTCATTGGCAATTTGCGCAAACCCATCGATGCTTTGCAGTTCCAGAACCACTTGCGAGTTCTTGTCAAACGGGTGCATGCATCATATAAAGTGGACCGGGCATGGATGAACCGGTCCCGAACGCATGCCATAGTGCTAACCAACAGTCTTGAAGCCGCCAGGGCTATTCGAGGCCAGCTCAATGGGAAAGTATACCCCAGTGCAGACGAAAGAGATCAGCTCATTAATTCTAATGGCATAAGTGCTGTGACTTCCTCTATCCCAATTAAAAGCAAAGCCCCTCAATACGAGTTGTTTGTTGACTACTTGCGGTTAAGTCAGATAGGTAAGTGGATTTTCGAGGAGGATTATGGTCCCAAAGATGCCGTGTGGAGAGTAGACTATCGCAGACAAGACCAGTACGGAGATATCGCAGCCGAACACACGTTATTGGAAGGAGAGTTCCGCCCGCTATACTATGAGGTTGATAGGAGAAAGCCAGCAAAATCGTATTGCTGGGATTCGTTTGAGCCATACCGGCCTGCTCACAAACCGTCTCTGTCAAAGAGACCAGTCAGTGAGGTTGAAAGCAACATTGGCTCTCCAAATGGTAAGCGGTCACAGCTGTATAATCGATCGTCTCCTCGATGATACAATGCAAAGATGTCCCAAATCACAGAATTGGCATGAATGGTGAGAAGTTCCACATGGGGACCAGCCCCATTGTGTGGTGCAACGTGGTGACTATGCAATCTGGAACAGAACCTCCTCACTGTATCGCTCGTTGCGATCAACCTTGTAGTCTATGGAGTTCTCCTGGTAGTATGACTGTGAGTACTCGCCCTCTTCTATCTTTCCCTCCATATTGAGTGGGCTCAAGAGCTTGAACGGGGCCTTTTCGGGACTCGGGCTGTCGGTGTCGCTGGTCTTCATCTTCTTCAGAGGTGGAGCTTGATACTCTGGGCTCTTCTCCGCAGTGTCTGTCTTGGATTCCACGCCATTGACACTGTTCTCCACATCAAAGTCCTGGACTTTGGAGCTGATGGGAGGTTCAGCCCACGGAAGAGCCACGAAGCGAATGTTGGAAGGAAGGTCGTGGTCCTCGTAATCCTGTGCCGACGCCATTTTGGTCTTTTCGTCTTCGTCTCGTAGACGTTTTGGTGTGTTGTCTGTTGCTGTGGGCTCGGTGCTCACTTCACCATTGAGAGGTACCGGAGGAGCCGGAGTTGCGGTGTGAGTGTCGCTGTGGCCATTTCCAGCTCTCTCGGCCTCGTCCTTCTCATGCGAGCAGAGCCCGTTGATGGTCATATCACCGTTGCCGAGCACCTTGGGGTCGCCCAAAGTGTTGGAGAAATCGGTCTCTTTGGAGAGCACGCTGATGGTTCTGGACAAGGCCAGCACGTATTTCTGGGCCAGCAACACCGTGGTGAGCAGGTATCCGCTGTCGGCATACTCCACCACCAACTCGGCCAACCTGTGCACCGTGAAGGGTGCACCAGCCTCAAAGTGTTCTTTCAAGTGGGATTTCATGCGGTCGATCGACTTGAAGATGTAGTCCACGACGCTTGTGTCGGGAGTATGGGCATTGGCGACTTGCGCCTCTCTCACCAGAGCGTGTAAGGCGTCGAGCCGAGTATATAGCAATGGGAGACATTCCAGTGACCAAAGGTGGTCATCCTGGAGCAGTTTCGCCTGCAATACCTTGTGAAGGATTTCATGCAAGCGAGGATCGGTTGGCGGCACCACTAGTTTGGCCATTTCGCCCGCGGCTGTAGACAAGTTGTTTTGAGTTTCCGTCTGGAGGTTTCTAGATGGAACGCGAACTTGAAATGTGGATCTCGGTGATTATGTGGAGAGACCCGAGGGTTTGGATGCAGAAGTCAGCGGTGGCGGCGCCAAAGAAGGCAACTGACGGCGACACGCGGGGTGGAGTTTGCGTTTAGTGGGCAGAAAACTGGCAGTTTCTTGTTTCTAGCACACGAAGCAAGAACTGTCTAGGCTCACGAGGACGTTTTCTGGATATACTGCGTTGACCTGCGCGGTGTGCATAGCACAGGAATTGCACATACTGAGCAGTTGCTCCGGGACCAAACGGGGTGGATTCGGGAAAATGGACGAAACTGGGAAATTGGAAAATTGGGGAAATTCAAAGATCTTCAGGTGAGAGAATGGCATGATCTGAAACTCAAATGTTTTCAAACTCGGTGGAATAGACAACTTTTCGGGTATATGGTGCATTTTGTTCGTGGTGGTCCCCCCAAGGGTCTGTAGTGCACATGAGCTCTCTAGATCTTAGTTCCAGTTCTCCAGATATTGCCACCAACTTTGAGAAAAAGCGAGAAATATTAAAAGCAAGATTAACCTCAATTCACAGTCACAGTTCCGTGCTACTTTATTCTGCTCAGCTCCCATCCTCGTAAACTACACTTAGCCTCAGATTCTGGAGGAGTTGGTCCCCAGGCTTTGCACCCGTGCACCATGGTCTCTAGGCTCACCAAAAAAATCTTCCACACATTCATCAACCAACTAGACAATGTCGTTACTCAGAGTGGCATCCAGGATACGTGTGCCCAAGGTCACGGCCTTTGCATCGAGAATTCTGCCTCTCCAAATTTGTCGGTTCAACTCGACTGCCCCAAAACAGATCAGCGTGACCGCCCAGGTTTATCCGCTAGAAAAGGACTCAATCACCGAAGCTGATGTGGACGAGTGGTTGGCAGCTTTGGAGACGTTGAAGTCGGGTAAACAGGCGCCAGAGACCGAGACCGAACTCTACATCAACCAGCTTGCCGAGCCAGAACAGTTTTTGGAGGAGAAGTTCGAGCCTAGCGAGGAACAGTTGGCCCAAGTTGCACAATACGCCAACAAGTCGGTGCCATTGCCCGACGATCCAGTGATCGAGAACTTCACCAACTTGATCATGAGAGACGGAAAGAAGGCCAGAGCCCGCAAGCAGTTGTCGAGAGCCTTGTACATTGTCTACTTGAAGACCAGACAGGACCCAGTGAAGCTCTTGTACGAGACTTTGGACAAGTTGGGTCCATTGTTCCACACCAAGGTCCAGAAGACCGGAACTGCCAAGAGCAGAACCGTGCCATTCCCCTTGGACAGAAGACAGAGAAACAGATACGCCATTCTCTGGATCTTGGAAGGTTCCAAGAAGAAGAAGTCGCTGGACTTTTCGGTGCGTTTGGCAGAAGAGATCTTTTCTGCATGGGAGGGTAAGTCTTCTGGTTACGACAAGAAAACCCAGTTGCACAAGAGTGCCATTGCCCACAGAGCATACATTCAGTTGTGAGTGTCCCAACCTTGTACATAATAGAATTCACAGCCATTTGGAGACTAAATTGACTTTAGGGCAAAGCAGGAAAAAAAAAAAAGAGAACCAAGAAAATGCATGGGTGCAATCGATTAGACTACTGCGCCAATACACAAACGCAGTGAAGCACTTCAAGTACTTTTCTTTTCACAAACTCACTTCCCAGAACGGTAAAGACAAGAGATGCATTGGCCAGAAGAAGTGAATAATCTTTATCATTCCTGGCGATACAAAATGGACTACTGTCTCATTGAACTAAGGCGCAAGTACTACAGTAACTCACGTAATCCCCGAGTGATCCACACCAAGCTCAAGGACCAGCGTCTCACAACCTTGCGGACCTGTCCACATGATAAGTATTTTGTCAAACCTGGTGAATACTTGACCATTGAGGAGGAAACTGAAGCATATGAAGAGTTGGACAGTCTCGTGGATTTCTACCTTTCAAACAATCAAGACTTGCTTGTCGACCTACAAGACAAGAAATCTGTAGATGAAGACGAAGACGAGGACCACAAAGTCCCTGCCGAGTTGTTCTCTGCAACAAGCCCGGCTACACAACTTAGCACCGGCTCACTCAATGGTGACAACTTGAAAGCATCAGGATCAACGAGTAAGGATCAAACCGGGGAACTAGAGGCGAGAACGGCTCCGCTCAAGCTTAGAGGGAACCGCCAAGATATGCAGCGAGTGTGGGCCAAGTTACACCTTGGAGCGATACCAAATTTGATGGGGAAGAGTGCATCATCAAGTGGGACCAGCGAGGCGGTAGAAGGTAACAAAAGCTCGTACAACTGTCCACAGTGTTTCCACGAGGGAAAAGTGGTCTGGAAAACCGTATTTAACGACGTCTCTTTATCGGCAGCCAGACTCTCAACTGGAAGCGATGGCACGTCCAAGGAAGACTACGAGAACTTATCAAGCGACTTTATTGATTCCAAGCGGAAGGGATCTGATCTCTTTGCCGATACTTACGTGGCCGGGCGAGCGAAATTTTATGGCAAGCCGTAGGAGAAGTGGAGATAAGACAACGGCTTAATCTGATTTCTGAGAGAACGAGAAATTGGAACCACTTTCTAATCTGCTTAATGAAATTTAATAAATTGTGATCCGAATTAGATCTAACATGTAAGCTTATGGCGACTTGGAAGGCCCGAGGTCGAAGTTTGTTCTGGTTGAACCGTTTGCTCCAGTCTCGATACATGGAGATCTCTGCTGTGACCGAGTCACAAGCATCATTTCAAAGTAAATTACTTCTGTGGAGAATTCTTGAGCACTTTCAAGTATTACAAATTATTCGACAAGTCTCTGCTAATAAAATTGAAAACTCATCGAAATGTTCAAATTGTCGGGCCCTAAGACTCTCGGACTTCATGCAGTGGCTATTCTCCACACTACTTAGCAAACCCCCACCCTTTAAAGAAATAAAATGAGAATTTCATAACCTTTGGTCTTCAATTAATTCACTTAGTATAGCTCAACTTCCCAAAAAAAAAAACAAAAAAAAAAACCAGAGCAATCACCAGACTCTTCTGGATCTAGTATTATAGTCAACTTGTCTGGGTCCTATATATGGCGAACGCTATCTTCACGCATAGTGGTGCCTCACGTGGGAGAAAACATCTATGCTCAGGCGTGTTTTCTGGTGAATCTTCTTCTCATAATTCTCTAATTCACAATGGCACTCGACACAATATACATTGCTCGTCACGGGTTCCGGGCCAATTGGCTTCCTGAGCCCCACCCTCCAAACCCAACCGGAATAGACAGTGACCCTCCATTGGCACCCCATGGAGTGGACCAAGCCAACGAGCTAGCCGATTTCATTGGATCATGGCCGCAGGAAAAGCAACCGCAGTTCATAATCACGTCGCCGTTCTACCGGTGTGTGGAGACCGCCAACCCTGTGGCGAAAAAGTTGAACTTGAAGGTTTGTATCGACACTGGAGTTGGTGAATGGTTCAAAACAACCAGACCAGTGGTGCCCAAGCCGGCCGGTTACGACCAACTTGCTGAGTTCTTCCCTGAAGTGATTGGAAATGCCGATCTCTGGAAAGGGTCCGGCGTAGTTCCAAATGGAGCCGGTGAAACGGAAGAAGACATCTTCGCTCGAGCACAGAAGTTCTGGGCAGAGTTCTTGCCTTTGTTCCAGAAGACGCATCCAGAAGTCAAGAGAGTGTTGTTTGTCACGCACGCAGCCTCCAAAATCGCCTTGGGACTGTCCTTACTCAAGCTCGATTCGGTGCACGACGACATCACTTACAAGGGAGAGAAAGTCAAATTGCGGTCAGGAGCGTGTTCCATCGACAAGTACGAGGCTTCGGGAGATGAGTGGGAGCTTGTGGAGAACGGAAGAACCGACTTTTTGTCTGGCGGAGAGGAGATGCACTGGAACTTCGATCTGAGATTCGAGGCCGGTTCTGATGAAGACATCAAGGCCCGCAAGGCCGCCGCTGCTGCTGCAAAGAAGAGCACGGAATACGAGGTACGTAGCCAGATTTGAAGCCTTATATAGACCAACTACTAACTAATGATCCAGGACGTGTACCTCACCGTTGACATCCCTATTGTTGCCCCATCATACTATGACGAGGTTTCGCGAGAAGGTGTGAAGGAAGAGAACGAAGCCACGTCGTTTTCCGAACAATTGTTGATCAATCCGAACGCCAAATTCCAAGTGACTCGACTTGACGAGGAAAACCCGCTCTTCAAAGTGTCTAATAACGCTAATGCTGGCGCTGATCCAGAAAGTCTCACCTTCAGTAATTTGAGTGCGATCGATGGTCAGATCCACCAGACCAACTGGACTCGGCTTTTAGGCACAGAATTGATCTTCGACGAAAACGGAGAGTTTGTGGGCACGGTCAGAGAGCATCTTGTGACCGATTCTAACGTCAAGATCAAGCCTAAACCTCTGGGATCTGCTCCGGACGATGCCATGGATACCGACTCTGACAATGAGCAGACCGACACCAAGACGGCATTTTTCAAGAAAGCACTCCAAGCTGCAAGACTGAAAAATGATGCCTCGGCCTGATCAAGAGTGTCCTATGTATGATGTTTTTGGCTCATTTGGCTCTTTCCATTTGAAGAGATTCCATCCTGGGTGCAAATCTCCTGCACTTCTATGAGCAATTGACATCTCGCCCAAAGTGAGTTATCTAATCATGCCATTCGAACATCCACTCCTCGAAAAGCTCAAGAAGCATCAATTTGTGTTGGGCTCGTCGTCTCCCCGGCGCAAAGAGATCTTGGCCAACAACATCAATGTGACCGACTTCATCGTGGTCAAATCGACCTTTGAAGAGAATCTATCCAAAGACTCCATGTCGGACGTGAACTATGTGACAACCACGGCAGAGCACAAGATCGCCAGTATAAGAGAGCAATTGCAGCCAGGAACTTCCTACGTGTTGTTGGTGGCTGACACGGTGGTGTCATGTGGGGGTCAAATCTTCGAGAAGCCAGGTTCTCGTGAGAACCAGCTAAAGATGCTTCAGCATTACCGTGCTCATCCCAACGACATCCGTGTGATCACGTCGGTACATGTGTGTGAAATTGACGCTTCGAAAGCATTGGTCCGTCACTTACAGGACCATGAAATCACCTCTCTCAGGTTCAACAGCAGCTTATCTGATGAAGAACTACAGTACTATGTGAATTCCGACGAAGGGTTGGACGTGGCCGGAGGCTTCAAGTACCAAAGTTTTGGCTGTCTTCTCTTTTCCGGCATCGAAGGAGACTACTTCAATGTCGTGGGGCTTCCTGCTGCTAAGACCTTCTTCTTGTTGGAGAAATTGCTCGCCTAGACGGAACGAGCATCCAGAGTTCACCACTCGAAATGAACAACACGAATTTTCAAGCAGAACGAAGGATCTCTATTCGCATATTCTCAATGTCTCTGTACTTTTTCCTGCCTTCAACGGTTCTCATTGAGGTCTATTAGTCCCACCTCCATCTTCAACTGGGTGTACCTGCACACCAAATGATACACCATAATTTTTCTCGATGAGATAGATCCCATCAACTTCATCTCTTCACACAAAATGGCCAAGAAGTCCACAAGAGCACAAGCTGCTGCTCCCAAGCCAAAGAAAATCGAGGAGGAGACCTTGAGTATCGACCAAGTCTCTGAATCTTCCTCCGATGAGGAATTTTCCAGTGATGAGGAAATCGAGATGGAGGGACTCGCCAGTACTGAAGAGCCCGAAGTTAAAGCAGGTGGACACAGCGTGAACCTTCAGAAAGAAGGCGCCAAGACTCAGATCAAGAACAAATCGCAGGGTGCTGTCATTTACGTGGGAAGACTCCCTAAGCAGCTCGAAGAGCGCGAGTTGAAGAAGTACTTCAACCAGTTCGGAGATGTCACCAAGGCCAGAGTGTCGAGAAATAAAAAGACTGGAGCTTCCAGACACTATGCATTTGTTGAGTTCAAGCAGCAAAACGCTGCCACTGTTGCTGCCGAGACTATGAACAACTACCTCTTATTCGGCCACTTGTTGAAGGTGCATGTTGTTGAGAACCCAAAGGACAACTTGTTCTCGGCTAAGATGAAGCCAAGCTTCAAGGCCTTCGACTGGAGAGCCAAGGAGTTTGCCGAGTCTCAGAAGCCAAAGCCATTGGAGACCTGGAAGAAGTTGCAGCTGGAGTTTGAGAAGCAAAAGGAGGAGAAGTTCAACGAGTTGAAGACCCTTGGGTTTGACTATGCTCTCGAGGCATAGATGTACATTAATGCATTCTGATAGTAAACACGTTTACCCTGTAGTGATATTATTCATCGACGTGGAATTTCTGTTGTGGTCGTCTCTCGATCAAATCACCTACTCACTGCTAGCAATCGTGGGGACCTAACTTCAATACTTTATGCCACCAAAGAAACAGCCTAAAGCGCAGGCGGCTCCGTCTTATGACTTTCCACAGAGCTTCTATGCTCTACGCCTGAACCTATCCAAACTGTTTTTCAAGCCAGCTCCGGAGAGTTTGGTGGAAGATCAAATCATTACTATCGACCACTTCTTCTCGCCAGAATTCTGCAACGAGCTCATTGCATCTTTCGAGTCAAATCTCAAGTTGGAAACCACTCCTTTGATCAAGTCTAGGGAATATGCAGCCAGATTCAATGACCGGATTTCGTTGACATCTTATGGTGCAGCAGACTCGTTGTGGCAGTATCTTCGTGAGATCCTTCTCCTGAAGCCCGAGTACGAAGACCCTGAGATTGAGCTGATTAACTCGATATTTCTGAGAGCCAAGAGTCTCAATCCCCAACTTCGAGTTTATCGTTACACCAAGGGCCATCATTTCGGCAAGCATTACGACGACACAGTAAAGTGCCCTCTAGCACACGATCCAAAGAAACAGGGACAAACCAAATGGACATTGCTCATCTATTTGACTGGAGATGACGAGTTTAAAGGTGGAAGCACGATCTTCTATCCGGATATGAGAGGACAGCAGAAATTGTCTGTGCATCCTAGTAAAGGAATGGCATTGCTCCATAAACACGGTGACGACTGCTTAAAGCACGAGGCTGAGTTAGTCAAGGAGGGAGTCAAGTGGGTATTGCGAAGTGATGTCACCTATTAAGCTTTGGCACTGAAAAATCGTTCAGTGGCTTGGAGTATTGCCTCGACATCTGCACAATTGGGCTGTATTCGATTCCCAACCCACTTGCTGAGCTTGTTTTGAATCGCTTCCTTTTCATAACGTTGGTCGACAAGATAGATACATGCATAGTCGTTGGAGTGACGGATGCTTCTACCCACACTCTGATTGACGGCTCTCATGCAAATATTCTCATAGTAAAGTCTGGCCTTCTCTGTTGCCTTTGCTTGTGACTCGCCTCTCGCCATTTGTGACTCAATGATGAACTTTCTTTTGGCGATCATCTCCGCAGAGAAGGCATTTGGGAAAGGCAAACCAATCACCACAACTGCCCTGGCTAGATCGTCTGCGAAATTGATTCCCTCTGACATTTTTCCGCCGACAACAGAGAGGAGACAGGCTCCCTTCATTGAGGAATTCACACTTTGCGTATACGATTTGAGTGTGTCCTCAACACCAAGAGAATCAAGGGGCTCTAGGAATATCTCCTTACTTGATTCCAACTGCTTCATGAGACTCGAGCTGCGCCATACCTCGACAACGTGATGCAAATATTTATAGCTGGGAAAAAACACAACCATTCCTTTCGGTGATCTCGTAGATAGCGAAATGAGGAATTCGCCGAGAGAGTCGATCATATCTTTTTGGTTTCGCTTGTCGAATGTAAACTGGAAATTGGAGCTCTTCATCTTGGAAACTGGAAATACTGAGAGATTCTCCGGTGGAATTAGGTGCCCACAAGTGAAGGAGTATATCTTATCCTTTGGCAATGATGGAAATAGATATTGCAAGTAATCCTCCATTGGCTCCATTGTGCCACCACATAACAAGACACATCTCGCCCGCTTTTGGATGTCTTCGAATATATGGCTCGGATCTAGCAAAATGTATTGAATTGCCGGCCCACTAGCATCTTCATTCCAAACAAATTGACCTTCAGCTGACTTGTTCATGAGGCATTTCAAAAACTGAGAAATCTTGAATAGGATAGGATTGGAGCTGGATTTCACAAACCCTGTTTCGTCAATGCTGGACATATAGCTCTCAATCTTGTACGCAATTTTCGACTTGACTAGAAACTTATCGAGCTTATGAACGTTAATCATGTCAGCAGTATTCCCCTTGAATATATCTAGAGGTTCGATGAAGTCTCCAGTTTTGTAGTTGTTCTCAACCTTAAGAAATCTTTCAACTGCTTGGCAGATCTTTATCAATTTTAGTATGTGGATGCGGTTTCCACTATTGAGCCTTGTGCTGAATTTCTTGAGATATGCCTTTAGTGAGTTGATCACTAACGTCAACTCAGAGAGCTTGACACTCACCGAATTCAAACTGGTGATCGTGTCAATCAAATTGTGTGACTCGTCGATTACCACTATTGCATCATCGATTCGAAGATTTGTAATTTCCCTTGCATTTGACATCAAAAGCATTTGGTACGGGAGGGCAATGATCTCTGCGACTCCAGTTGCCTTTCTGACGGAGTAGTAAGGACAGATTTGCAATCGCTTACCCAAAATGCCCAAGTCTTCGATATCCTGAATTTTTGTATAGGTGTAGTCGACAAATTGCCTGACGAGGTCTGACGACAGAGCATTCAGCTCTTGTGGAAAGAATTCACATTTCTTATCTTTCTTCGTTTGAAGATCTTTGCAAGCATCATTTATAGCTGTGACACTGTTTAGTTTGGCCACCTTGGAATTAATACACAATTGCTTACGGGAACCCAAGGGAAGGAACTTTGTTCGTTCTGGAAGTTTCAAAAGCGATGTTTCGAAGGACGTGAGTCTAAGTTGTTGTGCAAATTGACTAAGTTGCGAGTGAGTTCTAGATGTGAAGAAGATAGGATGTGGACATGAAGGCGGAAGATTGTCATCGTCTTCTTTTCCAGTTATCCGGCTGGTCAATTGGTGGATCTCAGCTACAAGACGTGAGTTCTGGCCCTCCACCAGGTTCAATTCGGAATCACTAAAAT
Organism: Sungouiella pseudoflosculorum; assembly: GCA_030674735.1. NCBI lineage: Eukaryota > Fungi > Ascomycota > Pichiomycetes > Serinales > Metschnikowiaceae > Sungouiella > Sungouiella pseudoflosculorum. The sequence continues at coordinate 330,883 of JAKUAO010000010.1, read as the reverse complement.
AATCATCAGGAACAAACTCATCCTCATTGTTGAGTTTGGACCGCTTTCTCTCTCTGTGCTCTTCTTTCACGGTGGTCACGACGGATGCGGAAGTCTCTAAGTCCTGAAGGTGTTTCTCATACTCGATGGCCTTGTCCTTAGATTGAGCTGCTAGAGATCCCAAATAAGCTTGGTTGACCCAGTCAGGCTCATCGTCTGATGATTCCGGCTCATCTGTGTCTGAGATGTCGTCATTGGCTTCCAGCTTCTCCGTACTGGAGATGTGGGTACGTTTATACTCTCGTAGCCAAGTCATTGATCCGCATATTATAGACAAGGTTTTTCCAGTTCCTGTCGGACTTTCGAACAACCCCACCTTATAATTGCCGTTTATGGTGTCGTAGATGGCATCCATCAACTGAACCTGGATGTCATAAGGCGTGTATGGATGGTTGTAGTTTCTTGTTCCCATAAGCAAAGCAGATCAGATGAGTGAAAGACGCGAATTATATGGTTTGCAAGTTTAGATCAATATCGCACATTTCTAGAACAACTACATTCACTCTTTTAATTGCACACAAGTTATTTCTATTAATCTCATAAATTATTTCGTCGTAAAGCGAGAATCACTTCGAAAAGCAAAGTCGACTTCACATATTAGCTCACAAGCGACCGGGCCGGAGCATCTTGCGATAGTTCGTGAGAGTCTCGTCATTAGTGCAAGAGCCCCCACAAACAACCACCACGACAATGTCATCTTTGGACAAATCAGGAATGGATTGCTTGATGAAATCAAGTTGCTCGTAGACAGAAGACACGGCTGCTCCACATGCGGGCTCGATGCAACGGCCAAAATCCTCATAGTATGCCAACGACCCACGTACAGCATCCTTGTCATCGATTGCTCGAAGAAAGGTCTTGTTGACGGTCTGGTCGTGGTAAAGGTTGAGAGTTGCCTCTGAGACGTATGAGCATGCAAGCGAAGTGGCCACTGAGCTGACCGAGTTGAGGGTTACCACCGACCCGGACTTGACAGACTCTGTCAATGTTGGGGCCTGAGCAGTCTCAATCAAGAGACAACTTGCTGTTGAATTGTTCTTCTTCAAACCTGTCATGAGGCCATTGTAAAGCCCGCCTCCGCCAACCGAGCAGACTACACCTCTCACCTTTTCGGCTTCTTCCGTCGATAATTGGCTGCGAAACACCTCGTCCATTATTTGTGAATGGCCCTCCCAAATCAACGGATTGTCAAATGGGTGGCAGTAGATGGTGTGAACATTAGCTCCGCATCCTGCCATGATCTTCTTGGCAAAGTGGTCGGCCTCATTGATGGTACTTCCCTGAAGAATAACAGTGGCTCCAAATGCTCGAAGCTTGTTCACAACGTGCTCCATGGCATATGTTGGCACCACAACTGTGCAAGGAACGTTGTAAAATTGGGCAGAGTATGCAGCAGCCAAGCCAGCGTTTCCGCCGCTGGAAGCAAACACTTCGATTCTCTCTTTGCCAGATTGTCTTGCATCGAGAATGGACTGGCTAATCAAGTGGCCAATTCCCCGAAGCTTGAAGCTTCCTGAGGGTTGCTCCCATTCATTTTTGAAGAGAACTCGACAAGGTAATTCTCCGTGGCTTGAGAGCTGCTCGGTTACATCAACCAAGGACGTCTTGACAGAGGGTTCTCTGTGAGTGTGAACAACTGGGTCAATTATCTGACAAGCGGTAGCCATTTTCGTTCGAAAGCAGAGATAACGGTTTACGAGTCTACGTGTGCCATACTTATATACCTTTACTCTGCCATCACCAAGCAAGGACAAGAGTCAGACCCGGCAACGTGAAGTCACATCTCCAACCGTTGACCCAGATAGTGTATGCGGAATTGCGATTCCGCAGACTTTGCGGAATCGCAATTCCACTATGGAGATGGACCACATTCCCAAAAGAAGGCTCCACACCCAAAGTAAGTGCAGAACTTGGGGAAATAATAGTGGAGTCGAGGAGATAGCGTTCCGAATTCGCATTTCGGGTTTCTGTGGAATTGTGATCCCGTTTGCGCTTGCATGCTGGCACTCACTATTTGCTATCTGGTCATATTGCGTTCCTATCTACTGGTGACACCTATGAACTGTGGGCCCTCTGCAGGATGAATCGATAACTTACTGGAAGTGATCCACTTGTTCTTCAGCAATGGCATCGCCCATCTTCATATCAAACCCTCCACCGGGATTCTCCGTTGTGGCTATAGCTCGAGGAGTCCAATTGGCGTTTTTGGGAGCGTTCCGATCGTTGCAAAACCCGAAACTTCTCAAGAGTAAGTACTATAGGCAAGCAGGACTTGCCATTGGGGTATCAGTTTTACTTCAGTTCTTGGTATGGTCGCCAATCGTGCTCCTTCGCCTTATTGCATATATCTTGAGTTTGTTTGGATCGGCGGAGAAAATCACAGAGATTGCTGCCTTCCTCAAGAACCTTCAGTTCAATGTGTTGAACATCAGTGTGTTCGTTATCTCGGCATCAAGGTACTTCAGCCAGGACTTGGACGAGTTGTTCTTGATGAGTCTCGAGTTCATCGACTCAGTCTACCTTCAAAAGCATCCGGAGCGCACGGATCAGCAATTCCACAGCAATTTGGTTGCTTTGTCCACCGATGAGAAGGTGCGCTCCATTCGCCCCACATGGATGAACGTCCGCAAGAAATATGCATCTTCTATTGACTTTACAAACTTCATCAGTCGCTATTTGAGAATATCTGCGTATGCGTTGGGGCTGTATCTTCTTGGAAGAATCCCAGTGATTGGCTCTATTATACTTGGTTTGATCTCTTTTCTGAGTTTGAACGATGTGATCGGTACAGCTCGTGCTATTGTTGTGTTTGGAGCAGTACAAATACTTCCAAAGTCATATGGAGTCTTCTTTCTTACCACATACTGGGGCTCCAGAAGCATGGTTCATGATCTCTGCTTCCCATACTTCTCAAGAGTGAGGTTTACCAAGATAGAGAAGGATCAATGGATCAAGTCCAGGGAGGGTCTTTTGTTCGGATTCGGTCTATGCTATTTCTTACTCATCAAAAAATTCCCTTGGTTTGGTCTCCTTACCTATGGCTTCGCAGAATCGTCAGTGGCTTATCTCATCACCAAGGTATCCGACCCACCTCCAAACCAAGTTAGCCAACTCATCCAATGGAATCCTTCACAGCTAGTGTGGAACAAAGAAAAAGAGTTGGATGTCATTTTGGGTGACTTTTTGGAGAATGACGAGGGATTTCAGCCAATCCCTGGGTCTTTCATATTTTCTTGAGCTGCTCAAACCCCAACCTTCAAGTTGAACGTTCTGTTGCCAGAGTACCCACAGTAATTGAGTACCTTGACAATTTCACTGAACAACTCTGAGCCGAGATCTTCATAGTTGGAGTAATTGTGAAGTTCCAACTGATCTGCCCTGTTGGTCAACTCCAAAATAGGAATCAACGTTAGATCACACCGCGGCCATTTGTGGTTCGTGGTGGAATTAGCATATTTCAAAAAATCTTCTTGCACATCATCGGCCTTCGTAGCTTCAAAGCTTTCAGTGCAGATGTCTGTTGAAATGGTGACCTTTGCAGAATCTGGAACCTTGAACAGTCCAACATCGAAACCTATGCTGCGAAGTATGTTATAGTAATTCAATATGATGAATTTATCGATATCCAGCTCGAATTCCCCAAGCCTTGATTTCGAATAATGCAATATAATGCGCCCCAACTGTTGTCTGAGAGTCAGTGAGATTTTATCCTGTTCTTGGGCTAGTTGGATAATCTGCTGGTCAACTTTTTCAGAGCTCAATCCAGAGGATTTCAAGGCATGGAGAGTCTTGAGTATCGAGACATTGGCCGTGACAAGTGCCTGTAGGTTTGACACCACACTGGACTCCCGAAAATTTCGGTTTAAACCTTCTTCGAGCGCCTTGAAGGGCTCAATATTCAAGTCAACTGAATTGAGATCAGGAAAAAACCTCGATTTCCACTGCTGAAGCTGGTCAAGAAACGTGGTGACTGCATCATTCTTGCCTTCAAGAACCGCTCCTGACACAGCAGGAATGGTGTTGATGTCAGTCAAGAGAATTGAGTTCAACTTACTCAAAGATGTTGAGCTCGGTAAAGCTTCTGGTGTGTAATTCGGATCAACTTCCTTCATCGACAAGAAACTCACTGTAAATTCTTTCCGGGATCTGATCTCATACTGAACGGTATTTCGAGGGGCCAAGCTGTACACCGTGACTAAAGTACCGTTGGAAGCCATTAGTTGAGTCCCGTAGTTGTACAAATTAGCCTCGACTGTGTCCGAGAGGAAACTCAGAAACACCTTAGATGGTGCTTTATCCTTCTCTTTCTGGACTAAAAGCTGGTATTTGTAGAGTGTTTTGTTGATGAATGACTGCCAAAATGATGGCAGTTTGTCAATGGTAACCAGACTTCCGGTTAGTTCGGCCCTGCAAACACGGCCACTTTCGTACGCAACAAGTGCCTGGACCTTATTCTCTGTCTCAACAAGCGAGAGACTCGTTGCGGTTGATCTGAATAGTAGTTTCTCCTTGATAACATCGCCGTTTTCATGAATGAAGTAGATAGAGGTGGTGTCCACAAGGACCAAGTAATGTCCCACTGCTGAGTACTTGAAGTGCGATACGAGAAATCTGGACGGGTCCTTGATGGTAGTTGGTGGCGATTTGAGCCTGCCGTTATCCTGCAAAGGACACTTGTGTACCGAGTTGTCGTTCAAAGCATAGTATAGAGAATTGTTTGTCTCAGACCAACTCTGCTTGACAACGGAACCGCCACATTGAAACCTCTCTATCAATGGCAATCCAGCTTCTAACGTGTGTATAGAAACCTCCCCAGATCCATGAGCCAAGGACACGATAAGCTGGCCAGAGGGAAGTTTAGCGAATTCGAAATCGGTAATTCTTAGCTCCAAATATTGATCGTTGCCGAGAATAATGTCTCCTTCGCTCGTGAGACGCTCTTGTGGAATATTCATTTGGTCTAATAGGCACGTAAAGCTTCGAAACTTCACTTCGTATTCGTTGGCATCCAATGAGTCTCTCTTTAGTATTAACACCTCACCGGTATTTATAAGAACACCAAGATAGCAATCTCTGGTTGATTTCTCAATGGGGGACCATTTGTGGCCCACAATTATGGGCTCAGCGATTCTACCGAAATTGAAGCCCGATTCACCGTCTTCTATCAATATTCTAGAGAAGATCTGAAGACCTAAAGACTCGAGATTCTCCATGTGGAATATGGTCTTGACATCGTAAACTGCGTTCATATCAAGGTAATTCTGATTCTGACCTTGTGAGCCCACGCAAGACACCGCTTGATGGAGTAATGGTAGTTTGGGTTCGAGGATTGTTAGATGGTCAGAGTTATTGATTGCAATTTGCAGATTTCGGGAGCATTGAACCGGCTCAAGAACGCCATTGCCAACGGTTGCACGCTGCACGTTGATAGACCGAAGCATTAGGAAGCCTTAGCTGGAATCGAATGGATTAAATCTGATTTAAAAAAAAATAAACACCGGAGTATCGAAAAATAAACAAGATATTGAAGGGTGCGAGGTTCGAACTCGCGCGGACAACAGTCCAAAAGATCTTAAGTCTTCCGCCTTAGACCACTCGGCCAACCCTCCTAATACTTGAAAAAACGGTGAATAGAAATACATAGCTGAAAAAGTGGAGCGAAATTTCATAATCCATATTTTGGAAATTTTGAACTTCAATTCTCAATCAGAATGACATTTGATACTTTCCAAAAGTGCCAGAGAGGGGAATTTGGAGAATTTGGCATTTTTGGCTAAATGATGACAGAAGAAGCTCCAAAATCTCCTCGGCTGATTAGTAATCAGTACAAGGGTATATCAGGCTCTGGAATCAGCTCTTCAGCTGGATTTGAAGTCAATCTTTACTTCATTATAGCAGTTGCTAGGCTCCAGTCCCAGACCCCATACTATCCGGCATATAAGCATTGTAATTCACTAGTCGCAGCCACCACTTTCAATGCAACAGTTAATCTACATTTCTAAGCACTTGCGTGTACTATGTTGACCAATTATTTGACCGAACATGAGATGTAGGATGGTAAGTGGCCCAGGATTCTTCTAGTCTTTCTTCTATGATTCTCTCTTTTGAGTATTCATTGTATGAGTCTGTAATTCAACCATCTACCATTGGCGTCAGCAAGCCGCCGTGGCTCCTGTTTTCCCAGAATTCATTGGATTTAAAACATCTCATTTTCATCTTCAATTAAAATGTCGGAAATTACGACCAGAAACCTGCTTCCTATTTGAGTTTTTTGTGCTTATGCTTGAACAGAACTGGGTACTTCAGAAGCTACATTCAACTTCGGAACTTCGTTTTTATGAGGCAATTATTTATCATACATATTCCATTGCCTAAGGCAAGACTGGCTGTTCCCTCTTGGGGCGCCCTCTCTTCCTTTTTGGCGCCTGATCGTCGCCAGTAGCCACTGGAGTTTTCTTTCGAGACTTGAGAATACCGTTCACACGAATACCCTTAATAGTGATACCAGTCTGTTCAATTGGAAACTTCCGCGGTCTTCCTCTGCGGTCCTTCTGCTCAAGCAATTGTTTCACGGCCACGTCGTTAAGCGAACCAAAATTGGTGCCTCTGGTAACGAGCTTGCCCATCTGCGGGTCGATTGGGCTTGTCTTGGGTGAGGTCGAACTCTCCTTGAGCAACTTGTTAAGACGCTTGTAGTTCTCGTGGGAGGAGTCGATATACAGATTTGTTGCTGGGTCCAAGATGAGCTTCTTCGGACGCCCTCTTTTCTTCTTGTTGCTCCCTTCATCAGTCACGGCAACCAACTTGGTGCGAGGCAAAACAGTTTCAGCAGGGTTGGGCACAATCTCCTGGGCTGCATTGCCAAGAGACTTGGCCTCGGCAATCTGTGGGGAGGCCAGCTGGTTTTGCAAGGTCGACTCCTGTTGCGCATTCACCTTCACTTCACGACTGAGAACTCCAGGACTCTGACGATAGTCTTGAAGGTCCTGGTGAAACCCTGTGGGGCTTTGACGAGAAATGTTTGCGGGCATCTGTGTTGATCCCATTACACTTGGCATCATACCAGAGTTCATCTGGTTGGCTCCCGGGAACAAGCGGTCCTGAGTGTCTTGGGAATCGTCGAGTTTGCCCTGATGAAGCTGCACTCTCTGGAAATTGGAGTACGGCTGCTGGGGCTGTCCCTGCCGATGATCTTGGGGCACGACGTTAAGATTTTGTTTCTGAGCTGCATGGCTCACCATCTGACCGTGGAGAGGCTGTGCATCCGGTTGAACTGGAGACCGAAGCTGCTGGCCCTGAAACTGGTGCAGTGGGTGCTGACCCTGAGACTGCGGGTGGAGCTGGTGTGGCTGCAGATGGTGTTGTTGGTGGCGGTGATGCTGAGGCTGCTGCTGCTGCTGCTGCTGCTGAGGCTGCTGTTGGTAGTGTTGCTGAAATTGCTGGTGAGGGTGTTGCTGAAGCTGGTGCGACAGAAGATGATGTTGATGATCCTTGCCAAGGTTCTGCTGGTTGGAGTGCTGTTGTTGCTGTTGTTGCTGCTGCAAGTGCTGTGCTTGTAGTGGCTGGTGTAGATGCTGAGGCTGATGAGCAAACAGTTGTTGCTGCAGTTGCAGTTGCAGCAGTTGAGGTTGTTGAAGCTGCTGGTGTTGCTGATGTGGACGGTGCAGTTGATGAGTTTGTTGTTGCTGTTGTTGTTGCTGCTGCTGCGGGTCCATTTGAAGGCCCGTCTCTTGCATTCTGTGGGAAGTCTGGTACCCGGACACGTTTTGTGGTGGTAATGTGAGAGGGGAGGGCACCATCATGTGGCCATTTCCCATGATTCGGGAGGAAATCGCGGTGAGCGGAGGAGATGGCGTGCCCATGTTGTAAGGAGCTGAATTTGGACTGTTGTTTGGCGACTGGCCAAAGATCTGAAGCGGGAATGGTTGCTTCTTATTATCCTGGCTGTCATTATAACCGTTTTCAATCGGAGTGGGCATTTTGTTCCCTGCGAAAGAAAATGGAATGTTCATATTTGGGTCGATGTCATGGATTGCTAAGGAGTGATATTTGAGTTGAAACTTTGTCGCCGTAATAATAGAACGGGTTTTTGGTTGGTGAGTTTGATAGTGGTGGAGGGAAGAGACCAAAAAAAAAAAAAAAAAAAAAAAAATAAGGGCAAAAAAAAAAAAATATCAGCTCTGCATGTATTGTGATGGGCAAGGAAATTCCAGGCGTGGAGAAATGGGAATATCATTAATACCTTACATGCAGTTGGCAATACGATTGCAAGAATTTGAAACCAATTCGGGTGGTTCATGCCCTCATCTTCGAGTGGTGAAAGAGAAATACGCAATTTTCGGAGATGCTGGAAGATACTGGTGATTTGGCTCGGGTGGTTTGTTCTGATTTTTTTGTCTATTGTGCTATTTTCGTCATGGGGTACCCTAACTGTGGATGATTAACTGCTTGGATGGAATTTGGGAAAGCAAAGAGTCTTGGAAAAACTCAACGAAGTCCTTGGAGTCGGTCAATTTGTCGTCGAACTTCACCTTGAAGCTGACAATGGCGGAAATTGGACCGTCAGCCTCAAAGGTGGCGGAGGAAGTGGTTGGCAATCCTAAGAGGTCATCAAAGCTGTCCACCGGAGCAGCAAATCCAGAGGACTCGCCAATGAACTGATATGACACATCGTAGACAGAGAATCTGTCCTTGGTCACTGGAGCAGAGAGCAAGTCATCGAAGATGTCCTCCTCGTAGAGGCTCGATGCAGAAGGAGATCTAGCATACTCTGGGAATCTGGCAGCGTAAGTTTGTCTCTTAGCACCCTCCAACGCTCTTTCAAAAGCATACTGGAATTTCTCCTTGGAGACGCCCTCGCCCAACTCGGAAGTGAACTCAATAGATAAGATGTTGGTTGGCTTTGGCTTCTCCGCCTTCTCCGGCTTGGCCGCCTCTGGGGCAGGAGCCTTAGGAGCAGCCAATGTAATGTTGGACAAGTCCAAGTGCTCTTTGCTCTTGATGTACTGGGTGACCTTTGTAATGGCCGACTTGTCAATCTCGCCCAAGTATGCCAAAACATCACCAACAAGAATTCTGCCCTGAGGACCCGAGGCAGGGATGTTGGCGTAGGCGTCTTCGTTGGAAATGCCGTGTTTGTGCAAAGTCAATTCCACACTTGGGAAGAAGCGAAGGTTGGGGTTTGCCTTGACAAAGACTGAGTCTGAGCTCGAGTCGGCTGGAGCAGATGCTTGGGGCTTGGATTCCTGCTTTGGCGCAGGCTTGGCCTCCTTCTTTGATTCTTCCTTTTTGGGTTCCTCCTTCTTGGCTGGGGCCTCGGTGGCCTCCTCCAAGGCAGGCTTCTCCAAAGTTGCCAAGTCGTCTCCCGGCTCAGCCAAAAGAGCAATAGGCTTACCCACAACCACGCCGGTGGCGCCGTCGTTCTCCAAGATCTCCCACATGATTCCGTCGTCCTGTGCCTCCACGTCGATGGTGGCCTTATCCGTCTCCACCTCCAACAACACATCGCCAGCAGCGAACTCTTCTCCTGACTTGAGCTTCCACGACACAATGCCACCTTCCGTCATGGTGGGGGACATGGCGGGCATTCTGAACACCAGGGCGGCGAGAGCACTAGGCGTCACCGACAAGTGTCTGGCCACTCTAATTGAACTAGCCAAGTTTCTGATCATGGGAAGAAGTGTAGATGGTGTAGATGGTGTAGATGGAGGTTTGCATATTTCGGACTCACACCACCGAGCGGGCGCGACATTTCCGAACCGTTGGGTGCAAATTACCATGGAGAACCCATCCAGGAAGAGACGATGGCATGTTTTTTCAGCATGGCAACAAGACAGCAGATGATGTTGTGTTTGATGAAAATGCGATTCTGACGGTTTGAGGGCGTGGTGGGGAGAAGTCAGAGTGTTGATGGTGGGTAGGGAAGTGCCACAATGGGTATATATGGCAACAGTCCAAAGTTGAAGAGAAGATCGGAAGAAATTGCATCCGAATTCATGCCAGATTTGACATGTCAAATGTGTCTGAGGGTGCTGATCAGGTAGCGTGGTGGATTGCTGAGTATGGTCAAGGTTGCAGATCGGAAAAGGTTGCGAAACCGTGGTCAGGATTGTAAGACCCGGAGAAACTTGCAACAAACGAAGAAGCGAGCAAAAATAAGAAAAGAAGAGAACAGAATAGAAAAGAGAACAGAAATATAACAGAAAGAGAAGCAGATGAATAAAACCACCATTTCCACTTCTCCACTTTAAGATCCGCGTCGTGTCTCTTTGACGTTTGTTCTTCGATCAGTCTACTCCACCAAACTGACCGCGAGCACCGATCTCGGGTCACCGGATGCCATCGCAATCGACTTAATCCACCACAACTGAATGGCCATAGAGCAAAACAAATTGTGAAGAAAAGCTCTTCAATACTCGGAGCCCATTCACAGTCTGGCGAGTCACGAAAAAAAACAAAAAAATGCAATGCCACTCCTGGCAAGGTTCTCCTTTCAGAGAAGAAATTGTCTTTTCCCTGCATTCCTCAAGAAATGCCAAATTGATCCGGCATCAGCCACCGAAGCATTCAGCAACCGTGGACAAACACCAGGTTCCACGCCAAACCCAAGACGTGCTGAGACTCGAAATCAAATTTAGATTGTGTCCACAGCAACGCCATGACTTTTGCCAATTTCTGCTCTCCACTTTCCCCCGCTGTCTTGGTGTTTGGTATTTTCGGAGTCTAGCCTTTTTCCATCACGCCTCGCACCGCACCCGGGTTTCTCCCGGGCACACACACCTTCAGCCGTTGTCTTGTGTCTCAAGAATAGACTCTCCGCATTTTCCCAGCTCATCCTGGCTTTTTCTATTGTTTTGCTCCCCATTTGTTATTGGAGATCTGTTGTTTTCAAACCCGAGTTGGTGCTACATTCTCGAATCCTCCTCCTACCCACAGAATAACCTTGGTTGAGGCTTTTCCAAACATCCCCAGACATTTGTTCAACCAGTGATTGAATAGTCAACCACCTTTTGCATAAACAACATGGCCATCCAGCTAGCGGAAAACAGTCGACTTGGCCGCTTGGGCCACATCTTGCGCAAGTACATGAAGTTCATCGGGCCGGGCCTTATGGTGTCGGTGGCATACATGGACCCTGGAAACTACTCCACAGCTGTGGCGGCAGGCTCTGCCTACCAGTACAAGTTGCTCTTCTCCATCTTCCTTCTGAACTGTCTCGCCATCTTCTTGCAGATTCTCTCTGCCAAGTTGGGAGCTGTGACGGGACTTGACCTCGCAGCCAATTGCAGAGAAAACTTACCCCATCGTCTCAACATATTCATCTACATCTTGGCGGAGATCGCCATCATCGCCACAGACTTGGCCGAGGTGGTTGGTACCGCCATTGCATTGAACATTCTCTTCAACCTCCCGTTGTTCGCCGGTGTGATTGTCACCGTGGTGGACGTTTTGGTTGTTCTCATGGCATACAGACCCAACGGGCCTCTCACGTTCATCCGCATCTTTGAAGGATTTGTATCGGTGTTGGTGGCTGCCACCGTGGTGTGCTTTGGCATCGAGCTTTTCCAGGTGTCGAAGGACCCAGACTTTTCAATGGTGGAGGTGTTGAAAGGTTTCTTGCCCAACGAGAAGGTGGTCGACATGAGCGAGAGAAAGGGAGGAAACGGACTCTTTTTGAGTTTGGCCATCTTGGGTGCAACCGTCATGCCCCACTCCTTGTACCTTGGGTCGGGTCTTGTTCAAGCTCGTCTCAAGGACTACGATATCAAGCATGGATTCCACAAGGAGCACAAGCAGCCACAACTTCCACCACCTCAAAGAAGCTCGTTTGATGACTCTGCAGACTTCTCGAGTGACGACTACGCTCAAGCTGTTGGCATTGAGCAAGAGGAGGAATGCTACAAACCATCCATCCACGCTATCAACGATACCATGACTTACACCATCGTGGAGTTGGTGATTTCGCTCTTCACGGTTGCGCTTTTCGTCAATGCCACCATTCTTATTGTGGCTGGTGCTACCGTGGGAAGCAAATCCAAGAGAGACGACGACGAGTCCGACGATGACTCCGACGACGAAGGCACCGGGGGCGAGGGCGGAGACTTGTTCACAATCTACCACTTGCTCTCCACCCACTTGTCCCCCACTGCTGGATTTGTCTTTGCATTGGCGTTGCTTTGCCTGGGTCAAAGTGCTGGTGTTGTGTGCACATTGGCAGGTCAAATGGTGCTGGAAGGTTTCTTGCTGTGGAGTTTCCCACCCGTGGTAAGAAGACTAGTGACCCGAGGCTTGGCCATTGCACCATGCTTGGTTGTCGTATCCATTGCTGGCCGTGAAGGGTTGGCCAGAACGTTGAATGCGCTGCAGGTTGTTCTTTCCGTGTTGCTTCCGGTGGTGACGGCTCCGTTGATTTGGTTCACATGCTCCAAGGATATCATGAAAGTGCCCATCTTGGTACGAGAGGGCGACGAGGACTGTGACACCATATTCGACACCAGCCTGTCCGACCTCAACGATGCATCCACACAGTCCACAGTTTACAGTCCACGGAAGCCCAAACCAGCCCGCTTCAACGCCACCGAACCGGCTATTCGTCTTCAGACCCTCAAAAACGCTCATCCCTGCGCCGGCTGGGAGGATAGCGATGACGAAAGCCACGAGCAACAGAACTTGATTCTGCTGCAGCTTGCTCGCACCAGATCTCGCTCGCTTTCTGGTGCTATGATGAAACCTGGCCCTAGTGCTACAGCCTTGCCTGCAGAGACCAATGTCCATCTCTTGGACGAGGAATCAGAGATTATGGATGACGAGGACGATGTCTACACAGTGAAGGGCCACATTGACATGAGCAATGGACCTGCCATGACGGTGACCGCCGTGCTCGTGTGGGGGTTTGTCACGTGCCTCAACATATTTCTTTTGGGCAGCATGCTACTTGGGTACGATGTGCCGTTGTAAGCAAGAAAGGATCCATGAAGTTGCAGGTCGCACCTATATAAATTTGTACAATAGAAGGGTAATGATTTCGATTTTCGCAGCCAGTTGGTGCACTCACCTGGCTTTTTGCGCCGCGCACGACCCAGCCTCACCTAACCTCGACTTGTTCACCTTGAATTTCCTCCACCAGGACCAAATGGATACCTTCATTCAGTCCACATCGGACCTCCTAGAGGCGTTTCCTGCAGCCACTGTGCTGATCACATACGCCAACGCTGCCAAAAAATCCAAGAAAGACGACACGAAACCAGCTTCCAACGTGGTGAAGTTCAAGGTGTATGACGCTCAACTGGGCAAATGTATCCAATATTCCACATACAAGTCGAAGGAATTGTCGCGGTTGTTGACGTTCTTGGGCCCAAGAGGCGTGAGCATGAAGAGAAAGCACGACGAGGAAGAAACTGCCGAAAAGAAGCCCAAATTGAGCTTGGGTGTTGCCAGTGTCATGGGAAATGTCAAGATCGAAGACCAGGAACAGCAAGAGGGCGGCGAGTCCGAGGCAGTGGGAACACCAGCACCAGAGGAAGTGCCGGTTGCATCCAGCAGTTCGAAAAAGAAGAAGAAGAAGGGAAAGAAGAAGTGATCTAACCACCCATGCATGGCACAAGACCGATATATATCGTGTAATTATACTAATGGAGAGCTTGACGACAACATTATACAGCCGCTATACCCAGGGACTCGCGGAGAACTGGGGCATACGGCGTGGCTCAATTAGAAAGTAGTACAGGCCGCTCGCATATGCAAACGAGCAGCTTCACGAGCGAAACAATCCCTTCAACCGGGTGATCAAGCCGTCACGACGGCTGTGGGAGGCAGCAGTCTTGTCGGCGGACTTTGCGGGTGATGGGAACGACCCTGGCACCTTCAAAACATCCACGTTCTCACCGTCGGGTTGGTTAAGCCGACCAGTAAAAGAGTTATTGCGAGAGTTAGGGCCAAGAGTGGTAACCTCCGAATCCGCAGCGTCTCCAGATCCGCCGGCTTGCTGCTTGGAGTGGACGAGTCCGGGAGCAGAGACTCCAGAGTTGGAGTTGGTTGGGGTGACTTCTTCGGGGGCGGTACGATTCCTCGCCGAGCCGTTGCTAGCGTCAGCCTCGGCGTCAGCGTCAGCCTCCTCGTCGTGAGAGATGTTCTCGTACGCAGAGAGGCCCGATCCGGGGATTGACACTGCAGCGTACGACGAGTCGGACGTCAGCACGTTGGTGAGCTTGTTCTCGCCGTCGTGGCTCTCCAGAACAAGCTTGATGGGCAGAGAAACGGCCGCCTCACCTGCGTCGCCAGCCTTGTTGTGAGACTGGGTGGAGGCGGCGGCTGGAACTGGCACTGGAGGCTGTTCGGTAGCAGCCAACTTCACTGGGGCAATTGTGGCGGCAGACTTGGCCTCCGGGGTGGCCTCCTTGGTGAACTCTTGCACCTCGGTCAAGTCCGCGGCGTCTATGTAGTTGTTAGGGTTGCCGTGCTCGTCGTGCTCGATCTTGTGCGAGGAGTCGGTGACCCACTCGCCATTGACCACGAACTTGAACACCAACTTGTGCAGCTTGTGGAAACGCAACACCGCCTCGAACGCGCCCGAGTCGGGGTCCTTGGTCAACACGCCCTGGGTCTGGGCCCAGTCGTCGAAGTTACCGGTCACCACCACCGAGTGGGTTTCTGGACTTGCGGGCCTGGAGTGTTAGTATGGGAAGGTTGAATGGGGTGAGGGCACCGTGTGGTAGCATTGTGGCGGGAATTGGAATTGGGGTTCCATTTGGCCGAGTTGTGTTGGTGTTTGTGGCCACATCCAGACTGGCGCCACTGTCAACACCAGAAATTCAAAGCTACAAAGATCAAAAAGAGCGCCTGGGACTCCTGATAAGAACCACAAAGCGAGGTGTGCGCACTGTGCAGCCAGCGATAACGTACCAGGTAAACTTGTATGTGTAATATGTCATGGGAAACAGCGGCAGCCAAGCGTAACTGGGAGAAAGAAAGTGATTATCAGGAGTCAGATCAATTTCCTAGATCCCGGAAAAAGAAACATCGGGCCAGGGAGGTGGGCCCGAATGCACATAGAAGGTGTTCCATGCGCCGCACCGGTCCCCATGGGCTAAATCGGGGGGCTACAGTTGGGGACCATACGACGGTGTTCTATGTTTAAGAAGCTCGGAGCCACAAAGCGAGCCAAAACGTTCAATTGCTGCCAAAACCGTCTCGAGTCTCTGTTTGCAGACAACCCAAGTTTGCAAATGAAAAAACTCTGGCTGATATGGAATATTATGAGAAGGCGATGGGGCGATCGCCCTCCTTCCGGCAGGCAGCGATAGGGTGGGCTCGGAGCAGGTGGTGCCGAGCCTGACACAGGGTCTGAAGGAGGAAATGCCAACAAATCCACCAGATGGGGCAGCGTAACCATGGTAACCAGGCGGGGCACCACCAGTTTCGGGACAACAAGGAAGATTTTGTTTTGGCTACGGACTCCAGTTGTGGCTAGTGCGAGGGTAAATGTTCGAGTTCGCGATTTGGGGCTATTTTTGTTTTTTGTTCCGGTCTGATCTTTGGTGCCGCGATTTCGGCGCGCAACTTGTGGCTGTGGATGTCTGGCGATGGAAATGGCAGAACAGGAGAAGACGAAAACGACATAAATATGGGAATGAGCAAAAAGGAAGAAATATCCAGAGAGATGCAATTTATTAAGTGCTTATGATGAATTTTGTGAATTTGAAAATGCTTTTCCCTCAAAATTGTAAATGAACACCTAAAGTTTGCTGAGGGTCTTTTTGGTCCTGTCCTCTTTTTCTTCAATCGGCCCTATTGGAGTCTGATCGCCCAGTACCTCATGTGACCCACGGGTAAACGTCAAACAGACTAAATGCTTAGTTAGGACCACATCCTTCCATTTCCAGAAGGGTCAATGCAAAAACGTTCCAGAACACGTAATTCCCGATTTCCCCGCTGGATCGGGCTGATTTCTCCGATCTACACCAACATGTTAGATTGCTGTCTGACCTGAATTACTCCATCACCACCACAATCTACACCGAGCTGGTCCAATTTAACCAACCATACCAGCCGGAAAATTGCCAAACGGTCCCGAAATGAACAATGGTGCCAATTGATTACCGCTCGTAATCCCAGCGGGTTATCTTGCAACCAAAGCAATTTAGAGTGCATCGGACTTTTGGCCAGAACCTTAACGGTTAGACAGGCACAACCCACGTTCATTGCTACCCCAGTCAATATATAAAGGCATGGCGACCCCAATTGCGATCGCACTGTAGCATATCACAATGCCTTACTTGAAGCTTACTGACGGAACTGAGTTGTACTACAAAGACTGGGGAACCGGCGACCCCATCGTCTTCAGCCACGGCTGGCCATTGACCGGAGACGCTTTCGAGGACCAGATGTTCTACTTGGTTCAGAAGGGTTACCGTGTTATTGCCCACGACAGAAGGGGCCACGGAAGATCCAGCCAGCCAGGTCATGGCCACACTATGGACCAATATGCGGACGACTTGGCCGAGTTGGTCAAGCATTTGGGCTTGAAAAACGCTGTTCATGTGGGCCACTCCACCGGAGGAGGTGAAGTTTACAGATACATTGCTCGCCATGGTAATGTGCTGAAGGCCGTGTTGATTGGTGCTGTTCCTCCACTCATGTTGAAGACTGAGAATAACCCGAATGGGTTGCCTATGTCGTTCTTTGACGATATCAGAAGCGGATTGTTGAAGGACAGATCGCAATTCTCCAAGGACTTGGCCCCAGTGTTTTACGGATACAACCACAACCCAGACCAGAAGTCGCAGGGTGTGATTGACGACTTCTGGAGACAGAGTATGATGGGTTCTCTCAAGGCTCTCCATGACTGTGTTGCCGTGTACGGAGAAACTGACCAGACCAAGGACTTGAAAGAGTCTAAGGTGCCCACTTTGGTTATCTACGGAGACGACGACCAAATCGTGCCCGTAGCTGCCTGTAGTGAGGTTGCTATCAAGTTGTTGCCCAACTCAAGCTCCAAGGTGATCAAGGGTGCATCCCACGGCGTGTGTACCACTCACAAGGACGAGGTCAGTGAGGCTATCTACGACTTTGTCTCCAAGTAAGCGTATAAGCGATATTTTGTATTTTTGATGAGCAATTCATGACATGATTCACTATGTTTAGATTCGTATTTACACTGGCAGCCTATTTCCCCCATTTCTTGGCCTCCATTCCCTCCGGTGGACTCGTTTCAAACGTTTTAGTTTTGGCTTCGTCCCAGTTGGTGGTCAACACAGTTCCGTTGGACTCCACGTACGATTTCATCATGGCTCTGCGAGTATCGTCATCCACATCCTTGTACAACTTGGCAAAGAAATCCTCGTCTTTGTCATCGTCGTCCTTGACCTGAAAGCTCGACCAGTTGATGGCCTTCTTCGATGATGTGGGGTACGCAAGGGCTCCGGACGAAGTTGAAGCCTGGGTTGGAGCCAGGTCGGTGGTTCCATCTCCTTCCAACGTGGCCCATTTGCCTGGTTTTTGCTTCACTAGTGTGATCTCCAACTTGGTTCCGTAAACTTTGTACTTGGACTTTTCTGCATCAATGGTGCCAAACAATGGGTCCAAGTCGTAGTTGTACTCAGAGTTGTCAGCACTAGGGAAAGAAACAGATACCGATCTGGAGGTGAATTCGATAGACAAAGACTTCTCTGGCACATTCTTGGCGTAGATCGTCACCGTGACCTCGTCGTTGTTTTGGTACCAGTCGTCTCTGATCTTCACTTTCAAGGGAGCATTCTTGTTGATCACATCCACCAGGGTCGACTTGGCAGGCTGTTCTTGTGCAATTGGCTTTTTCGTGGTTTCTGGTTGCTCGATGGCTTGTCCTCTCTTCTGCAATTCTCTTTCTGCCTTGGACAACCAAATTGCCAATCCAGGTTCCGGACATTCGAGCTCTTTGGCCTTTCTGAAGTTGACGAGGGAACCCTCAAACTCCTTCTCGCCGTAGTTGGCCAACCCGAGTCTGTAGTAGCACAATGCTTTGTCCAATCTCTTTCCTCTCTTCTCGGCAATGACAAATGCCTTGGAGATATCGCTTTTGGCGTCGTCATAGTTGGAGAGTTTCGTGTATACTGCAGCTCTCTTTATAAGGGCAAGAAATGCCTCGGGACTTTCTTTTAAAGCATCAGTGTAATGTGAAACAGCAGACAAGAAGTCTTTTTTCTCCTCGGCTTCCGCTCCGTGCTTGATGTGTATTTCCACTGCCATAGTAGTTGTGGAGATTTCTAGAATCTTGGTGCGAGAGAATATGTACACCACCATAGTGATCCAGTGATTTGGTCCTGCTCAATCTTCCAACCTAGAGTAGCAGGGGAAGAGAAATTGAAAATTTGAGGCATTGTGAATCAACTCAGATAAGGAGCCCGGTAAGTTACTGAACTTTCCGCATTGAATGGCGAATTCTGCTTGAAAATGTTCAGAGTGCTGAAGTTACCACCTCTTGCACCCAGTGATCTGGGAAAATCAAATCAGAGGCTGGAAATTTATGTGCCTATGTGAATTATATTTGTGAGTCCGGGCCTTATCAGATCATATAATTTCCCTAATCAATCAAAGTGAATAGTGGTTGCAAGACATGACTTCTGAATGGGTTGACCAACGAGCAGTGCTTAATTTTCATTCTCCTGGCTCATGTACTTTCACTTTCCTCGGAATAGACGAGTTTGGGGCTACCGCGAACGTTTGAAATGCGCTCCAATGATCATTCTGTTAGATTTCACCGCTTCCAATACTGCTTGGCCGTAAGTAACTTATCTTATTAATATACACTGGAAGACTTCTTCCATGAACATACAGCCTCACGTCTGTCCGGCAGCCTTGACCAAGTCCAAGAACTTGGCCTTGGAAATCTCGTTCATGAGCTCGTCCTTCTTGGTCGAGCCAACCTTTTCCTGGCTGATTTCCTGGTTGGTCTTGACCTGAGTGGCCAATACGGCGTTAAACAACTTCACCACACCCCTCTGAGCAACCTTCTTCAATTTTCTCTCTGTCTCAATCACCTCTCTGACCTTCTCGGGCTGGTCTGCCGATGGAAGAAGGTTCTTGATGCGCTGCTTGTCCTGGGTCTCTCTCTTCTCGGCATTCATCAACCTCTTTGCCTTGGCCTCCAACTTGTCCGACTCCAACTTCTTCAACGTTCTCTTGTTTCTGGCCAAGATTGGATCCTTTCTGTCGTATGCCTTCAACTTGGAGCCAATAATGGCATTAAATGCATTGGCGAACGTCTCGGTTCCGTCGTCAACCACCTTCTTTTTCTTTTTCAAGGGGAAACTGTCGTCTTCATCGTCACTGTCGTCATTTTCGCTGTCGTTGTCGCCACTTTCGTTATCACTTTGGCTTTCCTCATCTGATGAAATTCCAGCCACATCGTACTCGTCGTCGATGCCAGAGTCGCTCTCCTCAGCTTGCGAAAGTTCGGCATCGCTGAGCGAAGCTTCCGAAACGGGCTTTTCTTGCTTTTTTTCCGAAGCTTTCAGCTTTTTATGTGTCAATCCCATTGCTGAAATACTAGATAGTAGAACATCGCATCTCATCCATAAGAAATCTTGAACTGCGTACTGCAGGCAAACCACGGCTGGGGAAGTACCTACATCACTCTACAGATATTAGCATGGACAGGCGTGAATATCTGGCCGAGTTAGTCAAATCCGGCCCATCGGCCATCTTTAAATTCTTCTGAGGTTTTTCAAAAACCGAAAATACCCAAAAATAAAGATGTTCCACGGCAAGTTGAAGAATTTTGAGTAGACAAACAACATAAAACTCTGAAGAAGGAAGGGAAAAAAGTAAGCCTGGGATCGGGATTATGGAGTGGAAAAGAGGAAACTCTTTCTAGTTCTGAATCAACCTAAACTGAAATCAACTTCTCGTGTGTTCCAACATCCTGGTAACATTCTGATATACTCGCACCTGTACACCGATATGCCCCTGTTTATACTTGGATCAAACCAATCTCCGACTACTTGCACATCCTTCCTTCAGGCAAGTTTAGGAGATGTCGGTAGAACATGACATTAATAGGATCCGCAAGATGCAAAACGACGGACGCATCTCTCCGTCGAAGAAGTTGAAGATAGTCGAGAGATACTCCACATTCAACCCAACCAGTTCAGATCCCGCCCACAACGCCAAAATGTCGTATAATCGCCGCATAAACTACCTCGAGACAGAGATCAGAGAAAGAAAGGAAGAGTTGGAAGGCCTCCGAACAAGCAATTTGGACTGCAGAGCGGATACCAATAAGCTTGAGCTCAACAACTGCGAGTTGGAAGATGATGTCAACGAGCTCAATCGAGAGGTTCAGCTCTCCAATGAGAGCATACAGAATCTCCGTGAGCTAGGCGAAGAATCCTTGCAGTCGATCAAGAATGTTTTCGAGCTGAAGAAGAAGGAAATGGTGTTGCAGCACAACGAGAAGCTAATGAAGATGAAAGAGAGCACCAGCGACGAGATCAAGGCAGCGTTCGATGCGGCCAGAGAGAAACTAATCAAGAGAAACTCTGAGCTTGGTGAAGAAATCTCTGATCTCACCGGCACCATTCAGTTTCACATCACCGAAATGAACCGAAACCTTATAAAGTTGAAAGAGGATCACCATAAAAAGCTCCTCCTGCTTTGCTCAAACATGAACGACATGCTGACAGAACTAGAGCATGACTCATACTTGCTAGAGAAGGAGATTGACAACAAAAAGAAGGAGATTGATCGGATGAGACTGCTCATCGCCGATGAGCTCGAACATAAAACTGGAGAATTGCACGAGAGCTTGATCAGCTTGCAGAAGTCTTATTCACAAAAGGAAGAGGAACTCAATATACTCAGTTCCAAAATCATTACTGCCCGTCAAAGAATCGAACAACTCGAGTCAACTTTCAGATCCAAGAGAGAGAAGATCAAAGGATATCAGGATTCAACAGCTCTTCTCAATGAGCAATTCCCCGCTCTAGAACAGCAAAGAAGACAGCTCCACAACACTTTGCAGGACTTGAAGGGTAAAATCCGGGTCTTTTGTCGTATTAGGCCTCGACTTCAGTCAGAATCTTCTCTCGAGCAGATTGGGACCTATTTGGAAGATACCATGAATGAGAACGGAAAACAGGAATTGCTGATTGCCAAAGATAGTGATGAAACTCAAGGCTCCTATGGACATACCAGCAATGCTGTGAACGGTCATTCATTCCAATTCGATAACATCTTTGACGAGCATACAAGTAACCCCGAAATCTTCTCGGAAATCTCTCAGCTCATTCAGTCGAGCTTAGATGGAGACAATGTTTGTGTTTTTGCTTACGGTCAAACAGGATCCGGTAAAACGTTTACCATGGCTCATGAAGATGACGGAATGATTCCAATGTCAATGAGAAAGATTTTTGAGGACATCCAAAACCTAGAATCGCAGGGGTGGAAGTACGAGGTTAAAGGTGTTTTTGTGGAAATTTACAATGAACAAATCATTGATCTTCTTTCTTCATCCTCAAGTGCTCAGAAGCATGAGATCAAGCATGATGAAGAGGCGCATCTGACGACTATCACCAACGTCACTACCGTCACCATGTCCAATGAAGAAGAAGCTAAAAAGATTTTCCACAAAGCTACGAGAAACAGATCCACTGCATCCACCAAGGCTAACGAAAGATCTTCGAGATCACACTCTGTGTTCATCATAAACATAAAGGGAACTAATGAGGAGTTGGGCAAGGAAAGCAGAGGCACCTTGAACTTGATAGATCTCGCTGGATCTGAGAGGCTCAACAATTCACAGGCAAGGGGTGAGCGACTCAGGGAAACACAGGCCATCAACAAGTCACTCTCTTGCTTGGGAGATGTTATCCATTCTTTGGCAAGGCAGCAAACCCAAAATGGACAGTCAACCCACATTCCCTACCGGAATTCCAAATTGACTTATCTCCTCAAGAACAGCTTAGCTGGTAGCTCTAAGACATTGATGTTCGTGAACATTTCCCCACTTATCAAGAATTACAACGAAACGGTGAACTCTCTTAGGTTTGCCACTAAAGTCAACAATACGAAAATGAACTAATGAAAGGAAGTATGTTGATTATGTACAAAGGTTATGATTATTATGCGTTACTCCCATCGGTGAGTAAGTTTGTATCTGGCATGTAGTCGGTGGCCGTCTTCAACACCCCAGAAGTTTTTATGTCGTCCCACATTTCTTTATGATTCTCTATGGCCCAGGTTTCGATCTCCTTTTGCTTTTTGGAATCCAAGCAATAGTTAAACATAGACACAAGTAAATCAGGCGATAGCTCGATGTTGTAGTCATCAATTTCATCAATTAGTTTGAACGCATCTTCCGTAAGTCCATGATAGACATGGGCAATCAAATACTGCTTGTAAATTCCATAATCTGGGAAGATGCCAAACTGAGAAAGGTTGTTCCAGAACTTCTTGACATACAAAATGTCGCTGTAAGTGTATGTTTTGATCATGATCTGAACTGTCTCTTCGTTGATACCTCCATGTTGCTTGGGATTCGATGAAATACTCAAAAAGAGATCCCTTGCTTTCCCAATGCTCTGCAAATTTGAGTAAGCGTTGAGGAGACTGTTTTGAAGATCGATATCTTGATCTTGCAAGTGGACATCCATGCTCATGTACTCGTGCATTTCAAGGACACCCTCTTCATAGAGACGATCACCAAAAGTCCGTAGAAGATACATGTACATCTCTCTCAGAGGAGGAGGATTGCGGTTATTGGAGCCATGTAGTTCGTTCAACCTTTTGATCTGACGGAATATCACCAAGGCAGCATTCAATCTGTCCGCTTTGCAGAAATACTGAATTGCTGGGAGGTAGGTTTCATATGGAACATGAAAATACTTGTGCAACTCACCGTACAAAACCCAGTTGGTTTCATGCGTTGACTCATTCTCATATGTGATGACAAAATTGTGCAAAATTTCGAAGAGTTCTTTGTATGCATATGCCCATGGAGGACTGACTTGGAGTTTGATGGTGGCCTCTTTGTCTGTTTTGGGGAGCTCTCTTTTGAGAAGCTCAATTGTGTCACCAACACATTCCCCAGCCAACATTCTCTTGGCCAACAGGGTAATGGCCTCTGCACTTGCATTGGTCGACATGTGTTGCTTGATCTTCCGAAATTTGGGAAAGATCTCCACAATGTCGTTCTCCTTCTCGCAGATTAAACCGATCAAATTATTCAAGGTGAGTGAGTTGCGAGGGTCGGAGGTTTCCTCCCAATTGACGGCTCCGGCCTTTAAACTCTCTTCAAAGATTTGATATGCGGAAACATGATCCTCGAGTTCAATGGCCCTATCGATCCTGAATTTGAAGACAGGTATTGTCTGGTCCAGAGAAAGCTCTCTTTCGAATGTTTTGTTCAAAGAGAGAAGACCCTCACCACTTGGAGTGACGCAACCTGAGAGCATCAAAGCTTGAACGATACTAGCATGGGTCAGTGATATATCTCCCGTCAGATCAACGTATGGAGTGAAAACCGGTTCAATCTCATTGTAGACTACACTTTCGGGTTCGCCCCTAACTTTGTCAAGAGTCTGAGAGAGCTCTGCCTTCATTCGAAGGTCAGCAGAGAATTTGACATCGTCTGAGACAAGATATTCACTCAATGATGTTCTCATGTTGACAAACAATTCTCTTTGCCCAATAAGCTCCACCAATAACGTCTCAGCCAACGACTCATCCGAGAAGTTTTGTCTGAAAACAACATCTTTCATTTCAGCAAAATCGGAAGACTTTCCCAAATCATTGAGCTTCGTCAACATTTTCTGGATTTGGAAATGATCTTGGTCAGAGCATTTCACAGAGTTCAAGTCTGCTTTCAACTTAAACAACTTCATGGCAGATTCCAAATCCAATCCGCCGAAAGATTGATCGCTTATTCTTGTGGTCACGTATTGAATGCGGTAGATGTTCTTGTCCAATTCTTGATACTCGTGAACCCTTGGGTTTCTTTCTTCAAACAATGATTCGGTGTATTGAATGAAACCATTGCAGTAATCATTGTTGAGTAGGTATGGAGCTTTTTGGGATGTCGCCACATCGAGGAATGCCTCGAAAGTTGCTAAATTCAACTCCTTTTTGTCGCCCAAGTAGTCGAGAGCAGCTTTGGTGAATGTCTGAGACAACAGAGATCTCTTCTTCTTGACAATAAACTCAAGGATCGATTTGAATTCACTGAACTTTAAAGATGATCCCAATGCAATAATCTGGACCAAAATGTCGTCCGGAGTACTCTGATTGGGCAGCAAGAAGTCTTGTGTCAATCTGACCATGAACTCTGGAAGTTCGAACGACCCAGATTGAGGAAGAGACTGGGCAGTCTTCTTATATAGCATATAGATCTCCTCCCTCTGTATGATCTCGGATAGGTCTCCCTTGTGGACTCGGTACAAGTGCATGAATACCGCATTTATGATTGGAATCATGTCCTTGTTGATCGAATAGTCAGTGACTTCATTTGCAACTGAGGACAACTTGGTCTTGAGAATTCCTATTCGAAGCTTCGATGGAATCTCTGTAGTTTTGAGATAATGCTTGAAGTCGCTGATAAGATGAGCATTCTGGCTCTGCTCTGGGCTGTCTTCGATGATGATTGTTGGTTTCTTGTGTTTCTTCGCTTGTCTGATTCTGGGATTTACCCAGTTGTATCTTCGCAGATTTATGGGAATGATTCCAAGATTCTGGGTTCGAAGTCTTGGAACGGGGCTTCTGCTTAGCCATGCAAGTCTGACCCAAGATGTCATGATGGTAGCGAAGATAATGAGAATCCGACTCTTCGCGAAGTTGTAGGAGTGTATTTCTATGGAGAGGATTTCTCGGTGGGAGAACCTCCAGTGGCAATGATTGACTTTTTATCGGAATATTCATTATTAACGTTATGTTTTCTCTAGGTTTAGCAGATCAAATATTTACAGGAACCGATTCAGGCGAGCGGACAACTTGGCTGACTCCCTTACTCGCCCTCTTCGTACTCTGGCAAGTGTTTCTGAAGTCTTCTAATGGCCCAGTTCTTGCCAATAAACTCGACAGATGGATCACTTAACCCTTCTGTCTTAGTGTACTCCTTCCAGAAGCGAGGGTCTCTGAACTTTGGATCCTCGGGCTTGAAATAGGCCATGCTCTCTCTGATGTCAAGGACATTCTGTCTAAGCTCGGAAGCAAGTTCGGAACGGAGCTTTTGTGCCTTCTCTCCCGATTGCAACTCGGGCGACAAGTCTGTTGGGTTTTTTGGATCGGTGTACTTTGCACACAATTCTCTCCATTGCTCTCTGTAGTATTCGATTCTCTCATCCAGAACTGGGTCGCCAAAGTTCATGTGAATTTCCGCCCCCATGTTTTGTGGAAGCCAGCGATTGATACCTTCCTCAGCTGAGTCTTCAGGAGCAATTTTCTCGAATCCAAAGGAAAAGATTGGAAGCACCACTGGTGCTCTGGTACTCTCCAAGATCAAGCGGGAAACTCCCCACTTGAAGTATCTCATGGAGTTGTTGTTGGGCTCACGAAGTTGCAACACAAACCCTTCAGGGAACACGTGGAACCACGAGGTTTTCGTTCTGATGAACGGCGATTTCGACATGAGCACATTGGTCGACTCTGGAGTGGGTTTGACCTTCTTGACCAACTCGCTCATGTTGTCTGGGTCAACACGTAAGTTGTTGATCTCTTGGATGAGGTTGGGCTTTTGCTCCTCTCTGGTCAACGGGCTGAACTCCAAATCCAAAGTGTCGTCTGGACTGAGAATTCTGATTGCTGCATCGAGCGAGCCCTGGAATGGACCCTCTCCGAACCTCTTGGTTCCCAAAACCTTACCGAGGTTGAAGAACCACGAGAGTGTTGGGGTGGAGAAGCAAATGTTGTGGGCACCGAATCCCCATCTGATGGTATCGACATCTTTCTGGAATCTCCAAGGTAGAAGAGCATAGAACGAAGGGTCGTCCACCACCGACATGTGGTTCATGACAGTGAGAAGCGATCTATTCTCTCGGCGGGCCTTCTCAAGAGCCGCATCAAGCTTATCGATGTTGTGGACTTGTGGTTTATACAACAAGTTGATTAAAAGCTTGGATGAGAGAGTCATGGTCAAACAGGTGGCATGAGAAGCCAAGTTCCACCACGGCGCAGTTCTCGGATATTCCGATAGAAACTCATCGCCTCGCTTCAAAACGTCTGGGTACGACATCTTTCAACCGGAGAATATATGAGTGACGTGGGGAAGTTCGATTCGATGATAGAATTTTATTTTTTTCCTACGAAATATTTCGCACCCATGAAAACGTGGAGAAATGCCCATAATCTGGAGTAGAATCGGAAGAAGCCGGGAGCAACAGCCAAATTTATGGGCAAATTAGCAGACATTAGGCCACAAGCAAGTTCAAATTACTTGTTTTCGAAAAGATCCACGAAGTCGAGTCTGTAGGAATTTCTGAGATGTATCCTTGCTGTCTGGCTTCTGAAGACCTCAATCTCCCTTGCTCTGGGTGATCGAAACAAGGAATTCTCATCTAGCTGCGAACGATAAGGCATTTGACCAAAGATGACATCTCTGGAAAGATATTGCAGCTCAAAATCCACAAAATCAATGGGCTGTATGAGTGCCCGCTTGTCGAGAAACTGTCTAGAGTATGTTTCCCATTCTTGAAGAAAGTAGTCGTCATATGAGTCCCCTCTGCTGAGATATGTCTGTTGTCGCTTTATTTTCTCGTTCATACTGGCGAGAGTGATTGAAACTTCGTGTTTGAATCTTGTAGACGGAGGTTCAACTGCATTCCGATAACAGAACGACTCGGGGCACAAGATGCGGGAGCGGAAGTTATCTGCTATTGATGACTGAAGCTGAGCCTCGGAAGCCACTCGATGCACATACGAATTTCTGGATGGGACTGCCATGAATAATTAGTGGTACATAAGCACATTCGGTCTCGCGAATTGTAACAAGACACAAACATGGCTCTGGATTCTGAGTCTGCCAGTGGCAGCGAGTTAAGCTCTCTATGGGATCCATTTGTAGAGAAGGCTGAGTTGGCAGATATACGACGGGAAGACTGGCTTCACAAATACCAGGAGCTAAACGTCAATGGTGGCAGCGACTTGAGAGACACCTCTATGGTATATCTTGTTCTCAAGTGCAACTTGATCTTATCTGATGCACAGTACATGGGCATTCTTGGACTCGATCCCAACGTAAGACCCCACTACGACTTGTATACTCTGGTTCTAGCTGACGTTCGTTATTTGGCTGGTCACTTGAAGGGCGAAGTCATGGCGCACTCACTAATCCAGATGCCGTTGACAGATATTCGCCAATTATGCTACCGAGTTGCCGACAAATATGAGTCTCTTTTCTTTGTCCCCGTTCCCGGTAGTGATGGTGAAGCTGAAAACGCATCTTCTAACGGATTTGCTGTGTGGTTTCAGTGGCTCGATCGATACAATTGTATGTGGCCCATAGTTAGCATGTTGAACCGGGAGTACCAGAAAATCCCGAGCTATTGATATCTATGTTCTATTGCGATACACAAGCTTGTAGTCGAGAAACAACTCGTCACTAAAGACAACCTCGGGGGGTACATTATCCATGGCCCACGAAATATCTCGCTGGAGCGGGCCCAGTATGTACTGTTGGAACCTCTCAATTTCTCGTTCCTTGGGATGATAGTAGTGAAGATCCTCGCGACAATCAGCAGCTCTGTTCAATGTATACTCAATCAAGTTTTCCAGATAAAAATGGTGAAAGTCACTGGCGGCGATTTCGCTGGGTGTTTGTCCAATTGTTGTTGCTGCTGCTATGAATTCCTGGTACTCTCCACCGTTTTCGCCCAGTCTGTAAGTGTCGAATGTCACCCCACTATTTTCCAACAGGTATAGCAAATATAGCTTAGCATTAATTTTGGAGATGTCATATGCTCTCAAAAGCTTCATCTCGACCCGATTACGTCTAGCCAGCATGAATTATAGCGAAGTAGTCAATTTGCAACCGTACAAAGGCGGTGAGAATCACAGATAATCTCGCACTTGTGCAGCCATCTCAATAAAAACTCAAAAAAATTGCGAGAGAGGCAGAAAGTGTATAAAGCCGAAACCATTGGTATTCACAATTTATAGTTCTTTCAAAATTTCTTACTATTTTTCTCGTCTTGTTCGAATATTTGACCCATCTATCTTTCCCAATATATCAGTACCCCAAACAGTGGTGTACAGGATGTGCTCATCTCTCTTCGCATCAAAAATTTGAAATTTCAACTACTCCATATCTACGCAAAAATGGCTAGAATTAAAAGAAAGGGGAAGACCGGAGCAGCCAAGAACTTCATCACCAGAACTCAGGCAGTTAAGAAATTGCAGGTGTCTTTGGCTGACTTCCGTCGTCTCTGTATCTTCAAGGGTATCTACCCAAGAGAGCCTAGAAACAAAAAGAAGGCCAACAAGGGATCTACCGCCCCAACTACTTTCTACTATGCTAAGGACATCCAGTACTTGCTACATGAACCAGTCTTGAACAAGTTCAGAGAGCAAAAGACTTTCTACAAGAAGTTGCAGAGAGCTTTGGGCAGACAAGAAATCAGCGATGCCAAGAAGCTAGAGAAGAACCGTCCAAAGTACACGTTGGACCACGTTGTTCGTGAAAGATATCCTTCTTTCTTGGATGCATTGAGAGACCTTGACGATCCTTTGAACATGTTGTTCTTGTTCGCCAACATGCCAGCCACCGACAGAGTCAGCCACAGAGTCACCAAGGAAGCATCTAAATTGACCAACCAATGGCTTGCCTATGTTGCCAAGGAGAGATTGATCAAGAAGGTCTTTGTCTCCATCAAGGGTGTCTACTATGAGGCCTCCGTCAAGGGTCAAGAAGTCAGATGGTTGGTTCCATTCAAGTTCCCAACCAACATCCCATCCGACATCGATTTCAGAATCATGTTGACTTTCTTGGAGTTCTACTCCACCTTATTGCATTTCGTGTTGTTCAAGTTGTACAATGATGCTGACTTGGTCTACCCTCCACCAATTGATACCGAGAAATTGAAGGGTATCGGTGGTTTGTCCTCGTACGTGTTGCAGTCCAAGGACGATGGTGCCAACCCATTGCTTCCATCTGAGCGTGCTGAGGTTCAGGGCGACGATGCTGCTGTCGAGACCAAGTTGTCCACCGAAGACATCAACAAGGCCATTGCTGCCGATGCTGAGCAGGACGATGAGGAAGAAGCCGTTGCAGAGGAGCCAGTGGAGTTGGATGAGTTTTCTTCCACCACCAAGACCCCAGGTGACTTGTTGTCGCAGCCAACCAAGTTCTCTTCTCCAACTTCCACTCTTTTCTCCAAGTTCACTTTCTTCATTGGCCGTGAGGTTCCATTGGACATCTTGGAGCTTTGTATTTTGGCCGCTGGTGGAGTCATTGTGTCGGAAATTGCATTGGACGACTTGAAGATCAACAACCCAGAGGCATACAAGAAGTTGGACTTGTCCACGATAACTCACCAGATCGTCGACAGACCAAAGATCGTGGGCAAGGTCGCCGGACGCACATACATCCAGCCACAGTGGGTCTTTGACTCCATTAACAAGAGCGAGTTGGTTCCTGTTAGCGAGTACGCTCCAGGCGAAACATTGCCTCCTCACTTGTCGCCATGGGGAGATGCTGGTAACTACAACCCAGAAGCTCCAGCAGCCGAGGGTGAGGAAGAAGAGAGCGAGGAGGAAGAGATTGAGGGAGAGGAACTTCCAGATGAGGACGAGGAAGAAGAGGACGAGCAAGAGGCTGAGGACTTGAAGGAGCAGAAGGAGTTGGAGATGGAGGCTGCCGGAGTCCAATTCTCCGAAGCTGCCAGCGAGCAGCCTAAGAAGAAGGCCAAGAAGACCAAGAAGACCGCTGAGGAAGAAGAGAAGGAGTTGAAGAAGATTATGATGACCAACAAGCAGAAGAAGTTGTACAACAAGATGCAGTACGGTATCGAGAAGAAGGAGAGTCGTGTTGAGCAGTTGGCCAAGAAGAGAAAGCAGCTCGACAAAACCAAGAAGCAGTTGGGTAAGGTCAAGAAGTAACCCGTGTATAGTACATTTGCAAAGTCGATTTAGAGCGAGCGATCCTCCCCTCCTGTATCCAGGTTGCGAACCTAGTCTAGGCTAGTTAGTACCTACTCACTACTTTCAACTTCACTCCACCACATACATGCCACAAATCACCCCTATTCGGGGGTATACCAATACGCCGGTGACGAAAACAATATGCATACTTGCCACTGTTGGTGCACTAGCGGTGCTGATTTTCTCGCTCAAGCCATACGTGAAACTCGCCATTGATCCATTCATAGTGCAGTTCAACCAATACTGGCGGGTGGCCACCTTTCAGATGTCGGTGGTCAACGAGTCTGACTACATGCTAACCACGATTCTCTGGTTCCACTTCAAGACCCTTGAGCGATTCTTTGGCTCGCGCAAGTACTTGTCGTTGATTGCACTATTTGCCATGTACAATGCAGTGGTGACGTTCTTGGTGCTCTGCCTTGGCCAGCTCTTCCTCATTGGATTCTCGGCTATTTTCAGATTAATTGTGCTCAGACAGCCATTTGCAGTCACCTATACCGATACGATCTTCAACTCCGTTGCATCGGGGCCATTTGGCCTCATATCGCTGTTGTACATTTGCTATGGCACCTACATTCCAGTTTCCTATCACTTCAAAGTCTTGATCAAAAATCCAAAAAACAGTGATACTCCCGTCGACGGAGAACCTGAAAACACCGGCTCCACATTCACCTTCACCAACCAGTTCCAGGTCCACGTGCTATATACAATTCTTATGTTGAACCATGGCTTCAGCACCATCTTGCCATGCTTAGTGGGTCTTCTTATTGGCCGTCTATACACCCAGGATCTCTTGGCCGGCTCAAGAAATTGGGTGTTGCCGCTGCTTCTATTCCGTGCGTTTGTCAATCCTAGAAAGCTTCAAAGGACGGCGACGACGACATTGAGAAGAAGATTCCAAGGTTACCAGCCAGTGTCAGAATCTGCGGAGCCTGAGCTGCATGCTGCAATGGGAGACGAGGAACATTCATCTCGTCCCGATGACGAGGATGCAGAAGTTGCCATCGATGACATTCGCAGCAATGATGATGAAAACCAAGAAGGCAGATCAGCTACTCCAGTTCGTCCTTTGGGCCGCCAGTTCTTAGACACTTTCCGAACATAATATAGGTCAGGGTATTTTGCTACATCTATTGTCAATAAACCGTCTCACTCATTAGCTATTTTGTCTATATCTTCAAGTTCTTGGTGCCATCCTCGGCAGCACGCAAGTTCTTCCGTCTCTCGACATCCCAGTTGTATAATCTGGCAGTGTTGACCTCCATGGTTGTGATGTTTTCTCTCAAGAATTCCAAATCCTCTTGAACAGACTTCAACTGATCCTTGTTGTTCTTCAATCTTGTGTTTAAAAGCTCCACTGCCTCATCCAATGGATACTCCAACATGACCTCGGCACCCAACCACAAGTATACAGAGTCTAGCTTTTCGGCGTCGATGACTGCCTTGGTGTATAAGGTGCTGTCCAACTCGTAGTTGGTCTCGATGTTCGATGAATCGTCATCTTCTTTGATCAGCTGGATGTGGTCAATCACAGCAAGATTCTTCTCAATGTCGGGAATTTTAGTGTTCAAATCGGCTAGCTGCTGCTTCTTGGAGAGCTCCATATATTTGTACTGCTGCAATCTCTCTTGGAAAGCTTGCAAGACTCCCTCAAACTCGCTGTCTGGGTTCTTGATGATGGCATCCACCTTCTCGATGAAGGGAGCCTCGGGAATACCACGGGGATTGGTGTTCTTGGGTCTGAAAAGTTAGTAACGTTATCGAATGGACGAGTTTTAGCTTCCACATACTTAAGAAATTCAGCCATGGTGTTGATGATCAACCAAATTGACAGTGTCGAAACTGAAAACCTCACTATGTATGCACACCACCAGGGCCTATACCTATACTTTCTTCTTCGTTGCATTTTTCATATTAAAATTATTACAAAGCTTACCAAACCAAATTTAATCCCTGGAAACTAAACACCCACACGTAAAATATTCTGCCTTTGGTGGCGGAATCTGATCACCTCGTGCCGCTCTAAAATGTGCAATGCCTTGTCTAGAGCTTCTGGAGTCGCCTTTCCTGATTCCACAATCTCACGACGAAGTGTCTTGTAGGCAGTCGACCATCCGATCGGCAAACGACGTCTCAATTCGTGTTCGACGGCCTTAATCTGCTCGGCGAATTTACCGGTGGCCATCAATGCACCACTCTGGATACCCTGATCAACGGCATTCATGGTGGAAGCCGAGAACAACCGAATGGCCTCGTCAACGTGGTCAATGGTAGCGACTGGCAGCAACGTGAGTTTTGCCAAGGACTCGGTGATACGAATAATGGCTTCAAGCTGACGGATGGTGATAGGAATCAGCGATCTCTCATTCATGTCAGCCTCGTTGACCTGCAAACGACGTCTAATGGCGACAAAATGTGACGACAACTTCTCCGAAGCCTCGGGACTCAATCTTGGAGCACACTTGGACTTGGTGTACTGAATGTATCTCTTCATGGTGTCAATTGGGATTTCTCCCTCCTGATCCTCGTTATTGTTGTTGTTTCCAGTGTGAACATTCATGACGTGCTGGGCAATCAGTCGGTCTCTTGCTTCGTTGTGGTCATCCTTGACGATGAAAATCATATCGAAACGAGAAAGAATTGTCGTTTGGAAATCAATGTTTTCACCCGGACTCTTCAAGTCGTCGTAACGACCAAAAATGGGGTTGGCTGCTGCGAGAACAGATGTTCTGGAGTTGAGAACGGTGGTGATACCAGCCTTGGCAATGGAAATTGTCTGCTGTTCCATGGCTTCGTGGATGGCGACTCTGTCTTCATCTCTCATCTTATCGAACTCATCGATACACACAACTCCTCCATCTGCCAAAACCATGGCACCACCTTCCAAGTAGAAGTCACTGGTCTGACTATCACGCTGCACAGAAGCTGTCAAACCGGCTGCAGAAGAACCCTTACCAGAAGTGTAAACCGAAATGGGCGAGATCTTCTCCACGAACTTCAACAACTGCGACTTGGCAGTACCTGGATCACCCAACAATAAAACATTAATATCACCACGCAATCTCATGCCGTCTGGCAAGATCTTCTTCGATCCACCCATCAATAAACAGGTGATGGCTTTTTTGATGTCCTCGTTTCCGTAAATTGATGGAGCGATGGACTTGGAAAACACCTCATACAAGTTAGGAATTCTGGACAATCTGATGAACTCTTCCTCCTCTTCCTCGGTGAATGTGAGTCCCTGAGCAGCGGTGTCCACGTCGGTTTGAATTCCATGAACCTTAAGATATGGATTTCTGATGGCCACGGTGTTGACTGCAGCAGTAGTTCTCTGTTTGGCTTGGTAGATGGAGTAAGTTCCCACCAAGGTAACTCTGGTACCGGGGACCACCTGGTTGGTCAAATAACGGTCAACCTGGACCAAAATGTGACGAGGCATTTCTCCCACAGGCACAGCATCCGGAGACTCTTGCAACTTCAACACCTGCTGGTCAATGAATGTGGATTTGTCGTGAACAACCACGTATGGATCAGGAGGACATTTCTGTTGCGAGTGGACTTCGTCATGGTTGTGAGTAGCCAAACATTTGCTTGGCAAATTGAGAGAGCCAAAACCAGATGACACCTTCATTCTCATGGTGTGCTTACAGTTGCGACACACCAATTGCACCTGAGTGGCACGAGAAGAAAGAACAGAGGCAGAAATGATGATACCACTCACTCTGACAATCTTGGAGATGTGCTCAGAATCAAGGTTTCTAATGGAGATCTTGCTTGAGTTGGAGTACAAAATGAGCTGACAAGATGGGAAATCCTTAGGAACATCCTCAGTAGAGAGGTAGGCAATTCTCTTAGCGATGTCGGTGATTGCATTTTCGAAGAGTGGCACCATTTCACCCGGCTCATCTGACAACTTCTTGTTGAGCTCCTCATTGTAGCCAATCAAGTGTTCTGAGTTGACCTTGAGGTAGTAGTTCTTGATCAAAAGATTTTCTCTCAACTGCTCTCTGTAGATAAATTGGTTGTTCACTCTGAACTCCAAGATAAACGAGCGGAAAGCCTTGGTAATTTCATTAAAGGAATTGTCTTGAGGCTCTTCACCTGGCAAAACCTGCGCTGTGTAAACCTCTGGTCTCTCGTAAGACATTGTTGAAGAAAGAAATTGAGTTGGCTGGATAGGAATTCGCAGATGCCCAATCAGGTATAATAAGTGGACGCGTCTGGCCCGCTGTGTGCACACTATGGATGCGAGTGTCTCATACTCAGTCCAATTAATCCGGAATGTGTCAAGAGTATTGGATTTGAATTTGGTTGGAAAAATCCAAATTTGACGTTTTCAGGTCGAAATCAATGATGGAGGTTCTCTGAATGGCATTTTATTGTTGGTCAAAAACTCAATCGTTCTCGCAAAAATTGTACCAAGCTTGCAATTTTGAGCAAAAGATGTAAACTGCCTTTCATCGTACTACGGTCAAAGCTTATGTGTATTTTCATACATTTTCTTATAATCTAAAGTTTGAGATTCATGAGACGACGAGATTAGCATACTGAAACATTTGGATTCATTAGGGTATTCGTCTGCCGTAAATTCCTCGCAATCTAAGAATTTGGGCACTGCGCAACCATTAAGGAGACCCAGTCCCGATGCTGAATTGCTGTCAATACCAGATGCACTGTTGAGCCATATTAACTAGTGCTTCGATTACTTTGAAATCACTGATAAGACCATCAACAAAGCTGCCTCGAAAATCGGATGTTCAAAAACCTTCAAGCAACTACTTCAGGGCTGACTGTTGAAGTATGATACAACAAGGGTCGGCATGAGTGCGATAAATGCTTCGGAACTGTCGAACTTCAGGGCAACCAACCGTTTTAGTAATTATACCACCTTCATTGGGTTGGTTCTAGACAGAGTCTGTGGAGGATCTGTTGCTGACGCCTCGACCCAGACCTTGCGTCAATTTTGTAACTCATCGGAGAATTGACGGAGTTTGCTACGGGAAATTGTCAATTACGGGCGGACTCTTTGCATTTATATAGACCAGACCTCTGAATTGACTTCGTAAGACTCATCTTAGATCTCAATTCCAATGTCGCCAGACAAAAGCAAATATAGCGCTCCAATCTACACCACTTCTAACGGCTGTCCCGTTCGGGATCCAAATGCCATGATCAAGATGGGAAAGTATGGTCCTGCTTTGCTTGAGGACCACCACTTACTTGACCTTATCGCACACTTTGATAGAGAAAGAATTCCCGAACGAGTTGCCCACGCAAACGGTTCAGGTGCCCATGGGTATTTGGAAGTCACCGATGATGTGTCGGATCTTGTCAAAGCGGACTTCCTCAATGGAATCGGTAAGAAAACTAAATTGTTTCTCAGATTCTCCACTGTCGGTGGTGAGAAGGGTACATCGGATACTGCTAGAGATCTCCGTGGCTTTGCAATCAAGTTTTATACCGACGAGGGCGTTATTGACTGGGTGAACATCAATAGCCCCATTTTCTTCATAAGAAACGGTGTGCAATTCCCATACATGGTTCACACGCAGAAGAGCAGAGACCCTCAATCAAATCTTAAGGATGTGAACATGTACTGGGACTTCTTATGCAACAACCCAGAATCATTTCATAATGTCATGATGGTATTCTCCGACAGAGGTACCCCATACTCATACAGACATATGCATGGGTATTCTGCTCACACCTACAAATGGGTCAACAAAGAAGGCGAGTTCCACTATGTCCAAATCCATCTTCTCACAGATCAGGGTATCAAGAACTTCAATAATGAGGAAGCGGCGGAAATGGACGGAAAGGATCCAGATCATGCCGGACGTGATCTATTCGAATCTATCAAAAACGGTGAGTTCCCATCGTGGTCTGTTTATGTTCAGACGATGACATCCAAGCAAGCAGAAGAGGCCGATTTCAGTGTCTTTGACTTGACAAAGACCTGGCCCCAAGAGAAGTACCCATTGAGGAAGTTTGCAAAGTTGGTTCTCGACAAGAACCCTGACAATTACTTTGCCGAGGTGGAACAGGCAGCTTTCAGCCCTGCAAACACAGTTCCAGGTATTGAACCATCAGCTGATCCAGTATTGCAAGCTCGATTGTTCTCATACAGTGACACCCAGAGACACCGGATCGGGACAAACTTCAACCAGATTCCGGTGAATCGTCCCCTTCAAGCATTCTGTCCTTTTCAAAGAGATGGATATGCAACAGTGAATGGAAATTATGGAGGCTTGCCCAACTACCCTAGTTCATTCGATCCACTTCAGTACCGTGCAGATGCTACCAATGATGAGGCCCACGAGAAATGGGTTGGGGAAGCGACCTCCTTCCATTGGGGTGTCACTGATAAAGACTATGATCAACCTCGGGACTTGTGGAGAGTCTATGGCAAAACTGGGCAGCAAGAAACAATGATTCACAACCTAGCAGCAGACTTGGCAGGTGCAACTACAGAGACTCAAAGTAGGGTTGTGGAGGTGTTCTCCCGAATTTCGCTGGAAATTTCCGATCAGCTTTCTGCTGCTCTTGACAAGAAGAAAAAATGATAAAGATTATTCAGATACTCGTCTCTCAATTGATTTGATTTCATGTAAATTTTCGATGAATACTATGTTTACAACTAGACTCGCGAATGTCATTTTGACAGTGTACAATCGTTTTGAATACTTCTTATTTCTAGCAAACTCGAACCAGAGATTTCCTTAAGTTTCAAAGATTATGTGAGGTATTGATGTCCTATCAGATCAACGATACTAATTCGCAGCCATTAGTCAGTGCCTCTTAGGTCCGGGTGTGCACATATCGATCTATAAACCAATACCTTAACCATCGTCAATTGGTACATTGAAAGCAAAATGCTACGACTTTTCAGAACCCCAATCCTCAACCAGGTCTATGCTTCTCGGAATCGAGCACTATTGGGCTCTTTAAGGTCCTTTGTTGGTTCCAGTGCTGTTGCAGCACTTCCTAAGAAACTGAAGATGCCTCCACGTCCTCTCTGGTTGATTAAAGAAGAGGAGATCGAAGAGGATTTCTTGAAGGGAGGACGGGGCCCTGGTGGTCAAAAAATCAACAAGAGCAACAGCAAAGTTCAGCTCACGCACAAACCTACCGGCATTGTTGTCACCTGCCAGTATTCAAGATCTCAAGAACAGAATAGGAAGCGAGCTCGTGAAATCTTGGCTTTGCGTTTGGAGGAACTAGAAAACCCAGAAAACTGCCGCACAGCTGTAATCAACAAGCGCATGTCCATGGTGAAGCGCAACAAGGCGAAAAAGTCCAAGAAGAAGTACTCACAGGCAGATGAAGAAAGGCAGATCCAGAAAAGCAAGGAGGATGAGGAACTCAACCAGTTCGTCGATATTGAAGCTGAGCTCGATGCTCTCATTGGCAAAAAGTGAATGGGGGTTTGTAAATATTATAGAAATCATCATGAATAAACAACTCATTTCGAGTTCGTCAGCCGGTACTTTTTCCAATCCTCGAGTGTCTTGATCGCTTCTTGCCATTTCTTGTGTAGGTTTTTGTTTTCTTCTCTCAAGTCATCGATTGTGTCCTTTAATTCAGGATATTCCAGGGATCCTCTGTCCGCCAGAAGATTGGATATGGCAACGTCCACCAAACCTGAGACGTAATGATAATTCTTGTAGACGTTCGACAACAACGGACGGGAAATGAATTCGAATGGCTCCACATCAGACGATGTCTCGTTCATGATTCTGTTCAAGTCAATCTCTTCGGACGGATTCACTAGACTCGAAGTACTGAGATTCTTGTAGTTCAGCACCAGCATCTGCGAGTTGAAGTTGCTGAAATATTGGTTAAGCTCATTAATAAAGTTTGCAAACTTGCTGTTCTCCTTTATCAAGTTCTCTATCAACTGGGAGAGCTGAGTAGCTATCTTGTCAAGCTCTTGGTCCTTAATGTCCGCTAATGACTCGTTCAGAAGAAAAGAAGCGCCAACATTATCAATGATGGGCTTGTTGTTATAAATGACCGAGGTGTTGATCTCGGGAGACGTCCCACGTTTGACAGGATTTGGACTTGATGCCAACAGGAATGGTTTTCCATAGGTGACAGTATTGGATAAGCTTCGAGAATCAAGAAGTTTGTCCTTGAGCTGGGAAATCTCGATCGTTTTCTTCCGGACCTCAATGCCGTATTTCGTCTGCAAGTCTGAGTTGGAG
This sequence comes from Sungouiella pseudoflosculorum, assembly GCA_030674735.1. NCBI lineage: Eukaryota > Fungi > Ascomycota > Pichiomycetes > Serinales > Metschnikowiaceae > Sungouiella > Sungouiella pseudoflosculorum. Next base: position 292,538 of record JAKUAO010000010.1, on the reverse strand, counting down.
TTCTTGAGTTTGAGGATCTCTTGATTTTGGAGCTTGTTTTGTCGTTTGAGGCGTGCCACCTGCTCCGTCAACGATATATGATCAACATGCACCGTGCGGTCCAATCGCTGCTCGTAGTTCTGGACTTGCTGCTCAAGCAGATTGACTTGTGCTCGTAGTTCTTCAATGGTAGCATTCTTCTGAGTTATGGTGCGATTGAAGGACTTATGCTGCGCCTGATGGCGGTCGATCAGCTGTGTGAGGGAATATATTATGTTGATGACGCTCTTGTCATTTTCGTAGATCTTGGGCGCAATTTCAAGCTTGGAAACCTCGTCTTTGTGTGGTTGATCTTCAGTGAGCTGAGCCCAGTCAATCACTGGGAACTTCAACTCCTGGGTAATGTAGCCTTTTGAGAGGAGCGACGAATTGAGTAGCTCAGAGGCGTTACGGATCGCCTCCACATTTAGTTCTTCAGTCATGATCCACGAATTCTGGAATGACTGCCTGGTGTTTGTTTTGGTATATCCCAGCTGTATGCACGAACCTGGACCAGCTAAGTTGGAGTAGATGGACATGAGTTCGAAATTTATGGCACCAGATACGAAAACAAATCTGAATATCTTCATTGGGGTTTTGTACTTTTCTGGGATCTTGGTGGTATGGTGCCCCACACTGGATCTTCTACAAATGTTCGGTGCTTCTTGCCCAGACACTCTTCGGTGAATATTTATATTTAATGAACATACGTGGTGTGCAAACGACACTTTTCCTCACTGTCTAGTGGTGCTCCTCCTCCTCCTCGAACACGAACCAGTCCTCCTCAACTGGAGTGCTACCAGCAGATGGGGCAGACTCGGTCTCGACAGCAGCAGAGTCGTAAGCAGCAACAGCATCGGCGGTGACCTCGTCAGCAGGGAAAGATGGCTTGGCTGGCAACTGGAAGGCCTTGATGTCGGCAGAGTCAGTGGCGAGAGGAGTTGGCTTGAACTGCTTGATCTGCTGGATGTACAAGTCACCAATCAAGTTGTTTCTCTTTGGGGTCACAGAAAACAATCTTCTGGAAGACACAGCACGCTGGATGTTAGTATTTTGAGACATTTGGATAGCACAGGGCGTTTCGAGTTGAAGTGGTCGGGGGATGCTCTCGTATAGGATGAATCAAGGTTGGAAGTGTGGGAATGACCTGGGCAGCAGTTTTCCGGGTTAAACCCGAACTATTTGTCTTGGTGGAAGAACGAGTTGGCTGTTTTGACGGAGTGCAACATATGGTATCTTTCAGACTCGGATTTATTGCCGGTCAACGGTCTCAGCACCCGCCCAAGGTGAAATGTAGATGTCGAAAAGAATAATGGAATAGCAGGACCACTTCAAGTGCTAATAGGAAAAACTATGGAATATTTCGCCGGAGCAGACTCCTGACAAGTACATACAATCGATTGCTTGAACATGATTCCGGTACAGCTAGCTTTGTTGATGGAGAGGATTTGTGGTGAGAAAGTGAGGTGAATCTTCACCGAGTCTCGGGTGCGTGTGCGCACCACTTGCCGGGTGTAGCACTCATAGCATTCTATTGGACAATTGGAGGTGGTGCACACAGCATGAGGGCCGTTGAGTAGTAGAGAAGCGGAAGAGGAGGAAAATTACCATTGGGGGTGAAAATTGTTAGTATATGAGGAGTTTTAAGAGCGAAGAAAATGGTGTTTGTGTTTGCATGTGTTTTTTCTGTTTTATTTGCTGTAGAATTCTGTCATTGATCGAAGCTGTTGAGGTGCTACCACAGATATATATAGGAGAACGAAGGAACCGAAGGAAAGAGAAAAAGAGAAACTTGAGTTCTAAAATATTTCACCAAATGCATCTTCTCGACCAAACGTCTCCAGGAATTTCTTTCCCTCTGTTTGTGCGATATTTGCTGGTGCCAACCTTGTCTCCTCCACCTCCATCGTCACCTGCACATGTAGCCTACTAGTTGATTCATCTCTACTACTACTACTACTACTAGCCAAACATGCCAAAATACTACTGCGACTACTGCAAGTCGTACCTCACTCACGATAAGATGAGTGTGAGGAAATCTCACTTGTCGGGTAAAAATCACATCAAGTTGTACTGTGCCTACTATGAAGAGAAGGCCAAACAACTTGGGATTTGGGACACCTCCGACACCCAATACGAGGTGGGGCTCAGCTATTTGACGTCTTTCACGCCATCACCCGACAAATTTAGAAAAGCTGCGCTTCGAAAGAAGCAGGCATCGATGGTCAAACGCACTGATGACGTCGAGGAAGAGTTCTGTCTTCCACCTCCACCAACGATACCCGACTTCCCACCTCCGCCACCGTCAGTGCTTCGATATGCTGACGAAGATATACATGCCGTGACGTTCCATACTGCGCGGAGCGCTCCCAAGTATTGATTAATACGCCAAACTGCTTCGAGAAGTGTTTATAATGACTAATGAAATGATCCTCCAACAACGGCCTGTAGAAAAAGGCGATGGAAGCAGTTAGATAACATTTGACGAGGGATAACAGCCAATGAGAAGGATCAGCTTTTTCGATCCAAATGCTCGTCAAGCAAGTCTACAGGTACATAGGGGTCAAGACCAGTTCATACAATTATAGATCAGATGGCCAGACAACCACTGCATTCTCTATACAACTACCTACGTGGAGGTGGAAGAGTGCCCGCTTACAAGTCAGCGTCATCTTCATCAGGCAAAGGCACCTCAGCAGCCTCGGACATCTCCTGCTGGTATTTTTGCATCAAGTCGGCATCAACCTGGACTTCAGGTGGAGCCAAAGCTGGAGAAGCAACGAACTCCAACTGTGGGTTACCAACCAACTTTCTGGCCAACCAGAGGAATGGCTTCTCGAAGTTGTAGTTGGACTTGGCAGAGATATCGTAGTACTGCAAGTTCTTCTTTCTGTGGAAAGTGATGGTTCTAGCCTTGACCTTACGCTCCTTGACATCGACCTTGTTACCACACAAGACAATTGGAATGTTCTCGCAAACTCTGACCAAGTCTCTGTGCCAGTTTGGCACGTTCTTGTAGGTGATTCTGGAGGTGACGTCGAACATGATGATACCACACTGACCGTTAATGTAGTAACCGTCTCTCAAACCACCAAACTTCTCCTGACCGGCAGTGTCCCACACGTCGAACTTCAACTCACCGTAGTTGGTGTGGAAACCCAATGGGTGCACTTCGACACCCAAGGTAGCAATGTACTTTTTCTCAAACTCACCGGTCAAGTGTCTCTTGACGAAGGTGGTCTTACCGGTACCACCGTCACCGACGAGAACCAACTTGAAGGTAGGAACTTCTTGACTAGCCATCTTGTGAATGATTGATTGATTGATGGATCAATTGTGATGAGAAAGAGGGCTAAAAAAAACAACGGAACAAGGACGAAAAAACAAGTCGAGCGATGGCCTGCAGACAGGGAGTGTGCTGACCAAAACCGTCACCGACGGGGTGATTTCGAGCTGAAGACGGTGATGTGGGGCACGTAGATGAGGTTAATGGTTCCGCTTAGCTGGACCGGCTAGGCTCCGGCCTTTGACCAATGTTTGCCGGCCACAATTGCCGAGTTGTTGAGCCTCGGGGAGGATTCGCATCACGTGCGTGGGCACGGGAAAGCTTCAAGGAATATCCCAGAAAAAGAAACGAGCGAAAGCAAGGAGCCAACTCGAGATGCACGTGCGCGTTCGCACGTGAGTTTCATTTCACGTGTTTCGGCACGTGTTTCGGCACATGTCTCGGCACGTGGCGCCAGCGGTGAGAAATTTCGGTACACACTTTGCGGAGTGTGTGTGGGCGCACTTGCCGCAGAGAACATCTGAGTCAGGCCAGATAGGATGCACGGGTGTGGTGAGCGGCCAACTCGGGAGGTTTCTGCGTCAAAAGGGGACGGCTGAGACGACAGTGCGGCGGCCAACTTAAAAAAAAAAAAATGCCGGCACCAAACCCACGAAAGCCTCCCTAGGCTAGCAATCTCCGCCGTCGGACCCTGTGGTTGCCCGCACCGGCACAGGATAGTGGACCCGGAACCGCATCGAATTAGACGCCGTTGCATAATCTCCTGCAATATCGCCAGTAAGTTGGCGGTTCTGGAACCCCGGTGGCGCTTCCACGACAACCGACGAGGGCGATCCACGGTAGCCGCAACTAGTAAAAACACGGTCGGCTTCCATTGGACCACGTCATAGGCGCTTGAGTGAGACCAAATCCGGCGCGGCAAACCGCAAACTGCAAATCCACAAATCCGCCAAGCACAGCAAGCGGCTCCCCACAGCGACCGCGCGGGACCCTGGGGTCGCCACAATAAAGACTACACTTTTTATCCCTGGACAGTCTGGCGCCACCGGCAACTGAGTTGCCCTATAAACACCCAGACCATAAGTTTCTTAGCCGGGTGCCACTTCTAGAAACGAGACGCAGGACCGGCCCCACCGCCAACTGACTATACAGAGTCCTGTATTGTTCACGTGGAACACCTGGCACCACCAAGGCCCCTTATTTCAGGTGGGCGGCAGTAGACATTAACGGCGGCAGTAGACGGCAGTAGTGGACGGCGGCTCACTATTACCCGAGCCATTTGTGGTGGAACTGGACGCCGTTGGGTGCCCCCCTTGGTCGCTATTCGTTGTGGAGTCTCGCTTAACGCATTGTGGAATTTCCCAACGGAAACGGACCACCCATTCCATTGGACGCAGTCTTAATTTTTGGGGACGAGGTCCACCAATTAGAGTTTACTGTGCGGCTACTCGCAAACTGTGGTCCGGTTCCCGTTCCCGACAATGGGGGAGTTCCCCACCCCGCGCTCTCGTAATGCCCAGGCTGGCGACACTTCCTAGCCATAGTAGGAAAGGGTTCGGCGGGCCCCAAACTATGGGACACCCGCTGGTGCTGCCCCCCTGCACGGTTCGCGGCGCGTCCTGGCTGTGTGCCGGATTCCAGCAATGGCCAGGTCGCCTTTTGGTTTTTTCTATTAATGAAATTCCGAACAACCTCCATGTATAGTTAGCACCGCGAAACCCCGGTGCACATTTTCCCAACTCGCCCGCTTCGTGAGATTTTCTGGAACACTGCACTTTTTTTTTCCGTTCGTGTCGATTTTCGTTTTTTTCTCGAAACCACCTCGCTTTTCGTCCCTTCAAGTGGTGGCTACTTCCTGGTGGGAATTCCTTGCTGACGCATTTCTGAGCTCAACACTCGCTCCCCGTGTTCCACTATTTTTGGAAGCCACCTTTCGTTCTCAAAACACTTGCACTTCTCAACGAGTTCACAGGAGTTCTTTCCAGAAAAACAATACCTGGCTTCTTTGCTTTGCCCTCGCTGCCCGCGTTCTTATCTTGTTGGCCCCGTGTTGACTGTCGTGGCTCAATCTTCCTCGCTCGCCAATCTCAATGTATCTGGGCTATTTCCACCCTGCTGATGCCCATGGGCCTCATCCATACCAGCAACACCCTGGCCACGCGTTCCAGTATGTGGCCCCGGGCCAGATGCCCATGACTCCAATGGACATGGCCTACTCCAACTCCATGTTGCCAGCCAATTTGCTCTCCGCAGCTCCTTCCCCATATGCTTCTAGACATTCGTTCTTCCAGCTGCAACCGTCGCTGCCATTATACCATCCTAGAATGCACCATAACCAGGCCCCGCCATACTTGACCAAGGCAGTGTCACTGCCAGGCCCCCCTTACTTGACCCAGCCAACGACAAACTCCAGTTTGGACCAGCTTAAGTTGTCCAGAACCGTCATCATGAAGAATTTGAGTGCGGACCTATCCCTCAATGAGCTCTTGTCGGAGATCGACTATGGTCCCATCGAATATTGCAAGATGTTCGAGACTCCGGCCCCCGCCCACTTCTCCGATGTCGAGACATTGAAGACTTGTTACATTTCATTCATCAACACCCAGGTCCTGGTGAGCTTCCACAGCAAGTACGGCAAGAATAACTACAACTTGCGTGCACTTCGAGAGCGTTTGAAGAACTCCAAATACTTGAAAATCACCTTGAATGAGCCCAACCACCCCGGAAACGGTCCGCTCGGGAACAACAACTTGAGCAAACAGGACTACATCAAGTTGAAAACGCTCAACTACATCACCGAGTTTAACGCTACCCGTGCTGTCCAGGTGGTGTTCAAAGTTTCCGATCCCGAACTGGCGTCCGACTTGGAAACTGAATTTTCCACTCGCTGCTCCAAATTTGGCGAGGTGGAAGATTTCCAGACGGTGGATGAAGTTGACTCCACTGAGCTGCTTGAAATCAAGTTCATTGTGCATTTTACATCAATTGATGCTGCTATCAAAATTTATGAATACCATTTGAAGCGCATTCAAATTGATCACCTGAATCTGATAGATTTGGAGGGCTCAGAACAGCTCCCATCAAAATGCACTTCTGTCACTTTCCAAAAAGATCGCTGTGACCGTACCGAGCTTCTGAAGTCGCGGCATTCGGTCTCCAACGGAAGCTTGTCCAGAGTTGCCTCTTCGTCATCCTCGTCTTCTAATGGGTCGTCTCCGTCCGCAGCACGGAGAATGCTTCCTCGTCAAGCGCAACTTGTCCAGGAAAATGGAGAGAAGTCTAATGGACAGGACCCTGAGTATCACAGACGGGAAAAGTCGATAAGTCCTCTCCATTATACCTCAATTCAAGAAGAGGAGGACGATGAAATTCCTCCCGCTGAAAATAAAATCTCGGAAAAGGAAGATACCAAGACGGCCGGCACTGAAAAGGACATTGTTCCTGAAGGGGTGAAAGCACTTCCCGAACTCCATCGGAGGGACTCTTCTCCTCTAAGCAAGCCACAAAAGAATTCAGCTAATAGCAGTTCCTATGGAAATTCGAAATCACTCTCGTCTTCCAACCCAAGCGATTCAACCGACACTACTCACACGAGGAGTCGGAGATACACATCGGATCCTTACATGTTTGCCCTGCAATCACAATTGCATTTATCTCATCCAAATCTTTCCAATGGCGGTGTCTGCATGGGTATGCCCCCTTCTCATAATTTCAACCCGGACCCTTACAACATGGGCAACCGGACTCTTTACTTGGGTAACTTGCACCCTGATACCACAGTTGAAGAGATTGCTAACAATGTGAGGGCCGGTGGCTTGGTTGAGTCTATCAAATATCACAAGGCCAAGAGAGTTTGTTTCATCACTTTCATTGATGCTGCTATAGCTCTCAAGTTCTTTTTGAACCATCAGGTGTTGCACCAGCTCATCATTCACAAGAATGAAGTTGTGGTCAGTTGGGCGAAGAACCATTCTGGCCAATTGCCACGTGATATTGCCTTGGCGGTCACAGTAGGTGCTTCAAGAAATGTCTACATTGGCGTGAAACCATCGAAAGATTCCCTTTGCGAGACCAAGATCGAAATACCAGATGAAAAGACTTTGAGAAAAGATTTCTCTGTCTTCGGTGAAATGGAGCAGATTAATTTCTACCATAATAAGGATTGTGGTTTCATCAACTTCATGAACATTTCGGCTGCTATTAAAGTGGTTGAATTATTTGAAAGCAATAATGCAAACTTGATCAATTCTGTTGTTCAAGATAACGGCGAATTTTATGAGAAGTACAAGGATTACAAGATCAGTTTCGGCAAAGACAGATGCGGAAATCCGCCGAAGTTCAGTTACAAGAAAAAGAATGTCAGTCGTGAATACTTGAGGGAAAGAGAGCTCGTCGACATGCCATTACCGCAGAGTGATATTCTTCCAGAAGAGGAAATTGGACAGATCACCGATGAGGCTGCTTTGGTTTTCGGAATTAGCACTGATGCGAATCCACATCCCGAGATCCCTGAACCAAATGACGTTGCCTCTCCTCCTTCAGAATATTTGGCGGAGAGTACCGCCTTGGAAGTTTCCTCGGAAGATGAAGGCCAATTCCCACCTCAAGAAGTTGAAAATAAACCTCATGGCGATGACAGTGCTTCTAGTTCATTCAAACCGCAATTGCAAAATGATGACATTGTGCAAGCTCTCGATATTGAAGATCCGCTCGCAGGATCTACCGAAGTGGCAGCTAATAATGACGACGAGGATGAAGAAGAGGATGAGGATGAAGATGATATTTCTATCATCATCGGTTCAGACGTCACCAATGATGCACCTGTTCATAAGAGGCACAACAGGAAACACAACAGGGTATATCAGCACCGCTCTGATCTGACGGAGGGGTTCCACTCGAATTGGAACAACTCGAGAAATTCCTCGGCGTTGTCACTCAATTCATCATATGGACAAAACTACAATTACCACCCTGCCAGCTTCAGTCCCGGCCCCATCTCACAGCCGGTATTTTACCAGCAAGTGCCTCAATTTGTTCAGCCTATGAGATCAAACAGCTTCTATGGTGTTCCACAAGTTGCACCAATGCCTCAACCGCAACTTGTCTACCATGCCTCAATCCCAGGACCAAGCATTAACAAAGGACATCCTCAAGCATTTTCAGGATCACAGGTGATGGCCCAATACTTGGCTAAATCAAGACATGAGAACTTCATATACGCCTCGAGTATATTGAATAACGATGTGACAACGGAGGAGTTTAGGGAATTCAGGAAATCATCCCGGCGCTCATCGAGAAAAAGTGAATTATAGTCACGTTGATTGACAAGGTTAAGCGTCTCAATACAACGAACATCCGAAGAAAGAATGGAAGAAAAGAAAACAGTTTGATACTGAAGGCTCCTTATATTATAGTAATGATTTGCAGTAATAATAAATCTACAATGGACTAAATGCAAAAGAAGCGTAGGTACCAATGATTGCACCACTAAAACCGCAAACAATTCCAAAGATAGTGAGTGCTCTCAGGAATGGAGTCAAGTCATCCGAGTTCAACTTCAAGTGAAACATGAGTGGGAAAGTGACACAAATAGTGAAGCAGATTGCACTGCCGAGGAATGCAATGACTTTGCCGAAAGAAGTGAATGATAAAGAAATGGCAAGTAGAAGACCAGCCAAGCCAAGTCTGGCAGCGAACTTGGGTAACGTCATCTTGTTGACTCGCTTGCCATTTTCATATGTGATTATCAGCAGTTGGTTCATGCCAAAGTGACTCTCGTATACCGAGATAATTGGACGGATCACCAATGCCAACTTTGAGACTGGGAGGATTCCCAAAAACGTACAAAAGAGCGGATTGACCCACGAGGGGTAGTTTTTGTTCACCATAATGTTCTTTGTCAAGCTGTCTTCGCAGTCTTTGCCAAACATCAAGAAGCCGACACAACCAATGAAGAGGTCAAACAAAAATGTGGTAATGAATGTAATATTGCAGCAACGACCAAATTTGTTGGGGTGTCTCATATCTCTGTACAACTCGGGAAACACAGGATGACCACCCCATGGAGCCATGAAGACACCCAAACTCAAAAGGACGTTTGTGAAGGATTTGGGCCACAAGTAGGTTGAGGTTGGACTCAAGAGCGAGCCTGGAGATTCAAAAGTCAAGAATCCACAAGCGGTGATGAGCAATAAAAGGGCAACAGTACTCAAGATACCGGTGAGACTCACCAACGAGATCATGGCCAAAGGCAAGAATGACAACAAGAAAGTGATAATCACCAACAAGGTTTTGAAGGTTGCGGCGCCCACTTCAGGAAACAAGATGGTGAAGGAATCACTAAAGAGCAACACCAACAACACCGACGCACCCATAAGATCCACCACGAAGATGCATGTGGCCAACGCCTGGAATTTTTTACCTCCGAAGAGAAATGCAATGTCGCCATAGGTGTTGAGGCCCTGGTTTTTTTTCAAGATGGTGCCCAATACTTTGGCCGTATATGTTGTGGTCCATGCACTGACACTGAGAAGCACAGTTCCCAACACCCATCCTGACAACCGAAAGCCAAAGGCAAGCGACAACATGGCGATGCCCATGAGCGTATTGACGGCATTGAAAATGGTTTGTGGAGCAGTGGAGTCATTTTCGAATATCACCAACTCCGACGCAAAGCTCGAGGTTCGGTGCTTGCGGTGGCCGAGGAGCGGCGTGGTCTCTTCATGTGTAAAGTGAAAGTCGTTCAAATGGTTTCCGTGGCGGCCGGAGCTTCCATCAAGTGTGCTTCCTTCGGATGTGGTGATATTGCCCGAGGCACTGTGGCTCCGCACCATTGAATCCTCCTGAGCACGCAGAGTGCAAGGAGAGATCTCGTCAACGAGAGCGTTCTCGCCGAGGTTCGACCCGACAAACGACTGGGCCCGAGCATAAGACGAGGCAAAGTTGTTGAGCGAGTTCCGGCCTCCAATATCCATAAAGGAAGTTCTCCGGGACTTTTGTCCTGGGCTGGCTTCGAGGTCCGACATGAGTATAAGATGGTTAAAGAGAGTGTAGTGTCGAGAGAGTTCCTCCCCTGTAGCAGATTTCAGCCAAACTTGAGCACCAACGAATAGATTGCACCAGGAAGATGCGACGCAAAGGTAAAGCGGGTCCTTTTTTTTCTTCTGCAGAAGCCTCAATTGACCGCGAAGACATGCGATCTGCACTGTGCAGATTCCTATATGCGCTCGAAGCTCTGCAAACCTGCACCAAGCCTTTAGTAGCTGGGGAAACTACTGCGGTAATTGGGGCCCACCAGCCACAGCCACCTCGACAACGTAGGCGGGAGGACCGGATGCGGGCTAGAACTCCCCATGTGCCTTTTCTCCAAGTGCCGCAGCACTTTCAGCGGTAGAACTGGGGGTACCAAGCCCAGGCTGTGGGGGGCCACACTAAGTGCGTAAGTGGCACCCCCACGGTTTCTGCAAAGGTAGGTATGGCTCTATTGAGGACCCAGCACAATCTCTCCAGCCGTCGATTGTTTCCAGAATACGCTAGCTCTGCTATAGCCGAGCGGTCTTGTATTCATGCAAGATACCATTAGACGTATGGGGAAGTCGGCAACGTCGAAGCTTCTGTTTGGGCGCGGGTGCGGCTGAGGTGGTGAGAGGTGGTGAGGTGTGGTTGACCTGGACGTCGAAGCCTGAGTAAGGAGAAACAACAGACAATGGGAGGGAATGGTGACGCTTGATTGCTGGTGGTGAATAGAAAAATATCTGGAATATCACCTGTTCTCGCCGAAGTGTGAGAAGCAATGGGGGAAACACTCTGCTCGTAATTATCTATTGTGCTGCTCACTGACAGGGAAACTCCAGGTTTTATGGTTGGAATCTGCTTGGGCGGCCCTCCGTACGTCAGATGGAATTGGCGTTTTGGAAGCTGCAGAATAGGCCTCCTTCCTGATTCGGTCAAATTTGGATCCAACCTGCCAACTTCAACCTGCTACCGAATACATGAGATTGCATGAGGTTGCACAATTAGTCCCCATTATCATACCGTGGGGAATTCCGTGACGGAGAATTCTAGGCTACCTACACTGTCTTATCCAGGCAGCGTCATGGAGGGAGTGTTCATAATTCTTTTTTTTTTTTTTTGTTTCCATACCACCAGAGCACTATATATCCTTGGATGCCAGCTTGACCTTTCAACCGGTCAACTGCAACTCCCAAGATGGCCTCATACTTTGACTACAACTCTTTTCATCAAGCAATGGGTCTCCCCCAAAGGCATTTCGTATTCCCCACATTAGAGGGGAATCATTTAAACAACTCCAGAAAGACAGACTCGCATCGTTTGTCAACCCCATTTATTGAGTATCAAGACGCTAATGGCGATTCAAGTCTAAAGCTCGACGAGGGAATGGTTCGATTAGATCAAGCAGATGTTGACAGTCTGCCAGATTTGTGGACTCTTCAACACAATATGGCTGATCGCTCATACTCTCATGGAGAGCTTCAATCAGCTCCAGAATCGTCAATTCCGGCGATATCTACTGACCGTACAACTTTCAATGGTCTGATGCCGCAAGTATCACAGAAATCAAAGTTTCATTTGAGAAGCTCCCTGTCGTCGTCTCCTCAGGCCACTCAACCTCCTTCGAAGGAACCCTTTCGGAAAATTGTCAAGCCTCGGATAGCAACCACTTACTGGGAAGAGGAGCAGACAACCTGTTTCCAAGTGAGAGCTCACAACATTGTTGTATCGAGAAGAGAAAATGACAATTACATCAATGGTACCAAACTACTCAATGTTACTGGAATGACGAGAGGAAAACGGGACGGGATGCTCAAAATTGAAAAGGGTCGGTTGGTAATACGCAACGGCACCATGAATTTGAAAGGGGTATGGATACCCTTCAGCCGGGCTTACGAAATTGCAAGAAATGAAGGTGTGGACCACCTTCTCTACCCATTGTTTGTTGACGATATTCGTGAATTCTACCAGAGTAGCGGACAAGAGCTCCGACAAGAACCCATGCTGGATGAAGAGGAGAATCAGAAAGATGAGGTGATTTCGGCTGATAGAGTCTCACATTCTAGATCTGGGTCTGACCTCCCCACTACAAATGGCTATCCTGGTTCCAGAATGTTCTACTGACAGGGCGAGAGGACGTAAATCATTTCATTTGTCATTTCTACATTTGGATCATCTCGAATTGTTTAGTTGATTTCGAATTTAAGGTTTGAACTTTCTTTGTGATTTAATAAAATAATTTTCGTAAATTTCAAGAGTGCCGTATCGAGTCCTCACTCGGGAAGGGAATAAATTGTTCCACGTCGTTTGCTAGCACGATTATGTTCGTATCTGTACCCATTTGTATAATTTTGCTGTCTTTCTGGGGCCACTTTTCTGGCGATACGAGTTAAGTATCAGGATCAGTTCTACTCATTACGATCTGCGTGGCATGAAATCCTTCCAAATGGCAGGTTCGATGATCTGCTTGGGCGAGATTCATCGACTTGCGATTTTCGTTGATCTCTTTGTTGATCTTGCTCATGAGGTAGCTCCTTCCGGTTGATCAGAATCGTTCCAAATGATATTTTTTACATCTTCAATCCATGCCAGATGTTTCACTGGCGGTGATATGCACTTGGAAGCATCATGTGATTTTTAGTTCATTTTGCATGTTCAATGCATATCGAACAAACAATATCCTCATATGAAGGTCACCTTGTTTGGTGCCACTTCTTTTACACGTTGGAGAGACAACCTTAGAGGATATTTCATGATATTATATTGCCTTTGTAAAACTTAAATTGAGGCCAACTGAATTCAAATCAAGGGTAGCTGCATGGGCATTTATTCCTGAAATTCACCCATTTCGAGGGCTGAAGATCTCGACGACGCAATTGCAGGGATAAATAGGGTGATTTAATGGTTTTTGTCTTCACTTGCCACCGGGGCAGACGAAACCTCGTTGTAATTTGTAATGTCTTCACTTTCTGATTCATTTTCGGACTTCTCCTCATCGGTATTCCGCTTGATTGTTGCCAACTTGAGTACATTCTCTTTGCCAAAAACAAACACAGGGTGGAAGGGTATGAAGATGAGCCCCGAAATTGCGATCATCAACGCATCAAGAGTCATAAGGAAAACCTCGTGGGTAACCAAGTATCCCCTGAAGCCTTGCTTCAATTCAATGACTCTATAAATGCAACGGATGAAGATGACAATCACAGCTGCACTGATTGCCAATGGGTAGTATGGAACGAGCTTTCGAGCACGAATTGAAGCGTATTTAGGATTGTAGAACCGTTCCAATTCTTCGTCCTTGTAGGGCCGAACCGATTTTGTGTTGAACAACATTTTGAGCCAGTTTGGAATCGTTTTTTTCTTGTACTTCGTGTCAGTCTCCACTTTGTCTGCATCTCTGAAATACAATCTAGTGATGAACTCGAACCAGAAGATTAAGAACACCGACATGGCCAACACCTGGAAAAGAATACCTCCAAACATGGTCCAGGTGCCCGGTCTAGTGTCTTGTTTTCTCTTCGATGCGATGGATGCCATTGCACCACCCAAGCCTTGGATCACCAACGAAAACACGTCGCAGAACACAAAGAAGTATGAGTACCACAATGGCTTCAACACCGAGTAGTGTCTACCGTGGACGATAACATTTTGAGCAAAAAGGAAGTAGATTCCACCCATGATGAACGCTGGGGATAACGTCAAGCACACAAACTGAAGCAAGTAGTAGTTGATGTTCTGGTCATCGGTGAAGGCAAGGATTCTGCCCAAGAACCCCAAAAACTCGAGGCCGTATCCACAGATAAAGGTGAGGTTGTACCAGTGATACTGAGAGATGAAGAGCATCCCCACATTGAACGAGAGGATAAGGGTGTTGACAATGAAGAAAAAGATATTTCCACCCCGGTTCAAGTAATGTGTATACAAGTTCTGGTCGGTGGCTAGTTCCTTCAAGTTGTAACTGGCCTCAAAGAGTGCCTGGGTAGCTTTGGCCTGGATGGCCGAATCGGTGGCCGTAGCCAATACCTGCTGGGCTCCAATCACCGTCATAGATGCCTGTGCACCTCTAATAACCTCGGACAACAGCACCAAGTCGCCAACATAAGTGGCGGTTGCCACGCTTTCAAGAGCTTTTGATAACAGCTCGCTAAGCTGTGGCCAGTGGGTGGGATCTATGGATTTGAATGTGGTTGGGGTGGCAGACGGGTACCCACCAGTGGGGGACCATGCCAAACTCTGGAGGAGAGACAGGACAGATTCCATGTTCAGGAAACGGGGGACAACAAGAAGAGGAGTGACAATAAATTCATATGACTGGATCCATAATATTGCGACATAGCCGTTTGTGGGTGGCGCATACTGTAGAGAGCCAACCGCAGAGCGGGGGCCGCAAACCGGGAATGAAGGACTAAAAATGGTGACTCAGCCTCATCTTGGAGTTCGAGAACATAAGATGTCAATCTTGGAACGGATTTGTGGTCGATGTGATGCAAAAAAACAATCGGGCCTCTCACATTTAAGGTTGGTGGTGAGGCTCTCACCGAAGATCGTATCTTATTTGTAAGCGCCGCACTGGTCTAAACTTGGAGACAATACGCACAAATGCGCTGGTACTCCGAAGGTCCCCGACGCCATTGTGACACCCCGCCCGCATATCTTTGAGGAGGTAGTTGATTCTTCGTTGCCTAAACTGTGTTTGCCGAGTATTGTTCCGCAACGAGGAAACCCTCTCGACTTTTCCTTGCTTTTCAGTTTGCAGCCCTCGGCCTTGAACAATAGTTGCCGTATTATTGTTGTGGAGAGGTGGCGTGGGAGGCTTATGTTCGTAGATAGTACATTGTGGGCTCTGGCCAGAATTGATGCAGCAGCCAGGGGTTTCTTATGCAAGAGACGTTCTTGTGTGTTGCAACTTCTGCACAAGTAATTGAAACAAAGGTTGCAGATTCTGGCGGGGATCGCTGTCAGATAGTGGAGTTAGTTTGTGAAGTGAAGAATTCCCAAAACGAAGATTTGGCTCGGCACCGTGACAAGTGTTCGTGTTTTCTTCTCACAGCACATGCTCAAGATTGGGGAGCTCGTGAATGTCAGAACGGTCACGGTGCCCACCCGTTCGTTGAGAATTTGAAATTTTAGTATCGAGCTACACTCCAAGGAGACGGAAGCCGATGTTTGTTTACTATTGATATAGCTAGTAGGATTTGACTTATGGCTGGCGTTTCTCTTCTGTTGTGAGAAGAGGACTCAATTTGAGTATTTTGGTGAAGTTCGGTGATCTTAAGATCAAACAGTTACTCTTCGAGAATACGCTGAAAATTCGCTTGGACTATGCCTCAACATCTCTTCCAGGCAACGGTGCAGAGACATACGTTTTCGCAGACAAGACCTTGACACTTAGATGAAGGTATTTCAGTTCGTAGGACTACAGCGCCTGCTTCTCTGCAATGGTCTTTGGAAAAGCATGCTCGATATACGGGGTTTACATAAATATTTTCCCGTTGCGAGATTGTTGAATCATGCGACAGAAGAATAGAGTATATTTGAGCAGTACAGTTCAAATCAAATCAGTTCACAGATCTGATGGTTTAGACCGAGCAGAACTGTTTGGTAGCTGCTAAGAACCATCACTTTGAAAGCTTCTTCCGAATCAAACCATATTCGTGATCTCTATTCTAATACTGATACTGCCCCGCGCCAAGCTTTCCAATCTTGACGAAAACCACCTAGTCAATATTCAGTGGGGATCCGCTTTCTGTGTCTTCCATTAAAATCAAGCTCAAGATCTTCGTTGTTTGGTAATTGATGAGTTCAATGTAAATTCGTCCTTATCCCCGCTGTTCAATGGGTCTTCAACAGTTGTATCTCTGATTTAGAGCTTCGCTGAACTCACGGAGATTCAGGTTCGTCTGACAGAGTCCTCGTATTTTCTGTTCATGGATATATCCATTCGATTCCCTGAGTTTCCAGCAGCTAATCATTTAGTGACAGGGTCTTATACTGCGTATTGCCAATTGATTAGAAGTTGCGTAATCGGCGTTTTACGTCAATGGGCTTGTATACTACGCGGGTTGTTCACAATGTCACATCGGTTAACGAATCAGCTCCATGAGGGCAATGATCGAAGGTTGGCATGGATGACATCTTCCCTGAATGTTTCCAACTAAATTATCACCGAGCTCTCCTTTATTCCGAAATCGGGAGTGTTTCGGAGGATTTTGAGAATGCTCCGAATTAATCCGAGGTAAGAATCACTAATTTGGTAGACCTTGAATGAAGGAGGCTATGAAATGTTATCACAAAGTCCTCTCTTATCTCTCATGTTTAAGTTTCGATGCAACCGAGACTCGTTAGAAAAATACATCTCGTCACTCATTTACACTGGTGTTCCATCAACCCCTCGGTCAGAATCAAGAATGATACGATATGTGCTTTCCATGATATCCTGAAATTCCCCCCTCATCTTTCTACTGATCATATCTTGTCTTGATTGCAACTTAGCAAACAATAGTCAATGCATTGCTTTTTCTCAAACCATTCGCATACTCTTTCCCTGTTGAGAACATTCGGTGCTTACCAGAGAAGAAAGCCCGCAGAAACCACACAGTTCCAGGACTTTGTGAGAGAGAAGTGCTCATAAGTTCTCTTCCGGTGGTTCTCGGAAAGAAGTCAAAACGCCACTGATTACTTCTTCCACGCAGACCAACTATGCGTGACCATTTTCTGTTGCACAAAAGAGATGTTACGCCAGTTGTGGAGTTGCCAGTAGTGCACAAACATCGGCATGGCCCAGTGTATCTACTCATATTGATAAGGTATGGTCGCCTCCACAAAATGTGGATGCAGTCATCAAGTCGGACGTTGATGCAACGAAGTCTTTGCTCATGATTCCAGGCCTCGCTTCCTGCCTCGACTAAATTAGTGGGAATCTCGTCAGCCACCTTGACCGACCTTGCAGATACTAAATTTTGCGAAATCTCACTCCAAGAATACCTTGCAGATGCGACTCCGATCGTAGTGCAACCTCCTCCACACCTCGGCTCGGAAATATTGAAATGCAGAGGCAACTTTTACCGCAATTTTTAAACGCTTCCGCATGGCGGGAAGGGGTACTACGATCCCGAGACACAAACACAAATCCACAGTGCCGCCACGCCGTGGGAGCCCGGGGTCTCAAGCGCAAATTCCTGAATAAGCAAGGATTGCGGGGACAACCATTGGATGACACCAAGGGAAATGCCTGGAAAAACTAAAGAGGAGTTCTAAAGCTAAAATTCGTAAAAAGAAATTCCAGTTTGTGGATGTAGACACGGGGCTTATGCTGTCATCAATTGGCTGGATAATCTTAGAAACTGGCGGGCGTGCGCGGACCAAAGGACACGGCACCGGGTCTGCACCAGAGGCTATCTACTTTGCATCATCATGGTTACTCTGATCTCAGTACACACTAACAATAAAAATGGGGCCACGATAGGCAGGGGAAGTGAAGCATGCAATCTCGTAGAGAGCTTGTGAATAAAGGGAAGGGTGAATTATTGTGAATCAACACGGAGAAATGAAGGGTGAAAGATATTGTAGCATGCACCGAAAATCAAGAACCACTAACTTCAGTGCAACTCTCCATAATTGCCTTCAACCTTCACCTTCACGGGGTGATGGCCCACTGTTCCCTTGCATGCTCCCCCTTCGATGTGATTTTGCATCCAGTCGGCATTGCTCTTAAAGTACTCAAAGCAGCCAGCACAGCGTCCTCCAGTAGTGTTTCTCTCGCTTGATTTAGTTCCTGGTGGGTAGATAAAGTGGATAGCCTTCAAGTGAGTTTTGAAGGTATCACGTCTAGAGAACCCACCGGTAGGGTGGCATTTGGTGCCGTTTTTGGCCACAGAAGCTCCTTCTTCTCCCTCGGACTCCTCAAAGAATGGGCACACAAATGCTTTGGCATTGTTGTGCTTGCGCATGTGTCTGGTCAAGTAGGACTTAACTTTGAAAACAGCATCACAGTGGGCACATACGAACTTGACGTCTTTTCTGTCGGCCTCGTTGGTATTCCCGGTGGGCACAAATTCGTAAACAGACTCCCTCTTGATTCTCTTGAAGTTGTCGACCTTCAAGGTACATGGCAGCTCAATCTCCGACTTCTCGCACGAGCTGTCGTGGTCGTAGTGGTTTTCGGAGTAAGACGGACGCTGGGTGTAAACCTGAGAGGTCACGTTGAGTTTCCGCTTTCTGGACACTTCCTCGGTTCTTGTAGGTTCTGCCACACTTGGTCTCACTTCGCTTGGCTTTTTGAAAAACATTTCATCCAAAGGTGAAGCGTATGAGTCGATAGAAGATCCATAGGCCGAAATACTGTCAGATCCGTCCATCGAGTGTTTGAAGTCATTGAAGTATGGGTGGCTTTCGTTGCCAAACATGTTCAAGGCAAAATGGGACTGAGCAACCTCCTCTGGGAAATAGTTAGGGATAAGAGGTTGGGACTGGATCTGGACGTAAGGAAGCTGTTGCTTGACTCCGCTGGGGAATCCGTCGGCTGGATGTTCGTAGTGGAACGAGGACAGCACAGACAGTGGTTGTTGCAGTGACAACGACCCGGTGGAGGAAAAATCCTGAAAGTCGGGCACGGCAAAGCTGTTGCTCACAGCAGCGTCGCTGTTGTGAAGCGAGTCCATCACTCCACCGAGACCCAAGCCGGTCGGGTTGGCCAAAAGCCGGTCTCTCTGTGGGGCCGAGGATGCCGAGTAGTAACTGTCATAAAACTCAATCTGGTCGGGCCCGCCGGTCAATGAGAGCTCCAAGTCGTCAGCAGCACACACTACGGGGCCCAAGGCGAGCGAGTGGTTGTTGATCGCCAAGATAGCCAGAGTGTCCAACTCGGGGAAAAGCAGATGAGGAGCGAAAGCGTCCACTGTTTGGAGGAGTTTGGCCCGACGGAGCGGGCCGGTAATCATCAGAAGGAATCCGGAGTACGAGAACAGGCGAGTGAGGAGGAATGGATCCACCAACGCCCCAAAGGCCCCCAGGGACTTAGTGATGTTCAAGCCAACGGTAATCATGGTACAGTCTAATTCATCAACTAGGGGAAAATTTTGTTGCTGATCGGTGATGCGGTTATGCGATGATGACGATTAAATACAGCAAATAGGCGGTGTCAAAAGGATAAGTATCAGAAGCGACGGAAGAAAAAAAAAACTTGAGAATATACTGCTTCGCTTATTCGACCGATCAATTCCAAAAAAAACCGAGCGCTGCGAAAATATAAATATACCAGGATGAAATCCTATCGCAGGTGAATTGATTGTCGGTTGCGAGCGTGCGGCTCCGGTCAACGTCAGGTGCCCTTGACAGGATTTATCGAGGCGGCATGCAGTCCCCACCGCTGGCGGTGGTCGCTCTCCACAGTTTTCAAACGGCTTCCTCGCCGGGCGTGCCGACGGGAGTCCGAGGAGGGCAATTCTGGGTGGGATGCTACAGTTGGACCATGCAACCACCACCCCCGAAAGCTCCCAGTGCCGCCGCAGATATCGGGGCCCCCCACGCTAAAAAAACCACAAGCCCGATGGGGAAAAAATAATGTCAGTGACATGGGGGGACACCTGCCACCCCTGCACCCGTACACCATGCGATTTGGGCGACAATCGGTGCCGCACGAGATAACTGGGTCAAAATGCCGTGCCGATCATCCTAGTGCAACCGGACCTGAACACTTGCTCCTGGTTACAATAAAAGATAAGAAAGTGGTTTGGGGTTATCAGGAATTCTTCGGTTGCGCCTGCAGTTTTGGACCCTTGGGTTTCTCCGATGGTCTGACCTCTGACCTCACATCCGTTACTTTTTGACAGCTCCGGTGGGTGGAGGTTCCGGGAAATCTCCCCCGCCGACAACGGTGGGTGTACGGGTGTCGGGTCCGGAAAACCGAAGCCGCGGCGACAATCTCATCCACAATATCAGAGTCGCCGCATTCACTGTGGATGCCACGGTAACACAACGCGGACTGCACAGTGTCCCGGACCGTCAGACTAACCGTGGTGACATGTTCACTGGGGAACCTGGCACAATTTACAGTTTAAGAGTGTTTCTAACGGGCGCGGCCCACTCGGCCCTCCGCCACACACTCGGTGACGAAACTGGCCGAACCGGTGGTGAAACGTTGATCGTGCGCCTGGTGACCCCAACTGGTCAGAGTCAGCTGTGACGCTGGAGAGGCACGGGTGTGTCCTAGGTCTAATTAACGATAGGGTTTCGACAACAGCCCAGTCTAGAGCAGAACCAGGTGGCGATGCAGGACGCGAGGTGCGACACCGTAGTCGGGGTGCATGGAGATCTGCTTCGGATGGAGTATCAAGTTTCGACACATGACCTGGTGCGATCGGAATATTGTCGCAATCGGTGTTTCATGCTTATGCGGATTTGCTCCGCGGGACAATTCGCCCGGAGGATGCAGAGTTTAAAGTTGACTTCGGTTGCAGTGACAAATTCGACTTTGTGCAATCACAGCCGTAGTAGAAGCTCCATCGCTCCCGTAAACTTGTCGGACGATTTGCTGGTGCGATTTGTCGAATATTTTCGGAAAAGCATAAAACCACCAGACCCAACAGGAGATCGATCATGTGCTAAGCTTACAATTCCCTCTTAACACTCGTCCCACCGCCGATCCACTGCAACCTCTTCCAGCAGAAATCCAATTCACTAGCGTTCTTTTGAGCCCAGCACGACGCTCAGCTAGTGGAACCGGCTGAGATCAGCCACGTGACTTGTGTTTATGTGAGCCAGCCAGCTCAAACAACCGGCTAAAAAAAAATCACCATACCAACTACATTCTCCACCATGACGGAAAAATACCAGCTGGAGAATCCAAATTCTCACTATTTGTCTAACCTCAGCAATCTCAACCTCACAAATAACCATATTCAGCTCGGAAGATTGCCCACGTTGGGCGAAATCCTCTCCAACAAGACAAAATCACCAATCAACTTGTACAACTTCTACTTGTACATGAAATATGTGGAGAACAACATCGACTACTTGGACTTTTGGTTTGATCTCGTCAACCACCTCAACCTATGCAAGCACTATGTCAAGGGACTTCGGGAGTCTATCATCAGACAGTCTACCCATAGTGCTGGGGCCTTCTCCAGCAATAACCCATTCCGTGAAGTGGGATCTCCAGGCGACGGCAACAGAGACTCGTTCCCCTTGTCGGAGAAAAGCAACAAGCACAAATCGCTCTCGCTGTCGGTGCTTTTGGAGTTGATCATCAACGACCACATTCTTGAAGATAACGACTCCAACAGATTGTCGGAATTTCTTCGAGGTGACATCAACTTGAACTCAGTGGACCCCAAATTGCGGGAGTTGATTGAGTCGTATAACGCTGACGACCTTGCGCAGCCTTCGCCCATCGTGGACAACAGCTCCTACGGTCAGTTCACTGAGAAGAGAGTTTCGTCCAACTCCCGGCTTCTAGACGACTCCGGCGACCTCGCCAACCAGCCGGTGACACAGACTCCCGACCGGAGCACCCGCCAGTCTGGATACCGCTACTCTGGCAATCGTCATTCTTCGCTCAACCCTTCTTTGTTGGAGAAGTTAATCTTGGAGTCGTCTCCAGGCAACTCATTCATTTCCCGTCAAAATTTGAAGGACTCGTCGCACAACTTGCTCTTGAAGTATTTTGTTGAAGACTCGGAGAAAAATCTCAACATTCCCGACCGTCTTAATCAGTTTATCATCAATGCTATTGAGGTGGACGGCAGAGATGATCCCGATGTGTTCAACTCCGTCAAGAGATATGTGTTCAATCGACTTGAAAACGATCACTTGCCCAACTTTTTGAATTTTGTTGCCATTAAGAACATTAACAAGTCTATCAACATCCGGGTGGTGCTTGGATTTTTATTAATTTTCATCTCGTTCTGGATCGCCTTTTCGTTGATCTTCTTGAACACCGCCAAGCGCTACCGGTGCGTGGTGATTTTCACGTTTTTCATGGCCTTCTACTGCTTAATCTCGTCGATCTACCGTATAGACCCAGTGTTGGCTGCATGTGGAAGAAGCGAGTCATATGTTCCTCGGCAGACATTCATTAAGATCGAGGACTCTTTCATCTACCAGTTGCTTTTGAAAAGAGCAGCATGGGTGCTCTTCTTGGTGATTTTGTGTACGGCTATCCTCAGCATTCTCTTTTGCTTAGTGCCGGGACATAGGCTCTAGGTCTGGAAGAGAGTTTTTTAGTTCTTGCATCGTAATTTAGGGAAATATAAGGAAGCATTTAAGATACCATTTCATCGTAATGAGAAATGAGCCCGGGGGAGCATTTCTCTTGTCTAGAGGAACGGCTGGTTGTGTTGTTCATGTATTGAGATATACTGGCAAAACATTACTCTTAACGAATCTACAACGAAAGCGTGAAACGATATTGGATTAATGGTGCCCACCACAATGTAACGTGCAGAGAAAGCTATGTATGACAGAGGATTTAAGCGTCGTTCAAGAAAGCTTGTCTCTTCTCCTCAATTCTCTGTTGTCTTCTCTCTCTAGCAGCTCTGTTTCTGGATCTTCTGGCCTCAGCCTCCTCCTTCAACGACTTCTCACGAGCAGCCTCAGCCTTAGCCTGGATGATGTGCTCAATCAAAGCTCTCTTGTGCTTGAAGGTGTTACCCTTGGCAGACAAGTACAAGCTGTGGTACAAGTGCTTGTCGATCTTGCCAGCATCTCTGTACTTAGCCAACAATCTTCTCAAGACTCTCAATCTTCTCATCCAGATAACCTGAGAGGACATACGAGCATCCTTGGTACCCTTTCTCTTACCGTAACCCATGTGTCTACCAGCTCTCTTGGACTCGGCGTAAGCTCTAGCTCTAGATCTGGAGTGGATGGTCACAGGCTTCTTCACGATGGTACCGTTACGGTACAACTTTCTGATGGCCTGACGAGAGTTGGCAGAAGCCAACTCGGTGGTCTCGTTAGGGTCCAACCAGACCTTTCTCTTACCAACACCGATGACACTGGCAGCGAGTCTCTTCTGAGTTCTAAGATTAGCCCTGCAAAGTTAGTATGCGAACGTTTGGATGATGCATGTGTGTTGTTTTGTGTGAAGCGAATTGTTGATTTGAGGGTTGGTTTTTTAGGATATTGGCAGAAATCATGGGGGAACATTCCAGGTTTTGAATTGGAGGCGAATCAAATCAAGAGACGGATGGTATTTGCTGGTAGATATGCTCCTATTGATAATTGGAACACAAACAACTGATTCATTTCATGGATTTGGACGATACATACATTTTGCTTTGCTGTCTGTAGAATGTAAAAAAAGAGCAAGAAAATTTTCATTTTTTTGGGAGGAACCCGCAGTGGCGCTGAGACTGGTTGTCTGCAGGAGGGAGGTTTGGGTGGCTGCGACATGGGGGGAAGGTTTTTTCGCAGGGCCAATGTCGCGGACTCGGTGTGGTAGGGGCGATTAGGGCCGTGCCCTATATGCTGGCACGTGATACAGATAGTATAAGGTGCACAGGTGTTATGCCCGCACTGTGGTCCCCAAACATCCCATCTCACGCTTACGTTAGGAGAGTAGTTCAGGTGTACGGGTGTACGGCTGAGGTGGTAGCACTAGTGCCAGCAAATATGGAGACAGCGGTGTGTTTTGCAAAAACTCAATGCATTTCTAGATTTCCGCGGTATATCCAAGCACAATGATGTAAGTTTTTCTTTCTGCGTGTAAATGTGGGGCCAGATAGCCACCCCTATCAATCTGGCCAGACAAGACCCCGGTCCCCTAGTCGTCTGCAGGATGCGATGCTAGTAGCCAAAAAAACCCCATCACATCTTATCTAAACTACAACCATGGCCAAATCTTTGAGATCAAAGCCCAAGTTGCGGGCCAAATCGGTCAAGAGAAACGGCGAATTTGCCAAGCTTGCCGAGGCGCGCAGTGCCCGTCTCGCTGAAAAGTTGAAGGCCAACTTGGACAAGCAAAAGGAAGACCAAATGGAGGAGACGGAAGCCGCCGACAAGAAGGTGGCTACTTCTGGATGGAGAAGCTCGAGCAGACGCAGAATGAAGCAGAAGCGCAGCAAGCGCAACACAACCAAGTTTTAGGGCCGGGTATAGTAATTGCATGGATCAGGACTACAGTGTAGAGAATGAAGATGGAGGTATTGGGGAGAGAATGGAGTTAGGAGAAGTTAGGAGACAGATTGTTTGTGTAAAGCATCAAGGAGTGGATGCTTGGAGGGTCGATGGTTGGTTGACTGCCATTTATCTTGTCGTTGTTTGTCGTTTGTTGTTGGTAGGTTGAAGCTCAAAGCTATTTAGTTGTGCTGAGTTTAATGGCCTATAGAGGTTTGAGAGTTTGAGCAGCACCACTGTGGATTAGGAGCATGACCTCAGCATACGACATTTTGGCCAGACTTCGATCTAAGAAGCTCTTTGGAATCTCTCTGGGTTGTGGAGTTGGTTCAATGTGCTTCTCTATGCTTCCTGATGGGTCACACAAGCCAGTCATCAATTAAGGTTAGCGAGTCTGATATTTGGGCAGTTTGTTCCCCCGTTTGGCTAGACAGCTGTATACGATTATTGGCTCTTCGGGAACCTTCGAGCCTATTAGTATTTGAAGCTTTCTTAGTTCTCCATCTCAGTAACTTGAATAGAATATGCGAGAGACTAGACAGAATTTGAAGTTTGTACAAATTACAACTCGTGTCATATTACGGCTAGTGTGAAGTTCACGTTTGCTGGGATTCCATGGGAATTCGTGCAATGGGACCCCATTGTTGAGGATCAGGTAACGAGCACGAATTGCGTTAACAAGTGATCAGTAAGCCTGACTCGCTAATTCCAGACAAAAACCACAATCAATTCAGCTGGAGTAGAGTTTTGTTGCTCGCTGACTCAATATTTGAATTTCTTATTGCTTTAGTTTCTATGTTCAACTTCTTTGGGATCTTCATATTAGTTTACAGTATTATCGTACTCTCATCTTTTATCGCAAAAAACCTAGACTGCGATGATCTTATCAGGACGATAAACCGCCAATAAATCAAGTTCTCTTGCCAGAACTTCCGTATACACCCAAATAGGAGCTGATAAACAGTTTAAGCTTCCTGAATTTGCTTTATTCTTCCTCTCTGATTTTTGCTGTCCATTTCTTCTCAATCTATCTTCTGTTATAGGGCTGCAAGATACAACCAATTAGCAAAGGCAAATCATCTACAAATTTTCCTATAGAACGATACAAGTTTTCGTATCGCCTTTAATAGAATCGGAGATCTAATCTGCTGTTTCTGTTTTCGTAAATTCGTCTTTTCTTATCTCCTCCCCCAGACCCTTTAATTGGTATTGCGAATCAGACTCTAATACAGCAACCACCACCACAAACTTCAGGGCAAAACCACCTAGATTTTCGCTAAAAATTACATTACAAACACACGAATTTCAGTTAAATGCTAACCTTATCCTCCCATGTCCAAGTTTTTCCCTAGTTGTCTTCGTTTTCCTCCATGTCCCACTTGACTCACCCATGCACTCTGACTCCGATCAATTACTTATATATCTCATTCGCACTTAATCTTCCAACTCCATCATCTACAACATGGACGGAAAAACCATTGGAATCTTGGGAGGTGGCCAGTTGGGCCGTATGCTCGTGGAAGCTGCCCACAGACTCAACATCAAAAGTGTGATTTTGGACCAGCCAAACTCGCCAGCCAAGCAAATCAACGCTTTGGACTCTCATGTCGATGGCTCGTTCACCGAGTTGGACTCCATCACCAAACTCGCCAGGAAATGTGACGTGTTGACCGTCGAGATCGAGCACGTCGATGTGGACGCCTTGAAGTCTGTGTCGTCGTCGCTTGGAATTCCAATCTATCCACTTCCAGAAACCATTCGTCTCATCCAAGATAAGTACTTGCAGAAGAACCACTTGGAGAGCCACGGTGTGGGCATTGTGGAGTCAGTCGACATCAAGGAGAATACCGAGGCCGACTTGGCTGCTGTGGGCGACAAGTTTGGATACCCATTCATGTTGAAGTCCCGTACTTTGGCCTACGACGGTAGAGGAAACTTTGTGGTGAAGCTGGCCGACAAGATCCCAGACGCCTTGAAGTTCTTGGCCAACAGACCCTTGTACGCCGAGAAGTGGTGTCCATTTGTTAAGGAGTTGGCTGTGATGGTGGTGAGATCCATCGAAGGTGAGGTGTTTTCCTACCCAACCGTGGAAACTGTTCACAAGGACAACATCTGCCACCTCGTGTACGCTCCAGCCCCAGTTTCTGACACCGTGCAGCGCAAGGCCCAGATCTTGGCTCAGAACGCCGTCAAGTCGTTCCCCGGCTGCGGTATTTTCGGTGTGGAGATGTTCTTGCTCCCCAACCACGAACTATTGATCAACGAGATTGCTCCTCGTCCTCACAACTCTGGCCACTACACCATCGACGCATGTGTGACCAACCAGTTTGAGGCTCACATCCGTGCTGTCGCTGGCTTGCCATTGCCCAAGAACTTCACACAATTGGCTACTACTAACACCAACGCTATTATGCTCAATGTGTTGGGAGAAGAGACCAAGAACGGTGAGTTGGCCACCTGTCGCCGGGCTTTGGAGACGCCAAACGCTTCTGTCTACTTGTACGGAAAGGAGAGCAAGCCTCAGCGTAAGATGGGTCACATCAATATCGTTGGTTCTTCCATGGAAGAGGCCAAGGCCAAGTTGGACTACATCATGGGTGTTTCCCAAACTCTTCCGCAGGAGGTGGCTGCCAAGGAGAAGCCATTGGTTGCCATCATCATGGGCCTGGACTCCGATTTGCCTGTGATGTCTGTGGGTGCCAACATCTTGAAGAAGTTCGGTGTCCCATTTGAGTTGACCATTGTGTCTGCTCACCGTACTCCTCACCGTATGTCCAAGTTTGCCATTGAGGCTGCCTCGAGAGGTATCAAGGCCATCATTGCCGGTGCCGGAGGTGCTGCTCACTTGCCAGGTATGGTTGCAGCCATGACTCCATTGCCAGTTATTGGTGTCCCAGTGAAGGGTTCAACTCTCGATGGTGTGGACTCCTTGCACTCGATTGTGCAAATGCCTCGTGGAATTCCGGTGGCCACCGTGGCCATCAACAACAGTACTAACGCTGCCTTGTTGGCTATTCGTATCTTGGGTGCTTACGACTTCAAGTGGTTGCAGGAGATGTCCCAGTACATGACCAACATGGAGGAAGAGGTGTTGGGCAAGGCCGAGAGATTGGAGACCGTGGGTTACGAGAAATACTGAACAAAAGTGTAATAATGCAGAAACGTGGATAAATAAACACAGTCAAGGAAAACCTTGTAAGTTTGGGAGAAATGAATTGTCATGATGTTTTGTTGATTGCTCAGTAGAATGAGGCCCCGTAGTCTGCCTCGTCCTTGACCTTGATCGAGCCGAGGTTGACATTGACAGATGGGTGGTGTCCGTACAGGTACTGAAGTGGTGCAAATGACGCCGATGGGTTAGGGAAAGTGTGTTGTGCCATAAAGTTCACGTCCATCTCTGGCTCGTTGAAGGTTGGCATTGGCCTGCTATGCAACTGGTCATACTCCAAGGGATCTTGCGTAATCGGAGCCGATAACTGAGGTTGGGTCAGCGGAGTATAGTAGTTGGTCGATGCGGACATCAGAGAGGGATATCCGAGTGTTGGTGGGAGGAATAGCCTGGAAGTTGTTGTTTTAGCCAACTTGAAGTCGTCGACTTTAGCGAACTCCCATAGCACAACTGCCTTGATTTTGTTTTTTGGCACCATGTGCACTGAGCCAGGCATGCTGTCATAAATCACTTGCTTAACTGTGGTACCTTTAAACGCAGCATCCAAAGAGGCCGGTTGGTGTAAGAGATTGATGAAAAAGCATTTCCAGAACTTGAGAAGGAATGGCTGGTTGGTGTTGGTTTGAAAGTCCTCTTCATTGACCTTCATAACCTCGGTTCCAAAGGAGTAGACGGTGGTGAAGCTCGATATCAGTTCGGTGGTGGAGCCAATATCTAGCATGTAGCTCGTCTTGAGACCGTTTTCGATGTTGAAATTTGCTGGTAGTTGGAGAGGGCTGTGGATTCTCACCATGTTGTGAATGATTGGCACAGAGGTGTCACTGAACTCCTCGAGACCTGGGAAACGACTAGAATTGGCTGCATTGTCTTTGACAGTAAGTGAAGTGGTGGGGGTTTCGTCCTGGACTGAAAGCAAGATTGGTCTGGAGCCCATCACCAGATCCTCGATGGAAAAACAGATGTTACGCACATCAACATACGAGTCCAGCAGCTTCCGACGCTTTGCCGGTGCCGAATTCATATTCCCAGAAGAGTGGCGTCTGGTTGGGCCCGTGAAAGACTTCAGGGAAAAAGCCGAGTTCATTCCGAGCGACTTGTTGAGGTTGATCTTGGTGAAAATCTCCTCGAATCGCTTGGAGTTTTCCTTAAACTCGTCGGTGGACGAGAACGACGGACCTTCATTAATGAGCTGGATGATTTTCTTCTTCGATCCCATGTTCTTGATCACCTGGATGTGGCTCGACACCTGCTTGCGGGAGCGAAACTTGCCGGTTTTCGCAAGAATAAAGTCGGAAATCAACTCGTTACGTCCACAAGACCTTCCTCCGATTTTGATCTTGTTCAAGCCGTTCTTAGGCACGATTGCGAGCACCTCTTCGAACGCGCTTTCCACATCTTTGCTCCAAATATTATCGGCGGACAGTCCACCGGATCCCACGGCACTTGAGTCCGGCGACTCTGCCGAATCATCAAACTCTCCGTCGTCGCTTTTGGTGTCGCTATCTAGTAAAGAGTCCGTTGAGCCTTTCACTTTGTGATGAATTGGGGGCAGGATTGCCCCGGTGGAGAAATCCCCGGTAGCGGAGTCCCCAGCGGAAAGATCAAGCGAGCCCATAGTTGAGTCGGAGAAGTTGGTCGATTTGGGCATTTCCTTGCGGACAAGCTTGGAAGTTTCATGGACCTGGTACATTTGTTTCCCGTTGGTATCGATCGCGATGTCCACGATCATCGGAAGTCGCTTCATAGGAGCGGTTGACGAGTTCTCGAAATCCATAGTGACGGATTCAGAAAGAAGAAGTGGCTAGAGAAGATCAGAGGGAAATTGTTTTGTGATGGAATAATAGCCGAGTCTAGACGGTTGTTGGGATAAGCTGGCGCGGCACGTGAGTGATTAATTCTGTCAAACCCGATATGCGAAGTTCAAGTGGGACAACCCGAAAAAACTGAGACAAGAAAATGAGATTTTTATTTCAAAGAGGCGTTATATATGCGGACACTTCACGGTTGATAAATGCCTGTCAATTAGAGTGCATAACACGGGGGATTCTCCATCTGGAGGATGCTTATCCCAACCGGACGTGTGTTTACACGGACAAATTCAAATCCAGGCACATATCCAATTAGGTAGTGGTACCTGCGCCTAACAAGGGGTACGCGGGCGGCATGCAGGACCGCATTGGTCTCCTTTGGTGTCATTGGACGGCTGCGCGTCGATTTTGTTAGTTCCAAGCAAAGCGGATCACCTCATGTTACCGCCTCAAAAAACCCCAGGGATCCCGTCTTACAAACCAGGTTGGTCCTCCGGGGTTCCTATCGTTATCGCATGTCTGCCGGTAATGTGAGTGTGATAACACCTTGTCCCACTTGTGACGTGTAGTTGGTGCATAGGTCAATTGGCCGTTGGGATCTGTGCCCTGCACAAGAACGCAATTGTTCCGTAGCCAGAGTCAACTTTCTTCCCAATCTGGTGGGGCTTGCAGTGAAAGGCGTGTCAATCCCAAATTGCTCCACACGATTTGCTCCGCAAGCGTGATCTCGCTTCCCAATGGGTGTGGGTGCGGAGTTGGTCGTGCGGGCGCACATCTCCGTACAGGTTACTGTGGCAATCCTCTGCAAGTTCTAGTGGAACCTTCCGCATTTGTGACGGTTCATGCATGCCTTACCACCACTAACTGCGGACGCAATGCAGTATCTCGATCCGCTGGTCCCGGCTACCGATCGTTGAGTTGGCGGCTGTCCGCTCGCTTAAGTGTTTGACAAGAAACGTTTCCACAAAACCTGACTTTCACTGTTTGTGAATGCATCCTCCTCGACTTCAGATAGTTGCGCTTCTGCGAGGGCCCCATGTAGGTCATAAGACTTCAATGAGAAATCAAAACCATTGATCTGCACAAATGGAATCTTGTTATTTGCACATGCCACAGTCACCGCTAATTCTTTCCGTCCAGTTTCCCGCCAGTAGTTAAGGGCTCGAGTTGCAGTCTTACCCAACGCACTGCTCCGTTTATGGTCCTTCAATATCTGAGTGAGGAGTCCCTGTACGTCATCATTTAGCTCCGCCACATTACCATATTTGTAGCATGCAACTTTAGTCCGTATCTCGGGGAGTGACAACGTGCCCTGTTTGGGCCGCTCCATGGCGAGCAACTTGAGATTGTCAATCACCTCGGAAATGTGATTTAAAACCCTTGTGGCGACAGCCTTCACCGGGAAGTATGCAGTATCCGCCATTGACATCTGTAATTGACTTGATTGCAGGGCTATCACCTGTCTATACCTGACGGTTTGGGCCATGTCGATGATCTTGCGCAAATCCTGAACAAGGGTCTCGCCAAACTCAACCTTCTGTTCTACTTGGCGCCGTGCCAATTCTGAGCCAGGACCGGTGTCATCACCACTTGTCTCGTATAATGACAGAGCAAGGACCGAGTTCGAGGCAGATCTATGCACCAACGCAGCCCCACCTTTAGCCTCTCGCTTCAAACACCAATACCGGCAAAGCGCGGCACTTGACGCCCGCAAATCGTCATAGATATCTTTTTTAGTCATTTGCACTTTATGTCCCAACCCCCGCAACATTGCGCTAGATGAGGCCGGCTGAAATTCCCCGGCTGTAGTCTCAACCTTAAGTTGTAGCATCGTGGCGAACACGATATCCACAAACCGTTGAGGAGCAATTGGGGTGTTGTTCTCGGTTCTCCATTTGAAGGTGTTGATTCGGTTTTTCTGGCGTCGCTGCAGAGCCAATCGGTCGTTCTGCTGATTCAAAAGCCTGCTGTCTCTGTAGAACATCCGAGTCTTTGTTATTCCGTGAAGCACCGCCTCCCTGCTCCAATCTAGCGGACCATGTCGATCGCAATACGACTTCAAGGTGGCCTTGGAGGTTAGGGCCCCTTGCATCCCGGTCTCCATCACCATATAGAGACCAGCTCGTTTGGCACATGTGACATGATAAGCCTGGAAGCAGTTGCGGTTGGAGCACTGGATACATGCCCCCATCTTCTGTTTGCAAATGTAGCACATGAGCTTCCACCGATTGCGAGGAATCATGTCGATGCCTTCAATGGGCTCCAAATAGATTGGGTTGGCAAAGTACACCTCGTGGATCCACAACGCACACACAACGTGGCTCCAGAGCCCGTTATCTAGCTGCTTGAACGCACCGGTGTGGCTGGGACAGAAGGTACAACCCACGCTGCGTCCTCGACTTAGCATGCATCTCCGGCAGAACCACTGGCCCTCGGGTATAAAGGCTATGCCATAGCACTCCTGGTGCACGGCGATGTTGCACCCGTCGCAAAACACAATGGCGTTGGCGTTGTCACACTCCAGATCGTTGCACACGGCACACCGCTGCTCGGAGATGGACCCTGCACCGCCGATTCCGTCGTCCAGGCCATACCTGTCGTAGTTCTCGTCCAACGTCAAGAGCTGGTCGTTGCCCAGGGTGCCATTGACGGCGGTGGGCCCGCCTGCGGCCGCCATCTGCACCTCCAACTTGTGCCACTGCTCCTCCAACACGCTCATGACAATCTCAAACACCTCGGACAGAATCACGGCGCCGTTGTCGTTTTGCAGGTTGCGCCAGCTCAAAAACTCCACGTCCTGCTCGTCCATGTCGTACATCACCTGGCGAGGCGGCCGTGGCTGCGAGTGCTCTCGGATGTAGGTGGCTGGACTCTTGGACTTGTGGGGCCGAAGTCTGTAGCCGTATTCCGCCACGAGCCGGGGCAATCGCGAGAGATGCGGCGTGGCCAGCACCCTGCGCTGCCGCTTGAACGATTTGGGCCGGCCATTCGCGCTGTGGTCCGCAGATGGGGCCGTGTTGGCCTGGGTGGTGGGTGTCTGTTTTGGGTGCCCCAGGCGATATCCGGGAGTTTCGTCGTGGACCGTGAACACCGCGAGCTGCGCCGTCTCGTCCAAGTCGCGGTAGATCTCCTTGTAGTCGCGCTCCTCGCGCGGGCGATTGTCAAGGCCTGTGGGTACCATGTTGGCGTTGTGATTGTTCCTGGCGTGGAGTTTACTATGGCGGTCGTGGCGCGCCCATATGGCCAGTAGGTGCGAACGGCCTCCGCCGGCCCACAACGGGCCAACAACGGGACCCACCATAAACCCACAAGTCCGGCGCCGCACCCAGACCCCGATCGGGCAGGGCACCACGCCTCCACGTTAGTCTGTGCCGCCGCAAACCCTAATTTCCCCAGTTGGCTATGCGATCCATCACCACTTCCTCTAATTGCCCGGGCCCCATGCAGCACCACAACAACCAGGCACTTTGTCCGGGCAAATCGCCGTATTTTGACAGGACATCCGGCCGGGACGCCTTGCGACAAAGTGGCAGTGTCAACTTCTGGCGCCTGCTGCCACGGCCAACATTCAACGCCCAAACCTCAACGCCCAATGCCAATCACTAAACAGCACCCTGGCCCCAACTATGTGTCCTGCAGGAAGCGCACCAGCGACTCACCACGGCCCATTCTACCCCAGTAACCTTAAACCCAGTGAGACGGATTGGGCCATCGGAAACCAGGCCAAAGCGGCAGAATCCGTCGAGGCAAAATAGCCACCCGGAGTTGCCGGAGTTAGCACCGCACTGCTCCGAAAAAAAAAATTTCCTTCTCCCCCGGCCTGCCCCATCTTCCCCCTCCCCCAGGCCCCATGGGTCTGTCCTGCAGAAAACACCCCGACCCACTAGTAGTGCTTACTTCACAGTTGCTAGCCTCCAGCAACAACCGCCTACTCCAACCTCATCCACCCCAGCAAATTTCAGCAGCAGGCGATGGGCAACAACACGTCGACCTCCCGAAAGAGCGCGGCCGCCATGCGCCACGGCGCGGCTTTCCGCAAATCTTCCCAGTCCCAGAGTAACCACCAGAACTTGGAGGAGGAGTTCAGTGACTTGATTTTGCACGAGGTCAAGCGGCAGAAGCAGGAGCAGCACCCGGACCCGGCGCTGCTGGTGCGGCTGCCCGAGAAAACCAACTTCACCGACGACTTGATCGAGGACGAGTTCAACGAGCTCAACGACGGGCTTCTCGACAACGAAACGTCGGAGGTGCTGCGCAGCATCATCCCGGACGGCGTGGACGACCACATGGACGTGGACATGGACCGCGTGTCCGACCCTGGGGCCGGCCCCCACCGCCACTACCGCACCACCGTCGACACCGTGGACAACTCCACCGATCTGCTCAACGACCTTTCCAAGGTGGACTTCACCAAGATCGCCGCCAGCGGCGTAGCACGCCAGCCGGCCAACCAGCTGCTGAGCACGCTTCTGCTGCGGCTGCCTGCGCCGGGCCACGGTGTTGGCGGCGGGAATGGAAACGGCAACGGCACCGTCACTCACTCGCAGCCTGGGTCTCGTGCCAGCGAGTTAATCCCCGTGGAGATCAAGTGGGTCAATGCCACGCGCGAGAACATCGCCAAGGTCGCCATCATCGGGTCGTTCTCCAACTGGCGCGACGTGATCAAGCTCAAGCGGTCGCTGTCCCACCCCAACGAGTACTCCACCACGGTGAAGTTGGCATTGGGCGTGCACAAGTTGCTCTACATTGTCAACAACGAGTACCGGGTGCTGGAGCAGCTCCCTACGGCTACAGACCAGGAGGGTATCTTCTTCAACTGGTTCGAGGTGTTGGATCCGCACCGGTTGTTCAACCACTCGCAGAACCAGCCCACGCACGTCGATGCCACCACGCCGTTCGACGCCAACATCATCCAGGTGGCCGGCCAGCACGACGCCTCGTTGATCCAGAAGAAGCTGAACTCGTTCTTGGCCAAGGTGTCTCGCCAGGAAAAGGCTGGGCCTTCCCACGAGCACGTGGAGTACACCGACGACAACAAGTACCTGACCTACCACACGGAAGCACTGCTGTCGTTCTTGGAGGACGTGCATGTGCCCGAGGAGTCCTACTCCTCCGAGATCCCCGAGATGTTCGTCAACTACGAGTTCTTCAAGGGCAAGGCCTCCGACTACGAGCTCCCAGAGCCACCCCAGTTGCCTGCCCACTTGAACAACGTCTTACTCAACAAGATGCTGGCGAACCAGCAGCAGAACCATGCGCAAAACATCCCCAACGTGGGCGGAGACCCTGGCTTCGCCAAAAGACCAGCGCTCAGAAGAGCAGACAGCTCGTACTACGCATCGAACAAGGAGGCATACCATCTCCTGATCCCCAACCATGTGATTTTGAACCACTTGATGACCACCTCCATCCGCAACGACGTGTTGACGGTGGCTTGCATTACCAGATACTCTGGAAAGTTTGTCACCCAGATTATGCACTCTCCGGCCGATACCATGGGTGCAGGAGAGTAACTTCCATTAGAGTGCGGATCCAACGGATGCCCACCACTAATCATCTCAGGTGAAACCAGAGTGAAACATCAGACTTGCGACGGTTGTGGCGAGTGACTGTGATTTCGGACTTGGTACCGCTGTGTTTCTTTGGAAACTTTTCCTTCCTTCAACTTCTTGGGCAACCGCATTGTCACATCGGTTGTGACACTGCCTCTTTGTTCCCTCCACAAATTCGGCAAGTCAATTGCACGGCCCCATCGCCATCTATCTCGGTCTATTCCCGCTCAAATGTCTTGGACTGGCTTCCGAAAGGCCATCAATCGGGCCGGCGCCAAAGTGAAAATCAAAACGGGCCACATTGATCGGTCCACCGACTTGGAGTTCGACTACCAGGAAAAGCGTTATCGCGCCATGGAGAAGGCCTCGTGGCGGCTCCATAAGGAGCTTCGAAACTACAAGGACTCCCTCAACACCTTGTCGCGAGCCCAGGCGTCTGTGGCTGACGTTCTCGCCGGATTCTACGGTAAGGACGAGCAAAGCGTGGCCAAGGTGTACAAGGAGACCATGAACGAGTTGGTAGCAAGCGGCGAAGAGTTGGAGCATCCATATTTGCAGACGGTGCTAAATCCCATCGAGAGATTCAACTCATACTACGTGGATGTCAATGAAGCCATCAAGAAACGCAACAACAAAAAGCTTGACTACGACGCACTTCATGCCAAGGTGGAGAAGCTCAGCGATAATCCGAAGAACGACCCCACATTCGAACCAAAACTCCAAGATGCTCAGATCGAGCTCACCGAGGCAGAGGCCAAGTACTCTGCTCTCAACACCCAGCTCAAGGACGAGCTCCCGCGATTGGTTGAGATGAGAATCCCGTACTTGAACCCGTCGTTCGAGGCGTTCGTCAAGATCCAGTTGCGGTACTTCAGTGAAAACTACGCCAAGCTCAACTCGGTGCAAAAGCAGTTGGATGCGGAAACACGCCACGACTACATCTCGGGCAATCTCGACCGCAAGATGGACGCCATTCTTGGGAAGATTCGCGAGCTTAATGTGGCGCTCTAGCCTCGTCCGATTATGTGCCCGTGGAGCTAAGTGTACCACCCCCATTTATTAGTTCCGTCGCCTTTAATTTCAACTTATAGAACATCTGGAGAGTAAGTTCCTTGCAGCATGGACGCATGAGGTGATCTTCCATGCTGCAGAGAGGCCAGTAGGTCGCAGCCCAATCACCAATAAGCGAGGCTCAACCGAGAGGAAACCAGTGACCCAATTTGCTCAGGTTTTCCAATTTAGTGCCAAATCCACATTTTCCCTTGAGTCACCTATCTTTCCCGCGTTTTGCCCCATACTCGCTAGGCCGCCGACTCCGTGCATTGTGAAGGAATCTATCTGTTCTCTCCGCACCCAATTCCCAAAAAAAAAAAAAATCTCCAGGCTCAAAATTGCCTGTGCACTCCCCCGATAAGTCGAACGTATCAACCAACTAGACCACTAAACGCCCACTGTCACTGGAGTTCACGTCGATGTTTCGCAGAAAACTCACCCAATGGGTTTCTCGTTCCGAAGATCTGCAACCGTTTTGTGCGTTTTCCGAGGCGTTCTGGGAGTACTACCATGAATCTCTCACCAAATCGCCGCTGGGCCATGAGTCCGCCCATTCTCTCCCGATTAATACGAAAAAGTACAGCTCAACGCTGTCGGCAGTGACCACCATCAAGTCCTTTTTCACTGGCGACCTGCCGGTTCCGTCAACACACCAGGTTATCGCGTTGCTCAAGTCGCCGTTCACCCAGGGCGATATCGTCAAGACATACACGTTGATTCGGTACTTCCAACTAAGCGAACTTGGCTACTTCATCACCAATGACGGGTTCGATCGCACCGGCCTGCCCATCCGGCTTTTCGGAGCCGAGAACTGGGAAAGCGTCATGTGCTACCTCGACGCATTACTCTTTTCCATGTTCGCCAACTTGGAGAGTTTCGAGCCGATTCTTTTTATTCTGAACAAGCACGCCAACCCGCTTGTCACCCAGCTCTCCGGATTACTCCGGGTGTACGTCAACTTGCTCCGGCTGGGCAACGTCATCACTACTGACATCACCCAAAGACTATGTGAGTGTTTGATGAAGTTGGGGTTCAGTGAGGCGTTGAGTCACCGCCAGCAGGATGCGGCACCGCTTTTCGAGTTTCTCACAGAAACACTCGCCATGCCTCTCTTGACGTTCCGGGTAGAAATCCAGCATTCGGGTAAACAGGACGATGACGATACAAAGTACTCCAAAGAGCGGATCTTGTTTGTCTCGTTGCCCGAGGATGAGTCCAGCGAGCTCGTCAAGCACGAGGATCTCCAAATCGAGTCGTCGCCAGCACCAGACTGCAGTTCTCCTGCCGAGCCAAACAGCACACCCCATGTGGATACTGGCGACGCCATTCTTTTGGAGGAATGTCTCGAGCATTACTTCAATAACTCGATCTCCGTCAAGCGTGAGTTGCAGCGGAGAGCAACAATGGACAGCAGCACGAGAAATCTCCCTGGTGGAGATGTTCCTGTGGTCACTGAAGGTAAAGAGTTGACCGCTGCAGACCTTTCAGACGTTCCACTCAATGGAAATGCCAGCCGTCCTAGAAACAGCCGTCACGGCCTGAGCTTGTCGCAAACTCCTCAGGTCAGAGTGCGCACGAGATCATCCACCTTATCCATTTGGTCCATCTCCAGTGTGGAGTCCAAACCTCGTGAGGTGATGCTTCCAGCATGGATGCTCTTGAGGCTTCTACCGTTCTACACCGACGATAATGACTTGGACAGCACTGATGAGAGTATAGCACGCAATTCGAGAGAGTTTGCCAACCGCAGACCGGTGTTGCCCATTTGTCTTAAGAGATACTCCTTCTCCACTGCCAGTAACCTGGCGTCGCGGTCCAAGAAGCGCATCATTATCCCTCCTGTGATTGACTTGCCTCTGTTTGTTGCTGATGATCCTACTAGAGTGGACCAGGAAAGTACAAGTGGATTCAAGTTGATTCTCGAGAGTGCTGTTTGTCATCGGGGAACCACCATTGAATCTGGCCACTTCATTTCTGCTGTGAGAAAGAACATACACCACGAGAAGGAGACTTTGCAAGAGTCTCTCGCTGCATCGTGGTATCTATATGACGACATGAAGAAGGAGAGAGTGGTTACCAAAACATTCCTGGAGATCTTCGACAAGGAATGGCCATACATGTTATTTTACAGATTGGTGGCCAGCGATCACTCAACTTCGTTTTCGAGTCAAATCCTGTTGAACTCATCCAGTGTCAGTCCCTCTGTTGCCCCGAAGGGCCACAAGCCAAAATACTGGACAGATGACTCTTTGACCCCAATTGTGTCAAGCACAGAGACTTCAACGACTCCAGACGTGGATATCTCCCTACGGTTACCGTTCCAAAAAATTAATTCGAGCACGTTTAGTGTACCCATTCCTGATGTTCTACCGACGAGTCCAAATTTTGTCGACATTCGCAAACGGTATCTCTGGTACGTGATCGACAAGGATAAGAACTACTACAAAGAGTCAGCTGCACTTTCCAAGTCCGGAAGTCGAAACATAAGCATCAGTTTCACTCCCCAATTTCGCAGAAACAGTCAATGGAGTGAAACCTCCAATATCAGTGGGTTAGCCCTTGAAGAGCAGGAGCAAACCCACTCAAACCTAGACAACGTCAAGAGGAAGTTGGAGAAAATTGACCAGGATGTCAAGGAGCTTACCTTGGCCGAATCCAAACCACTGTCACATTCCAACCTTGAAGTTGATGAGATTGCCTCGCCAGCAATCTCTGAAAAGAATCACAGGCATCATCACCACATTCACAGAATCTTCAGTAATGAGAAAGACTCGCCACCGTCGCTTACAAAGAAACACTACCGCAAGAAGAGAGCGGAATATAAGAAGGAAAAGTGTTGTATTACATAGAGGCTGTCAACTATGCCACATAATAAAGATCACCAGTTTTCCCTGCCACTACAATTCCACCACCTGGGCCTGGATTCACATCAACGCACGAGATTATGGATTCTGAAACTTTCAATTTCTTGATCACTCGGCCGGATTTCCAGTTCCAAAAGTAGACGTAACCTCCAATATCTCCACTTATAAGCACCTGTCCATCTGGAGAAAAGGCGATTTCAATTCCGTAACCAGCTACTCGGTGGCCCAGGAACACCTTGCTTCTATTATAGCGGAACTTGCCGCTTCCTTGGATCGTCTGGATGGAATTATCCATCATTTGCAAAGCAATGAAACTCTCCGTGGGATGGACAGCTGCGTATGGTGTTGAGTGCTGGGTCGGATCAGCAATGATCTTGGTAGGAATGTTGATCTGCCAGTCCCAAAAACGAATGGTACGGTCATCTGAAGTCGACATGAATTTCAGATTTGAGTCCACCACTGTGAGGGAATTGATTGCACCTAGGTGGTGGTCATAGATCTGGATCGGGGTTTGGTATGCTGGGAGCGACAAGTCGTAGTGCTCAATTCTGCGATTGAAGAGCCCCACCACCACTTCGTTGTCATTGTTTGGGTTAAATATCACCGCTGTTGGGATGGCTGCCACCTCCAACTCTCGTAGAATCTCCCCAGTTTTCGTGTCCCAAAGAAGTACTTTTCTGTCAACGCCTGCGCTCAAGAACTTGTCTCCAGTGGAGTTGAACACGATGTCTTTCACAGACTGGAAGTGGCCGAAAAATCCCCGGAGCATCGATTGTGTTTTCAAGCTCCACAAGTATATTTTCCCGTCGTTTCCGCTCGAGAGCACCAAGTGCCCAGTCCGAGGAAAGAACCTCACTCTGGTTATACCCTTTGAATGTCCTTTGAGAGTGAACTTTGTCTTCGTGGGGAGTCGGAAACTCGTAGTTGTGTCTTTGCTTTTCTTCAGCTCCGTATCCTCCATGTACGGTTCCGTCGTATATGCTTCGGTAGTGACTTTTGTCTCTTGCACTGGTTCTGGATCCAAGCTCGCAGGCTCAACTTCCTCTACCTCCAGATCAAAGTCACTGGAATCACTACTCTTGGCCCAAGGCCCCACATAGTCCTTGCTAGCCGGATCTTGGCCTGGCTTGATGTTTTTCTTCCGCTTTTTTGTGCGTTTTGTATCTCTTTTCGTGGTCAAGCTTCTTCTCTTGTCCCCCACCTCACTTTTCTCAGTGCCCAACAGGCCATTGTCAGTGGGAGTTGGCTCTATTATTTTTTTCTGCTCGACGTCTTCAACTTGATCATCATTTTCCTCCTCGCTAGATGAGCCGTACCCTTCCACTATCATTATCTTGAAAGTAATCAACTAGCACAATATACCCCACTAGGCAGGAGTCCAGATGGTTTTCGCGATGAGAAGCCAACCTACTTGCTCCACCTACAACTGATACAAAATGAGCAAAAGGAGAATTCAGGACGAAGA
Organism: Sungouiella pseudoflosculorum; assembly: GCA_030674735.1. Classification (NCBI taxonomy): domain Eukaryota; kingdom Fungi; phylum Ascomycota; class Pichiomycetes; order Serinales; family Metschnikowiaceae; genus Sungouiella; species Sungouiella pseudoflosculorum. The sequence continues at coordinate 252,197 of JAKUAO010000010.1, read as the reverse complement.
GTCAGACATTGACGTCAGTTCCACAGACGAATCGGATGTGGAAACCCAAGATAACGACGACATGGAGGAGGTGATCAACGTGGACTTTGACTACTTTGACTTGGACCCCAACGTTGATTTCCATGCCACCAAGACGTTTCTTCGTCAGCTTTTCGGCGACGACGCCAGCCAGTTTGACATTTCCGGTTTGGCCGACTTGATCTTGTCTGGCAATTCCGTGGGCACCACCATCAAGACCGACGGTCAGAACAGCGATCCATTTGCGCTTTTGTCGGTGATCAACGTCACAGAGAACTTGGCCAAGCCCAGCGTCAAGGCAGTCACTGACTACGTGCTCGAGAAGACCAAGAACCAGCGTGAGTTCAACTTGGTGTTGTCCAAATTGTTGGCTCCAGCCAATCCAGTCAAGGACGAGAGCAAGCAGTTGAAGGTGGGGTTGATTGTGAGCGAGAGAATGATCAACATGCCAGTGGAGGTTGTTCCTCCCATGTACAAGATGCTCTTGGAGGAGATGCAGAAGGCTGACGATGCTCACGAGAAGTACGAGTTCGACTACTTCCTTGTGATCTCCAAGATCTACAAGATGGTGGAGTCCACTATTGAGCAGGAAGATGACGGCCAGAAGTCCAAGAAGAAGAAGGCTTCTGCCAATAAGACCGAGGAGTTTGACTACTTCCACTACGAGGACATTGTGTTGGAGGAGAACGCAAAGTACCACGGCCACTACTCGTACACGGAGCAGCGCCAGGAGACTGACTCTCGTAGAGTGTTTACCGAGTACGGTATTGACCCACGTTTCAGCGTTATGTTGTTGGACAAGAATGGTTTGCAGAAGTCGATTCCTGAGATGGAGGCCAAGTTTCCTCCCTTCTAGTGTATATTAAGGAAACAATCGTGACATGCAGTTGTAGAAGCTAGGGTTTTTGGTAATGTAGAGCTTGATTGAACTATTCCATTTTTCCATCAAAACTTTCTTCTCTGAATTCAATTTTGGTCTTACTGAATGGGGACTATCGATGTAGTGAAGTGTCCCATTCACAGGTATTAGGGCTATACCACCATAACCTAGAAGAAGGCTCTGAGAAGCTTCTTGAAACCCAAAATTCCAACCATGTCAAAAAAATATGAAAATCAACAAGATTTGTCTTTTCTAAGAACACCTTCAATTTCTTGAAGTAGAGTATCAATCTCAATGGCTGCGAATATTTCTGAGATTTCGCATCAATCTAGCAAAACTAGTAACTCAACTTATACAAGATAGAGCAAAAGAATTCACACAATGGATATAAATTGACGAAACTTCAGCTCCCAATGCATTGGTAGCATAGCAATCACCAGAATACAAAATTTACATATAGATCCGAAATTTGCCCTTTATACTGACGAAACTCAGTTCACAGCCTTCAATCAACGGCCAAAACGTCGAGTATTTCCAAAAAAGATGACAGTAAATCGCCAACCCAAGAACTTGCCAAGAACTTCTAAATAATTTATTGTTTTATCCAACTTTTCATTTTACAAATGTCTCGTCCCTTCTCCCCCTCCAATGCTAAGTGGAAAATTCCCCGGTGTGCACACGACACACAAAGAAAATTTTGCGTTTAGAATCAACCTTCAGATCTAAGGAACCAACACCAAAATGCCTCCAGCCCATAAAAATCAGGCATTCCGTCCTGAAAACGTGTTGAAGCGTGCCGAAGACCTTATTGGTGTCGACGAAAGCGAGGCCGCCCTCGAGACTTTGTACGAGTTCATCACTTCCAGAAGAATCAGATACTTGCAAGTTGAAGACTTGGAACCTATTGGATTGTTGCTTATTGAGTTGGCTGTTGACTTGAGAAAGGGTAAATTGGCCAAGGATGCTTTGCACCAGTATAAGAAGAACGTCCAGTTGTCCGAGAACGGTTTGGAGTCTGTCCAGGTTGTGGTCAGAAAGTTCATTGAGTTGGCTGAGAAGAAGTTGAACGAGGCTCAAGCCAAGGCTGATATCAAGATCGACCAGGACGAGGAGGATGACTTGGAGGGTGCTCAGACCCCAGAGAGCATCTTGTTGTCTGCTGTGTCCAACACCGACTCTGCTGACAGAACCGAGAGAGAATTGGTTACTCCATGGTTGAGATTCTTGTGGGAAGCCTTGAGAGCTGTGTTGGATATCTTGCGTAACAACTCGAAGTTGGAGGTCACCTACTCTGCCATCGTCAACCAGGCTTTCCAGTTCTGTTTGAAGTTCAACAGAAAGGCCGAGTTCAGAAGATTGTGTGAACTTTTGAGAGCTCACATGCAATCGGTCACCACCCAGGTCCCAACCAAGACCCCAGGTACCAACCTCAATGCCGTTGACTTGTCTGACTCCGAGACTGTCCAGCGTTACTTGGAGCAGCGTTTCAACCAGTTGAACATCTCCGTCAAGTTGGAGTTGTGGCAGGAATCTTTCCGTTCAGTTGACGACGTTCACACTTTGATCACCGCCTCTAAGAAGACTCCTAAGCCAGTTATGATGGCCAACTACTACGAGAACTTGGCCAGAATCTTCGCTGTCTCTGACAACACCTTGTTCCACGCTGCTGCGTGGAACAAGTTCTTCAACTTGTTCTCTCAGTCTCCTAACGCTACTGACGGCCAGTTGAGCCACTACGCCTCTGTGCTTGTGTTGTCTACTTTGGCCATCCCAACTAAGTCTTTGAACGTCAACGAGACCATTGTCGACGACCAAAAGGCCAAGAACGTCAAGTTGACCTCCTTGTTGAACTTGAACCAGGTCCCAACCAGAGAGAGCTTGATCTCTTCTATTGTCAGCAGATCTATCTTGAAGTTCGTTGACCCAGCCGTCAAGGAGTTGTTCGAGATCATGAGTGATGCCGAGTTCCACCCATTGGTGGCCAAGGAGAACGTCGCCAAGGTCTTTAAGGTCATCAAGGACGACGAGGCCTACAGAAAGTACATTCCAATCTTGACCGAGGTTGTCTTGATTAGATCTTTCCAGCAAGTCTCTCAAATCTACGAGGCTGTCAAGTTGGAATTCTTAGTTTCTTTGGGTATCATTGAAGGAACCGAGTACACCTTGACCCCATTGGAGGTTGAGGACTTGATTGTCAACGCCGTCAAGGCTGGTCACTTGTCCTTGACCATCGACCACGAGTCGCAGGTTGTCACATTCAAGTCCAACCCATTCGAGGATTCGTTCACTGACTCCTTGTCTTCTAAGTTGCAGGCCTCTCCAGCTGAATTGGTGAGAACCCAATTGTCTAAGTTGGCTCAAGTCTTGGCTAGCTCGTACCAGGTCATTGACCCACAAGCTGAGGCCCGCTTCAAGCAGAGACGTGAGCTTGCCATGCAAAACGCCTTTGCCAACTTCATTGCCGAACAGCAAGAAATTGCTGACAGAGTGCAAATCTTGGAGGAGCGTAAGAAGATTGCTGAGAAGCTTAAGCGTGAGCAAGACGAGGCTGCTGCTAAGGCCAGACAAGAGAAATTGATCGCCGAGCAATTGGCTGAGCAAGAAAGATTGGCCCAGGAGCAAGAGAGAAAGAACCAGGAGAGATTGGAGAGAGAGAAGAAGGCCATCATCGAGAAGGATAAGAGAAAGATTGCCGAGGAGATCAATGCCAAGGGAATCATCAAGATCGACTTGGACAACTTGGAGGACTTGGACACCGACAAGTTGCGTGCTATGCAGATTGAGCAATTGAACAAGGACAGAAAGGACTTGGACGAGAAGATGAAGATCGTGTTCAAGAGAGCCGATCACGCCGAGAGAGCCAACAGAAAGTACGAGTTGAAGCTTTTGGCCGAGGATGCCGAGGCCCAGAAGGAGAGAGACGTCAAGGCTCACCAGGAGTTCAAGCAGGCCAAGATCGAAAAGGCCAAGAAGGAATTCGAGGCTGCCACCTCTTTGAAGGAGCGTTTGGGCCGTGTCTTGCCAGACTTCGAGCAGTACAGACAGAAGATCAACGAGCAGAATGCTTCTAAGATTGCTGCCTTGAAGGTCAGAGCCCAGGAAGCCTTGGAGGCCGCTAAGAAGGAGCGTATTGAACAGGTCAAGCAGGAGCGTATCGAGCAATTGTTGATCGAGAAGGAGAAGGAGCAGATTCTTGCCCAAGAGGCTGCCAAGAAGAGAGCCAGAGAAGACGAGATGGCCAAATTCAAGGAGGAGATGAGAATCCAGAAGGAGAAAGATGCTGAGTTGGCCAAGAAGAGAGCTGAGATGGAAGCCGAGATGGCATCCAGAAGAGGCAACACCACTTCCTCCATCACATCCACTCCTCCACCAGCCAGATCGTCTCCATTTGGATCTGCTGCCCCTGTCAAGTCCAGTCCATTCGGCAACGCTGCTCCAGTCAAGTCGAACCCATTCGGCAATGCCGCACCTGTGTCTACGCCTAATGCCCCAACTCCAGGTCAGGCTCCACCAGCCCAGGCTCCAGCAAGCAACAAGCCAATGTCGTTCGCTGAGAAGATGAGATTGAAGAGAATGGGTCTTCTCAAGGAGTAAATGTATACTAGCTAGAAATTGAAGAACAAGCATACTACGTCACCTAAGTGTTGCGAGCACCTCCAGACTGTATATCTTGTATGGTACCCCAGAATTTCACCAATGCAACCACCCACTTCTTCTCCAGAATGATCACTATCATTGGCTCACTCAATTACGATCTAGTCACCTATACAGACAAGGTTCCCGAGGCTGGGGAAACATACGCCGCCAATGCCTTTGAAAACCATCTTGGTGGAAAAGGCTTGAACGAGGCATTAGCTTGCGCCAGATTGACCAAACAAAACAACACACCGGTTCGAATGGTGGGAAACGTGGGGTCAGATGCATTTGGTAAAGAACTCAAGCAGGCATTAGTTGATTCAAACGTGGACACAACGTTTGTGCAAACGTTGGAGAACCAGTCTTCTGGTGTTGCGGTGATTCTCGTGGAAACCTCGGGCGAAAACAGAATCTTGATCACTGCTGGTGCCAACGGTGAGTTGAAACCTTCAAGCAGTGACTATGAACAGTATTTTGCTCATGATCTGTCTGGGTTTGTGGTGTTGCAGAATGAGTACCCTCACACTGTTCAGTCTATTGAGTGGATCAAGCAGAACCGGCCCACTCTCAACATTGCTTACAATCCTTCGCCTTACAAGAAGGAATTGATCACACCGGAACTTTTGCAGAAGATTGACTTGCTCATCGTGAACGAAGGTGAGGCCCTTGATGTGGCCAACAGCGTTTTCCAGGATTCCGATCTTGACAATTTCAAACAAACCGTCGCTCATGACGAAGTCCAGGCATTCTCTGAATTAGCGCAAAAGTTGCATGGTATGATCAATCAAGACAACGTCTCTTCCATTATCATTACCATGGGAAGCAAAGGTTCCATTTCCATCACCAAGAACGAGTCCCCACACTTTGAGAAATCGAGAAAGGTGCCACAGATTGTGGATACCACAGGTGCTGGAGACACATTCTTTGGCGGAGTTGTGCTGCAACTCACTACGGGATCAGCCTTGAAGGATGCAGTGAAGTTTGCCACTGCTGCAAGCAGTCTCGCTATTCAGAAGAAGGGAGCAGCTGAGGGCATTCCACATTATGAGGAAGTGGCAGAAATCCTATAGTAGACTTAGTCCGGAAGACAAACGATATTGAAGATTAGAATGTACCGTACTCTAATTTACATGACTTTCGTCGAAGACCTTAGGGTGACGCGATCAACCCACATGTCTTGACGATATGATCTCTAGGTCAGCGAACAATAAAACTTTCGTGGCAGGTGGCCCACGTCCACTGGTCTAATTCAGATCTAAGCTCTCTTACGAAGAGTCTCTGGGTTGGGAGAGTCAGACTTGCCAGAAGCAAGCACGTACTCGTTGACCTGAGCAGCAATGCCACCCTTGACGGAGCTGACTCTTCTAGCTCTTGTGGTAGTTTTTCTTCTGTAGACCTCAATGTAGAAGGCAATGAACAACACAAGGTAAGACGACAAGATACCGCAACCAGAGTAGGCAGCCACCATGGTACCGGCGCAGTCTCCGCACACGTGCAACTTGTCGATGTACTCAGGCAAGTAGGTGTAAACGAGCTTTTGGTAGGTGGCGAAGTAGACGAAACCCAAGTCCAAGACGAACTGGATAATCTGGAACCGGGTGACCCACTCCTTCCACCAGACTCTGATGCCTCTGGCAGCCAAAAAGTAGTACCAGTACATCACGACATGAACACCCAAGTTCAAGGAGATTGGCACCCAAGAGATTGGAGTCAAACCCATCAACTGGGTGTAGCACAAGAGGGCGGTGGCACCGTGGTGGTAGGTGTGCAAGAAAGTCAACTTCTTCTGCTTAACCACCAAGAACACGGTGTCGATGAACTCGCAGAACTTGGTCAAGTAGTTCAAGTAGTACAAAGTGACCAAAGGCTGGGTCCATGCTGCGGTGTCGCAGATGGCGTAGAACAAGCCGTGGTGGTAGATCATTGGCACGAGCTGCTCCACCATCAACACCAACAACGTCAAGGAGATGGTGGTGAGGAGCAAGTTGTGGATCTGGAACAAGCCGTTCAACACGAAAGGCTTGATTTGGAACTTCTTGAACACGTAGTCTCCTCCGAAGATCACAACGTAGTAGGTGGAGATGGCTGCAGCCACCACTGGCAAGGTCGAGAAGAAGGTTTCGCCAGCGACGAAGTGGAACTTGGAAGGAACGAAACGGCCGCCGGTGACGGCAGTAACTGCCTGATCGAAAAGTGGCCATAAAGGCACCACGAACGGGGTATCAACCGAATAGTTAGCGAGAGGCATGTCTAAAAAACAAGGGGTCGGCAACCGTGGACAATTCGTTTATATATATGGTTTAGGGGGCAGGTGGAAAAAGGGAGGAGAAAAACAAAAAAAAAAAAAAAAAAAAATAAAAACTCCGTGATGTTATGGTATATAGCAAAACCGTTGACCACATGGAGGGTGGGGAAAACCCGACTCCTTTTATAGTGGAGAGGGAAATTTATGTGGTACGTGTGTGGGTTTTGCAGCCGCGTGCATGGGTGGGTATAAATACCAGGGAATATTCCCTCCAGAACTGAGCGCAAGAAATAGGAGACCGGGAGAGGAGCCGGTGTTACCAGGCCGTCATCACCGTGCAGCGCGTCCAGCACACAGAAATTGTCAGTGGAATGCAGGCGTCTTGTTTGGCTGCGCGCAACCGAGGCTGAATTGAGGGCCCACCAGGTCGCGAAACTGGCAGTTGAGTGTGGGGACAGGGGACTGGGGACGTGTTGGGAAATGCATTTGAAAGTTGTATTTTGGGGTGGGAAGCGACATTCAATTCGGCTTGTGACTCTGGATGGGCGTTTTCACTCTCTACTCTCTGCACACACTTTCTTCCTTGGCCCGGATCTCTGAAGTCTGAGCAATATGGCATGCACTCTGGTATTCCACTATCACTCCCTCTACTGTCATCCGCTCTACCCGTTATACTGAAGAAACCCTCGATTTTCACTCAAAATTTAGTGGAAATGAAACTTACGTAAAAAGTTTGACGAGCTGAGACCACCAGACTCACTAACAGGAGATCACCCTCTGTCAATTTAGGTTCTTGGTGATGGTTAACGAGTGTATGCACCATACACTACTCAACTTCCATGTCTCTTCCACTCCCACAGTCTGTGGTCCCGTTTCTCGAGGACTATCTCCCTCGAAGTCACCCGGATGGGCGGCCATTCGTAACGCTTACATGGGCTCAGTCGCTTGATTCGCGTATCGCCGCCTCTCGTGGCGTTCAAACGGCGATCTCTCACTTGGAAACCAAGGCCATGACCCACTACCTACGGGCAAATCACGACGCCATTCTCGTAGGAATTGGCACCGTTCTCGCCGACGACCCTAAGCTCAATTGCCGTCACGGCTCTGCAAAAATCCGCCCGGTTGTAGTGGATCCCCACGCCAAATGGCGATATGCGGCCTCCACGCTACGGTCCATCTGCGACCAGGGCCTTGGCCTAGCCCCTCTCATCTTTGTTGATAAGGCGTCAAAGCCGAGAGAGGAAGATGTGTCTGCTGTGAAATCACAGGGCGGAAAGGTTATAGCCATTGACTTCTCCTCCGACCGCATTGCCAATTGGAAGACCATGTTCGAGGTGTTGCACGAAGAGAAGATCACCTCGGTGATGGTGGAGGGCGGAGCTGTGGTGATCAACGATCTCTTGACATCGCACCTTGTAGATAGCGTGGTGGTGACGGTGGGTCCCGTCTTTTTGGGCACCAATGGGGTTGAAGTGAGTCCCATCTCCAGTGTCAGATTGAAGGATGTGACGTGGTGGACAGGCCAACAGGATAGCGTGATGGCAGCAAGAATACAGTAGCGGCGGATGTCGTGAACACGTTTTTATTCTTATTTTTTTGTCAACAAATGCTATATTACAATCAGTGGCACATCTTACAAACAGATTCTGTAGGATGCGTACCGGCCAGAAGTCTCAGACCGTCTAATGATTTTCACAACGTCACCTCTCTTCAAGCCCAAGTAACGAGCCACAGGGTCCTCTCTCTGGATTCTGGGCAACTGAGACTCCTTCAATCTGTATCTCTCCAACAACTCCTTCTTTTCTGGCTTGGACAAGCGAATGTGCTTGGGCACCAACTCGTGGTGAGTGATGTTGACAATCAAGTCGCTCTCCTGGAACACCTCAATGGTGGCTGGAGACACCGTGGGGATCAACTTGTTTGCACTTGGCGTGATGGATGTTTGGTAGATGAAAATGCCGGTGCTGAAGTTCTTTTCACTGATGTGGATACAGAAGTTTCTCATGGTCTTGATACCGACAGAGGCCTCGTCACAGAACTCCACCCACAACGAGCCCATCTCAGGGAACTTCTCGGCAGCCTCAGCGGTGGGCTGGGCCTGGAAGCACATCAACTTTCTCTGTGGTTCTCCCATGGGACAGATCTTGGCCTTGAACTCTTCCAACGACATGTTGATTTCCTCATCGGTGATGTAGTAGCCCTTGTCTCTGACCATCTCCTTCACGGTTCTGAAACTTCTCCACAAACGGGAGGTGGCTCTTTCGACGTCCTCCATGGCTGTGTATTGGTGGATAGTAACGTCTGTCGTTTTGGTGAGAGTTCGCTCATCACTAAAAATTTATTGTGCACAACACTACCTGGGTGCAAAATGGGAGCCAGCAACAACGGAAAGAGGTGGAGCAAAAAAAGTAGTCTATATTCTAAGAATCGAATCTGCGGCGGAATCTCAAATCGATATCGCTGCTAGATTTCCAGATCTTCGTTTTGATGGTCTGGAGCGTCATCTTGGGGTCGAGCTCTTGGCCGCGACACTCAAGCACAAGCCACTCACCAGGAGCCTTCTTGTCTTTCATCTCACTGGTGCGAGAGTCGAACTTTTCCGTCAAGTAGGTGAGAATCTTGTTCACACGGAGCATGTTCTGCGACGTCAACTTGATGGAGCTCTCGAGCACAGGGAGCTTTTTGATCTTGCGCTGCGATTTCCCTCCGATGGTCTTGTTGGTGGGAAGCTCGCCGTACTCCACCTCAAGCAACTGGAATGCGATCTTGGGCAGCTCCTTGTGGGGGAACTTATCGTAGAGAATGGGCTGTCCGATCCACTTTGGAAGGTTGGCCCGAAGCTGCTTGACCAAATGTGCGGTGGCACTTCCAGCAACAGCAGGGAACTCCAACAGATTCATTTCGTTCAAGTGGAAACTGCACACCTCTCGATAGTTGCCTAGGTCTGGCGAGTTCTCAAAGATGATGAAGAGCAATTCGCCCGGGAGTCTCTTGGCGTCAATGAGAGGCTTGTAGAGTTCCTCGTCTTCTTTATGGAAGGTTAACTCTGGATCATTGGTGTAGAGTTTGAGCGAAGTGTTGACTGGCCGGGTGCTACCATGAAGGTTAAGCTTGTCAATGTAAACCTTTTTGTTCATGTAGAGAATGTGGTCAATGGAGTCAAAGTGGGGCATTGCTCCCAAATCGGTCTCAGTAGCTTCCTCTCGATTCTCACCAACGTACTCGCTCAAGTTACTGGCGATCGAAACAGACGGACTGCTCCGTAGAGAAGCGACCTGTGGGATATTTGATTTGGACGACTTCCGACTGAAGAGCTTTTTTCTGCGGCTGAGTTCATCCGAGCTGGCCACAGACTGCGAATCCGCATCAATGGAGCTGTTTGTCTTGGGTTTTGCTTTCAAGTTTTTCAAATCGCCTCTCAATTTCTCATCTGCTGCCGCCTCATAAAGGGCATAGTTGTGGAAAATGGAGTTCAAGAAAATCCGAGCAATCGGGTACCTGTCGTCAACAGAGACTTTGACCTTCTTTGAGACGGGGAAGTCTGAGCGCTCGGCTGAGAGATATGGATAATTTCTGACGAGATCATCGTAGTAAATGTCTGTGTTGCAGATGGAAGAGTCGCTTAATGTCACGAGAAGCTTACCAGATTTGATCTCCACCTCGCACCAATTGTTGAGCGTATCCATCGTCTGCAACTCTTGGTAAATGCTGTCAAACTCCTTCGATCTCTCTTTCATATCATCCTCCGAAAGAGAATGATGATTCTTAGCGTAGGGATACGATTTGATCTCCTTGCAGATGAAAACGTCCCACAACTTAATATCACCATTTAAGTAAAGCGCAAGCAATGTGCGTTTGTTGTTGAACATTCTCTTGGAGATCACAGACTTTGGACTGATCTGGAAATACTGGAACGGTTTCCTGTTAAATGGAATCGTGAGAATCCGGCTGGCTGGAATTGGGTTGAGTAGAATCTCCACGGGGGTTTCGTCCACAACCAGTTTGAAGTCTGGCACTTGGCCAAGTCCGTCCTTATAGGCATTCACAAATTCTAGTGAGGGCCCACCGTTTGCGTTCAAGAACATAGATGTGTAATCTGTTGCGTTATCTGTATCGCCCTCGCCATTAGCATGCGGTGGGAAGTTTGTTCCTGAAAAGGAAGATTGGATTTCCATATTGGTCGAGTCCATGGACAAATGACTGACAATGTCGTAGAAGTCTGAATTTAAGTCTGATTGGTCGCCAGCAGTGCCTTCGAGTGCACTAGACAACTCATCATCGTCAACACCCTCCAAGTTCGCAGAGAAGTCCACACATGCACGGAGATATTGATATTGAGCAAGTGGATCGGTAGTGGGGACGTAGTATCTTTCCAAACCCCTGCAAGTTGAAGCAAATATGGAGTTCTCGCCGTCCACACAAATGGAAACAACTGAAGAGTCACTTTTGGCCACTAACGTACAGAGACCCACATTCTCCTCAATGAAGCTCATATCAGAGGCCAGGAAACCTGACGTGGGGAAGGGATCCGACTCACGGAGGTGTGAATTGCTGGAGAGGTAGCTCAAATCCGTCTTGACAATGTTTCCTCCTTTATCTCCGGAGTAGAACACACTGAAATCGCCCAGCTGAGAGTCTGAGCCGGAGGACAGCGCCGTGCTCAAGCTCCACACTGCTTCTTCGTGCATGTCAAAGTTCTTGTACACCTTAAAATTACGCATATCCCAGAGCTTAACCGTGGTGTCGGATGATCCACTCAAAATGAAACCATCGTTCATCAAGAGGCACCGCACGTTATCCTGGTGGCCCACCAAGCGGCGAATAAGATTGGAATGGCCATCTGACGAAATTCGGCGATCATAGATGTTGACGGTGTTGCTGGGGCCACCGGTGGAAATCAAGTTCAGGTGGTTATTGGAGAGAGCATAGATGGAGCGAGGCAAGTGGGCACTGACTGAGCAATTCTCAAACTGGTGGACTGGCTTCAAAGTGGCAAGATCCCAGATCACCACCGAACCATCCAAACCTCCACTGACTACCAAGTTGTGCGGTGTAATCGACAGCAATTTCTTGACGTAGTCAGTGTGGACATTCTGGAACTTTTGCACGTCGGACTCGTCGCCGTCCAAGTCGATCAATTTGAGCGACAAGTCGGCCAGTGCAGACACAATGTGTTTCCCGTTGTTGACCAACTTCAAATCGTTGATCCAGTCAAAGTGGATGTTGTAGTTTGTCACTCCCCCGGCGTTGTAGGTAGTTTGGGGATTCCGGTGGTGCAATGGATTGGAGGAAATGGCGGTCTCCAAGAGTAAAAGCTTCTCGTCCACGTCCTGCGAGTCTTCGGTGGTGCCGTTTCCCGTGGAAAAGTCAAACGACGCCGGAGTATCGGCGCCGGCGCTCCACACCTTGACCAATCCGTCACGGCCTCCAGTGTAGAGCTGGTTTCTGTCCGAGGAGAACTGCATGGCATTGATGGGGAGAATGTGGTTTTCGTTGGCGCTGGCGTTGCCAAGCACATACGAGAGGCCCTTTCTCACCTTTGACATGGCAATGTTGCAAGTTGGCAGAAGACGGTGGGGTTCAAAGGCGATTGGAGCTATTCCGTGGGCTCAGTACAGGCTGGGGCACTGGTGCGGAGAGGTGGGGCAGATGGAGGACAAGAATAGAATGTTGAGACAAGGTTGGGGAAGACAAGGTTGACTAGTGGAAGAGGTGACTTTAAGTTGGCGAGAATAGTTGAAATTGAGCGAATACGGAAATCAATTGCAATGTGTGGTGTGTGGTGATTAAGTTGATGGTAGATAGGAGATTTAAGCATTTGGCCAGTGCGACCGGGAAAATTGGGGCCAGGTTGGGAAATTGCGAGCGGTGAGACAACCGTGCCTAACGGCCCAAATGGCCCCAGAAACACCAGGAATGGGGAACCCAGGAAACCAGAAAAAAAAAAAAGAGAAATTGAAAACGGCAAACTGAAATCAGAATCGAGGGCCATGAAAGCCCCGATTCATAATCGGAGGGTTTGCATTTATTCCTGTCACACCGTTGGCCTGATCCGGTTGGAGAACTGGGGAAATGGCGATCCCGATATTCTGCCCGAATTGTGCCGATTAGAGAAGGCCGGAGCATTAGAGAGACTCCCGAAAGCTCATTCAACAAATTCTGGATCAAATTGTGGCTCCGGAACGTGTTTCTCACTGCAATAGTCAGTTTGCTCATTAGGTCTGGAATCCAAATGCTCCGAACAACGCAGTTTTCGAAGAACGTAACAGAACAACTATAATAGGGATAGCAGGCCGAACACTTTCTCGTCGTTTCGGTGCCTTTCCCAACTCAGATTTCTTCGTTCCAGCGCAGCATCTCGGCCCAAGCTACTTCTTGATGGACTTTTCAAACTCCTTCAATGCACCCGTGAGAATCTCGTTCTTTCTCGTCACCATGTACAAATCCGAGTTGTTGACGGCACTGCGTCCCGCGTGGTCCGCAAACAACTCCAAATCCTCGCCCACCGTCTGAAGCTGGTTGTACACCAATTCCACTAACGATGCCACGTATGATGGAGTAGCAGTGGTGCCCAATTCGGCGGTGTACTCCTCCACCATCTTCGCTACCGAAAGGTATACCGACGCTTTCAACCGAGCGGCCGCGTCGTTTTCCAGCATTTTGCGTTTTATCTCAAGAACACTCGAATTGAAGATGGTTTCCCCATTGAGATTCCGGAGTGCCTGGATCGTGGTGTGCCTACAGGGGTTGGTGAGAAACTTGGGTATGGGCCAACATCTACGGTCGGGGCGAATTGGGGAATTTTTCCTTTCGAAGAGTCAGATTTCGAGGAATTCAATGCCTGGCTTTCACATTGTTTCTCCTTTTCTTTTTAAATTCACCCAAGTTTCCCCTTCTCTCTGGGTCTCAGTTCACGTCAACTGTAGGTTCCTGCTGGTTCTGCGGCAACCAATTCACGCTTCACGCAATCACACTTCCGAAAAGGGAATAATGGCTACGCGCTTTGCAATTAACGTGCATAATGCCATACGGCCGTGCATCACATCCACGCCTAAATCCTTGGTCTCATCCCATGAATTGAATTCTGTTCTCACCACTTTTTCTTTCCAGGTTCATCGACCTTCACTTTCGTTTCACTTGCATTGGCATTTCTGTGCTAAAACCTCCATCCAATCTCATTCTTTCAACACTGCATCATGTTCTCTCCAACAAAGAGAAGCTCCACTTCAGCATTACCTGGCTCCAAGAGAACGGCGCTCGGACCCATTAACCAGTTGGCCACGCCTCCAACTTCGCCTGAGAAGAAGTCGGTGGTCAACATCGCCGGCCAAATTGCTGGCCACGCCCGAAAACTCCACCTTCCAAGTAGCGAGTCGGTTTACGCAAGAGCAAAGGCCTTGTTCCAAAGAGGAGCCAAGAACTCCAACTCAGACACACTCGTCGGACGCGAATCTGAGGCTGCAGCCTTCTCCAAGTTCCTCACATCGTCAATCGCCGAGAAAAAGTGCAGCAGCTTGTACGTTTCGGGACCTCCAGGAACCGGCAAGACTGCCCAGGTCAACCTCACGCTCGACCACTTGTTCAAGGGCCAACAGGGCAATGTGCGCGACTCCACCATCCTGGTGATGCGGGTCAACTGCATGGCCATCTCCAAACCGGAAAACATCTTCCACGAAATTCATTCGCATGTCACTGGTCAGTCCTCTGGAAGGAAAAAGACCTTTGACGACTTGTACGAGCAGCTTCTCGCAGGAAGCGGTGCTCTCACCACCTTGGTTGTTGTTCTTGACGAGATGGACTACCTCATCACCAAGGACCAGCAGGTGCTCTTCCAGTTGTTCCACTGTGCATCTCACTTGAAGAGCAGTGTTCTCGCCACGAAGTTGGTGCTCGTGGGCATTTCCAACGCATTGGACCTCACAGATAAGTTCTTGCCTCGTCTTCGCAGCAACGGCTTCAACCCAGAGTCTCTCCAGTTCTTGCCATACACCGGTGATCAAATCAAGAAGGTGATCCTCAGCAAACTTAACAGCCTTGGCGAGGAAGACAAGGAGAACGGCCCAGCTGCCACTCCGCTCATGCATCCAGCTGCAGTGCAGTTGTGCTGCAAGAAATGTGCTGCCGTGACCGGAGATCTCAGAAAGGCCTTTGACATCTGCTACAAGAGTTTCGAGCTTGTGGAGCAGCAGGCTCGCCAGAAAGGAGACGTTGATGAATTGACGCTCCAGAATGCTCCAAAAGTCACAATTGGCCATGTGGCCAAGGTGTGCGCCTCGACGTTTGGCGACAACTCGTTGACCAAGATCAACAACTTGAACTTGCTCCAAAAGGCAGTTCTCTGCTGCGTATTCAGCCTCGAAAGCACCAGCAACAAGGCATTTTCGGTCAACGAGCTCTACGACTACTACTGTAAGCACACGTTGGACACGGTGGAGGACTTGTTGGGCCGGTTGAACAGGGGCGAGTTCTTGGAGATCGTTGGAGCTTTAGAGTCCACATCTTCGGTGGTTTTAGCCTCCAGACTGAAAACCTGCAACACGCACGTGGACACCGGCAACAAGATCGTCCGCTCCAACGTCTCATTGGCCGATATGGAGAAATCCATCAAGGATGTTGGTGTTCTCCGCAAGATCTTGGTCGCTGGGCACTAGCCTACCATCTGCATATACTGTACTAATACTCATACTAATAGACTTAGAGAAGGTGTAGAAACGCATAGCAGCTAGGCCAAGAAAACACAAAAGAGATGCAAATTAACCCCAAATAAGACACCGAAAGCAGAAAAGCAACCCAAATACAAAATTACCCCCAGAGGTCGGCCACCATCTGGTTAACCAGGAACTGGCTGCTGGCTGTTTCCACGTGACCCAGCCAGTTCCCTCTGGTGCACGGGTGTCAACTCCCACACAAAAAATCTTCCTACAACTCCCTTTGCCCCAACTTGTCTTATGGCTGCTGTTCTACTATAATCTTTGCCCTCATATTCAAGAATTCCAACCCAGTTAATATTTCTGTTCCGTTCTGTGCGTTCACCTACCAATCAAACGCCCTCCAACCACATAATACAAAGATTCCACAACCATAAGCAATGTCTTCAGGGTCCCGAGGTCCACCCATGGGCCGATATGGGAGTGACCATGACTACAAGCGCCGAAAGAATTTCTACGCCTCATCCACTCGTCGCGATTTCAAGAGTTCCGCCAGTCTGACCGGCTCAGCTTCTGGTCCAGGACTGTCGCTGCTAACGCAATCCAAGCCGCCCGTACGAACGGAAAAGTTCGGTTCTGGCGAGTACAACAGCCGACCACGGCTCCGAGACTCAGTTTCGTCCGGAGGAGCCTCTTCTTCGGGCTCCAGAAGCAACTCCTACGTCAAGGACGCCAGATACGGCTACGGCAACAAACTGTATTCGTCATACTCGCAAGGCTACTACCACGAGAGAAGTGGCGACCGTGACAATGGCGGTGACCGCAACCCTGCCTCTGCCGCGTACGGCTCATTCCACAGCTCCAAACGTGACGCAGACTACCAGGGTTATCCTTCCAACAGTCGAGACTCGACTTCCCGTGATATGGTGAACGGGGCTCCCTCCAGAGGCGAGCCGGGGCTTTCTTCTCGCGACTCATGGCGCACAGAAAGGCCCAAGATCAATTCCACAGGGTCCTCCAAACTGTATGCGTCCGGTCGCTACAACCCTAATGTTATTCCCGTGAATGGGAGAAGCGGGCTGAACAGCTTGGTCTCATCCGTTTCTGGCGATGGCAGAAAGGATCGCATCGACTCCTATAGTGACGACACCTACGGGAGCCGATGGAAGCTGAATTACCCCTCTTCAAGACCAGAGAAAAGTGGCAGATCACGTTCATCTCAAACGGGAGGACGGTCTCATTCTTCCAAAGAACGAATCCGCAGCTCTGGCCTCACCAACAGTTTGGGCTCTAGCAAGAGAGGAGAATCTTACTACCCTCCCAAGCAATACCCTGGTCCCTCTAATCGTTACACTGATAGATACTCTGGAGGTAAGGACTATAAATCTTCAGGGGAGAGAGGTGAAAATTACGACGAATCTCGCTGGGAGAACTCATACTCTCCAGGTGCTGAAGATTATAAATATGCCGACGGCGCAAAGGATAATGATAATGATAATGACAGTCGTGATGCATCAATGGATACTTACGACGATGAACTTCCCAGAGTATCCAGGGATGCAGAAGATGATGCAGAAAACGATGATGTCCTTGAAGACGATGATGACGACGACGATGAAGGAGAGGATGCTGATGAGGACGACGAGGATGATGAAGGAGAAGACGATATTGATGACTCAAAGCTGGAAATCAATGGTCCGTCCGCAAAAGTGGATGAGCAAATTGACGTGCAAATTCACAAACTGGACGCTTCCAGTGTGGAAGTCAACTTGAATGTGAAAATTGACCCTTCTCCTCACGCTGCAACGAATGAGAAACGTGCTTCCGTGGATATGAACGGTGCAGTTGACTACCCAGACGGTTGCAATTTCCCCTTGAATGAAGTCGAGAGTCAATTCAACGATATCAGCAAGGAATTCAAAGCTCTCAAGGGCGATGTTGAGGACGATAGCATTGCAAAGAGCGATTCAAAAGCTGACATCTCCCAGCATTCATTTTTCAGAAGAAACCTTGTTCATTTTTCTCATCACTTTCCAAATTACTTGAAAATTGTTCAACAGGAAAAGGGTACTGTCAGAAAAAAGAGGGTTTCCCTTTGGGTGGAGTATGAAGCCGCGCGCAAGGAGAATGACCAAAAGCGACTTTACATTGAGGAGCAATTGAAGGTTTTGCATCCACCTGATGACGAATCTAGACGCGAGCTCGAATCGATCGATATTCGTCCAAAGAATACTGAGCAAGCTACTGAAGTATTCTACGGCCACGCAGACTCGCCTCCACAATCTGGTCGTCGTGGTAGAAGACATGGTGACCTAGTGACTACTGAGGCAGAATTTCAGGAGATTCTCAAAAGTCTTGAGAACGAGCAGAACGAAGACCCCCTCAAGAAAGCGGAGCGAGTTGCTGCAACTATTCCTGATCTTATTCTCGACCCTGTGGAGAAGAACGATTTCAAGTTCATGGATCTGAATAATATTGTCCACGACAAAGAAGCCTGGACACAGAGACTCGCAACTGATTTCATGGACAACTTCTCTGAGAAGGAGCATGAAATGTTTTGTGATGCTTTCTGCAGATTCCCAAAGCGTTTCGGGCAAATTTCCAGATTTATGGGTGGTATTCGTGGCGCCGAGGAATGTGTTATCCATTACTACATGACCAAAAAGGCGGTGAACTACAAATTCTTGGTATCTCAATTCAAGAAGAAGTCGTCGAAGAAAGCAAACCGCCGTAAGTCCAAGGCAAAGGCTACTACCGGTGTGTCTTCGGAAACACCTCCACCAGTTGCAGTGGATACGAATGACAACTTGGAAGTCGAAGTGAATGTCGCAGGTGACTCTGAAACTGTTGACGAAGAAACAGACTCGGGGAAGAAGCGGAAGCATGAGTCAACTGCTACAATTTCAAACAGTGTTGAAGAGACCAATGTCGATTCTGAATCGCAACCCAAGAAGAAACTGAAGCCTAGCAAGGAGGTCGAGACGTCAACTTTTGTTGAGCCTGTTCCGGTCCCTGCAAGCACCGTCACGGTGACCCCAAATGAGGCTCCGGAGCAGGTTGCTAAGCCAGAGTTTCAAGTTGATGCTGGTGCTGTGATAATTCCTAATACTGCTGAGTTGTCGAACGGACATGCTCTGGGAACTTTGGACGAGAAGAAGAAACACATCTCGAGCTACTGGAGTATCACAGAAGTAAATGAATTCCCGGCATTACTCAAAGTCTATGGATCTAGATGGTCTAGCATTGCTGAGAAGCTTGCAACTAAGACCGCAACTATGGTCCGCAATTACTACCAGAGAAACGGAAACAAACATGGTTGGGAAGACTTGGTTCAAGCTGCAGACTATAGACTTGCTCAGAGTTCACAATCTGGGGACGAGGACAAGTATTCCAACGTTGACACTACCATTGTTGTGAAGCCTCAGAAGAGTTCTCAAGCTGATGCCCCCAAGACCGAGATCCATGTTTACGACACAATTGACGAGCATGCAAAGTCTGCGCTTCAAGCGCAGAATCCAGCCTTGGGGCCAACCTTGGGCCAGGCGCAACCAATTGCGGCACCAATGGGCACCTTTCAGCATACCACGCCTCGGATTCCAGGACACGTTGGTGACCCGGGTGAGTTCCCTGTCAAGCGCCTGAATGTCAACGATATTATTTCTTCCAACAGACTGGACCAGCCAGTCTACCTCACGCACACCACCACTATGAATGGGGTGGTGCCATTGCGCAGCATCGCGCCTGCCAACGTGAAAGAAAGTCAGAAATCATCGGTGATGAGTTTGCTCAACAACGAGAGCACGACCGTCAAAAGTGAACCAGGAGTTCCCTCAATTCAGTCCAAGCCGAGCAATTTGGCCTCGTTGTTGAATGCTCCCTCGTCGCCAGCACCTCAGAAGCCTGAGCCTCCACGCCAGGAAACGAGAAGCAGCAACATCAGTTCGCTCCTCGCCGACTAATCCAACGGCACGCAATGACACATGCTATCGCAGCCGTTAGATGAGTGTACCATAGTTATTTTTTTACAAGCTACGAGCTTTGATGTATCATACAGTATATAGATGGGAAATGGTTATATTGATAATTGATAGTTGCAATCGAGGCTGCGCACTTCGCACCGCATGGCCTGTGCACGACCCTCCACCAGAAAAAATTCTACTCACTCCAACACCTAAAACTCAAAGGACTAACAGGATATCATGGGTTTATTGAAAGCAGAGCCGTCTGCCCGCGGCATCCTGAGGTATTTTTCCACATGCATCCTGAGACTTCAGAGCTCTACCACATCGGTGCCTCCCTCCTCCACTGAAAGACCTCCAGTTCCTGAAGGTCGTAGAAGCGGGTATTTCGCTCCAGCACAATTGAACACAAACAGAATCGCCAACTGGGAGCTTGAAAGATTGAGAGTTGTCCCTAAGTTGTCGACTTTCTACGGAGGAAACCCCATCCATGACGACAACATCAACAAGTTGAGTGCCATGGTGAGAAAGCACAAGAAGTTGCCCACCAAGGTGTTGAACGAGAAGGAGTTGCAGGCATTCAAGTTCGTGTCATTTGAGGAGTACAAGAAGAGAACGCAGTCAGGCACCAGACTCAAGATCGGTCACCACAAGGAGTTGCAGGAGTTGTTGAACCGGTTGAGAAGTATCGAGCCGGAGTTGATGCCCAGAGAGGTGATCGAGTTGTTGAACAGCTACACCTCTGTCACTGACGAGACCCAGAAGGTCATTCAGAAAGCTGTCAAGACCTTGGACGAGTTCGGAAGAGCCAACACTGTCGGCAAGAGAAAGAGAGCCGAGGCCACTATTTCCATGGTGAAGGGAGAGGGTCAGGTCATTGTCAACGGCGAGTCCTTCAGCAAGTACTTTGCCAGAGAAATCGACCGCATCAAAATTGCATATCCATTCAAGGTTGTCAGCCAGGAGGGTAAGTACAACTTGTTCATCAACGTTCAAGGTGGAGGAATCAGTGGCCAGGCCGAGGCTGCCATGTATGGCATTGCCAAGGCATTGGTTGTGTTCAACCCATTGTTCAAGTCGCGGTTGAGATTGGCCGGCTTGATGACGAGAGATGCTAGAAAGGTGGAGAGAAAGAAGCCTGGTAAGGTCAAGGCTAGAAAGTCGCCAACGTGGGTCAAGCGTTAGTGCACTCTTGTATATATAAATCCACACGTTTCGGAAACATTTGCATATTGAAAGCTCTCTGGGCAGATGCTCTAATCTAATTCTAACAGCTCCAAGTATCTCAAAACAGATTCGACCTCACCCTTCTCGTATTTGGTCACTTTACCTTGAAAGCTTGCACCTTTGCCGCCACCCTTGATGTTGGTGACCAATTTCTTGACTTCGCCCAGAATCTCCTCCGTTCTTGGGCCCAAAATTTTGACCATACCACCAGTGCCAGACTTGTAGTTTCCGTTGAGAAGCACCACGGTGAACTTGTCATTCACATTCACTCCAGATTCCTTATTTGAGTTGATAAGAGTAGTGAGTTCCTTTTGGAACAACAGCAAGTATTCAGGTCCGTTGTCTTCACGGTAGACAGTGGCGACATCACCCTCTCCATTCTTAAACTTTGTGAATATTTCAACAGCCCGCATATTAGCAAGCTGCTTCAACAAGGCATTCTCTCTGGACTGCACCTTTTTGTAGTTGGCGTTGAGTTCAGCAACCTTTGTTGGAGTTTCTTCGATTTGGCAAGACAATGTGTTGCCCAGAATCTCCTTTAGAATCTTGTGGTAGTTCACCACTTGTCTTGAAACCCTGGACCCACAAAGGAAATGCAACCTCGAGTTTCCTCCACGAATATTCACTTGATGCAAAAGAGATACCGCCTGAACTTGTCCCGTGGATGTTAAGTGTGTTCCACAACATGGATTAGCATCGAGGCTACCGATCTTCACAATTCTGACCACTCCCTTTGACAAATCATAATCGTCAGGAATGTTGGACGTATCAATTTCTCCGCCATGTTCATCAGGAGTTGCAACAGAAATTGGAAGATTTTCCAAGATGAGTTCATTGATTTTATGACTAACCTCTTCGATCAAGTCGTCATCCACTTTTTTGGGAAGCTCAATGTAGTTGATCATATCTCCCATGGACCAACTCAAGGTCTCCAGGTCGTAAGAATCGAAAACAGCAGAAATCAAGTGCTGGCCAGTATGTTGCTGCATGATATCTATACGTCTATCCCAGTCAACATTCAATGTGACTTTTGATCCAGGCTGTACCGGTGTTGGAAGAACGTGGACAGCTGTGAGTTCTTGCCGCAACACCTGCTTCACATCCACTTTGGTGTCATCAGCAAGAACCAAAGATCCAGTATCGTGAGGTTGTCCTCCGCCCTCAGGGAAGAGAATTGTGTCCTCGAGCTCAACGGCGTACAACTTTTCCTTTGGCTCCTGAATATCGGCATCTTTTTTCTTGCCTTTATTTTGCTTATCTTTCGAAGTCAAGATAGGCTCATACTCTTTGCAAGAGACCACCACGGTTTGAAGAGATTTCAAAAATGAGTTTTTCTGGCAGGCCAAAGCGCCAACAATAGTAGATGTTGCAACTGGCATCAAGGAAAATCTGAGAAAAGCCTGTTGTTGGAAATTGATTGTTAATCTGAAATGGCGAATGAGCAATAGGTTGCATGGAATATCGCGGAACCTCACTTCAACCTTTTCACTGTCAAACTATGACTAATTTTGATTTGACACCCAAGCTAAAAGCCCTCGTCTCCAATTCCAGTCTACCCAGTGATGAGAAGAACAGAATTTTAAGCGAATCATTGATATCCCACAAGAATCTTGTGACTTTTTATAATCGATGCAAGCCAACTGAATCACTCCTCGAGTTGATCTCAGCCACGCAAGTCAGGATACCGAATAAGAATTCCCAGAGCTCCGACTTCCCGAAATCGAAAGCATTTTTGGAGTCCATGGAGATTCTTAGACTAAAAGAGAAAGAAGAGGAGTATCGCCGCCTTGTCAAACCAAAGCAAGAGTTTACCACTCTTTATGAAAACGATGATGACGATTTCAGCCCGGCCCAGGCCCACAAAGAAACCAAAAGTCATGTCACCACCATGTTCAACATTCTCATCAGTGTTGTCAGTGTTGTGTATGCGATCTGGTATTGGACGGATTCTTCATGGAAGCTAAAGGATAGCTACCGAGTTTTGCTCTGTGTCTTCTTTGGAATGCTCATTCTCGTGGCCGAAGTGGTTGTTTACATGAGCTATTTGAACAAGATCGAAGAAGCAAAGATAAAAGAACGCAACAAGAAGGAAGTCAAAAAGGTGGTGAGGAGCGTCACCTTACGTTGATCACCTATCCCCGACACTGGCAAATGGCGGAGGTTTCCGGAGGCTGGTTAGGTCGACATACTCAATCTTGGGCAACGACCTATACTTCTCCACCATTTTACTATTGATATCAGTCTGCCTCTCATAGCTCCATTTCAAGAGGAGGAAATAGAGCGATAAGAACTTGAAATTCGGCCAAAGGGTTTCCACGAACTCAACCTTGCAATTCGTGGTGCACTGCCACAACATGAAGTCGCTCAAGCGGTTATGGCCGCTGGTTCTAATCAAAAGATCGAGTGGGAGCGTTTTGGGACCAGTATACATGTGATCTGTCAACGCTTGCTCTGTTATGTCGTCTCTGGAGATCGCATTTCTTTCCCGCTCTTTGCTTAGCGCCTTGATGGAACTAGTTATATCGTCACGGGAAGTGTAGGGGAAGCAGATATTCAAGACTCTCTCGTAATTCGGAATATCTGTCCTTCTTTCTACTTCCTCGAGATCAGGAAGAATATCTTCGGGTATCAACGACTTGTTGCCGATGATTTTCACCTTCACCTTATACTTGTGAACATGAGAGTCGTCAACTTCATACATGTTTTTAATGTTATCTCTTAGCAAGCCAAACAAGGTGTCGACCTCCTCCTTGGGCCGACTGAAGTTCTCAATGGAAAACGCGTATATGGTTACTTCCAGCACTCTCAACTTGTAGCATACCTCCAAGATCTTGGGTTAGTTTACGAATTCACTGGGCAATTGACACAAAACTTACTTTTCCCAACGACTGGGCACCGGCAGTATGTCCATCGACCAATTGCATGCTCCTTTGTTTGGCGAATCGGCGGTTCCCGTCCATAATCAATCCTATATGGTCAGGAAGCGGGCCAGTCTTGATAATGGATAACATGGCTTTTTCAATGAACTGAGAGGGCACCTTGAAGACGCTGAATCTACTATAGTCGTCAATGTGTTTCTGTATAGTTGTAAGGTCTACCATTGTGTTTTGTTGCGCAAAAGAAAAGTGGTTGAGAGAAGGTGAGGATATGGGCCACTTTGAGTGGTATTTATATGCTGAGGTCTAAGGCTGCAAAAAGACACTTGTTGAGTCCGCATTTTCACACCGGAATTTTGACTCAAGCAATTGACAGATTTACACTAGTCTATTTTTTTTTCGCATGATAGCATAACTCACTAATGCAACTTCTCTAGTTTAGGTTCAACACGCGAGTTAGCTAACTCACATATATTAGTGTCAGATCTCGGCCAACATACTTAACAAATCAATCGGGTAGACACTTCAACGATCGAAGGGCATGAACCTAGAAAATAATGAAATAACGAAGGGTCTGGACCATCTCAGTTGCAGATTCGCCTCAGATTCCTTGAAATGGTGCAATCTACAATTTACTAACTTGCTCTATAATCAGTCCACTTGAGGTGAATCAGTCAAGGCTACCGTTGTGCGCAGGGAACTGTTCCACGTAAAAGCCAGATGCTAGCCGATTTACCTCTTTTGGCTGCGGATCGTCTCCCGTTAATTAGACTTTCTATATGATGGACAAATCACAGGTCGATGTAGAATCACGCGATAAGGCAGAACTTGTTAGTTTTAGAGCCGTTTCCTTTGTGCCGCAATTCCGGGGTAACACAAACGCATCCCGGTGTTCATTTTTCGAAACATTTATCCATTTTGCCAAATTCGCCAGAATTCACTACAAGGTTATCTTCGTTTCTTGAGCTCGGTCTATCTTGGTCTGTGGTGTATACAAGGTGGTGTTTATCAATTATACAGTTGACCAAAACAATGCCGCAGTCTGCACGACCAGAGTCTGTGATTCTGGAATCAACTTTTCTGTTGAGAAGGAAAAAGTCCCAGATTATTCTCCACAAGATCATGTCGAGTTTCCGCAAAAGTGCTCACGACACTTCAATTGCCGATTCCAGAAAAAGGCAGTCCAAGAAGGACGATGCCATCCGGAGAAAAATAGAGCATGAGCTCTCCAAGAAGAGAGGTCAGACCTCAACATATTCAAAGAAAAAGAGAGCTGCGCCGGGCACAGTCCACTCGTTGAAACCTTCGGATCCAATCATCTGCAAGACGTCAGCTTCGATCTACGAGGCTGCTCAGTTGATGTCAGCTAGAAGAGAAAATTGTATTTTGGTTGTGAACGATGCGGGCCAATTGATTGGTATCTTCACTGCCAAAGATTTGGCGTTTCGGATTGTGGGCTCAGGCTTAAAAGCTAGCCAGGTGACTATCGAGGAGATCATGACACCTTCGCCTATTTGTGCCAATGTGGGAAGTCCTGCTTCTGAGGCATTGACTCTCATGGTTGAGAAGGGCTTCAGACATTTGCCAGTGGTGGACGATGAAGAACACATTGTGGGTGTCTTGGACATCACCAAGTCTTATGCTGAGCAAATGGAGAAGTTGGAGAGATTGCATGCATCTTCTAAGAAACTTTACGAGGCGTTGGACTCAGTCCATTCGGAGATGGGAGTGGCTGATCAGCCCCGCCATGTGTTTGAGTACTTCCAGGAATTGAAGTCGAAGATGGACGGTCCAAACTTGCTCACCGTGCTTGACAGCACAACCTCTCCGGTTTACACCAGTGTGAAATCCTCAGTGTACGACGCTACTCTTCTCATGAAGGAGCACAGAACCACGGCTGTTTTGGTCAAGGATGGAAACGACCAGGTCACTGGTATTTTCACTTCGAAAGATGTGGTTTTAAGAGTGATCGCTGCTGGGTTGGATCCTAAGAAATGCTCAGTCGTGCGTGTTATGACTCCTCAGCCCGATGTGGCCGCTTCCACCACTTCGATTCAGCTGGCATTAAGACAAATGTTCGAGGGTCACTACTTGAACTTGCCTGTTGTCAGTGAAGATGGAGATATTGTGGGAATTGTCGACGTGTTGAAGCTCACCTACGCCACGCTTAACCAAATCCAGAAGGTTGAACAGAGCCCAGAAGAAGCAGCAAGACCATCTCAAGAGAAGGGCCCAGCTTGGGATAAGTTCTGGACGTACAATGACGACCTGGATTCTGTTCACTCCGATTCTATTGCCAGCGCACCTGATGTCACGCCTTCAGAGTTCCATCTGTTTGACATTGGCCCTGGAGACTCGATATCTGCCGTGGGAGAGAGCCTCTCATCAAGACAGCCAACCAAAACCATGTCTAACCTATCCGAACAGAACAGTTTCACCTTCAAGTTCAAATCTCCTGCTATTCAGGGCCGTGTTCATCGTGTCTCTCTAAGGTCTTCGGACTCGCTTCTGGAGTTGCGTTCTGTCATTGACGAGAAGTTGCACCACAAGGACCTCGAAGCTTTACAAGCAAGCAAAGAAGGAGAGACTGCTTACGCAATCAGTTATGTTGATGACGAAGGTGACATCGTATCCATTACTTCAGAAAACGACTTGAAGGATTGTATCCGTATCAACCAGCAGTTGAACAGAGACAAGGCAGACTTGTATCTTCATAATCCTCATGAGCATGCGCCAGTCGAGAGCGTAAATCATGCTAGCAGATCGCAAGCATCAGGGGAGATTGTGCCGGGAGTTTCCAACCAGATCCTCCTTTCAGGCGCATTGGGTGTAGCTTCGTTGTTGGCTGCTGTTCTTGTGGTGACCAGAAAGAAGTGAGAAACATCAAACATGGAGTTTATCATGAAATATTAATATTATTGAGCGTTGAGTGTCAGGGTCTACCGTACATTTATATATACAAGGAAATGAGCCGGAGCATTACTAGAGGTCGGCGCTCTGCTTAGCCTTCTCCACCAATTCGTCGAATGCCTTCTTTTGTTCTTCTTGGGTGAGTTCGTTGCTCAAGTACACATTCTGGACGTTCTGGAAGTCCTCAGGTCTCAAGACAATGGCGTTAGGGTTTCTTTCACTAGACCATCTTTCGGAGATGACCTTCTTCAACTCACCGAACAAGTAGTCCACGTCGTGAGCTCTGGAAAGAGTGTGATCATTGATATCAAATCCCAAGTTTTGTTGCAACAACTTGGCATATTGGAACCGGAATTGCAAATCGGTCAATGTGATATCTTTGTACTGGCTTTCGCTGATGGCCTCGCCTTTCAACTGCTGGTATGTATCGTTGAAAACTTGGGACAACTTCTCAGTGGAAAACGACGACTCGATGTCCTCAGAACGCACTTGTGTAGATTTCCACTGGCCGATTTTGAAGTCAGGCATGGCCTCTTCGGCAACGAAAGGCTTATACAGTGGGGAGTTTTCCTCGCTAAGAATGACGATTTTAGAGTTTGGATCCACCTCGTAGTCATCTTGTTTCTGGATAATTTCCTGTTTCTTGGCCTCTTTGGTGCCAAAAAGGTTGCCCAAGAACAGACGCGGAGCGCTGGTAGAAAAGGGCCTTATGGTTCTAGCCACGGCCTGAATTCTCAACATGGTTAGAGCGGCTCTTTATTTGAGATTCGATCGAGAAAAATCTTGACTGAGAAAAAAAATGCCTAGGTGTTGTGGCTGTGTGCAGTGCCAGAAGTGTTACCATGGTTGAAGCGTGGAGACATGAGTCGTTTTAAAATCTATTTGTAGAGGCGCCGAATAAATCGGTAGCTCAATGCAGCCATCACACACAAAAGCATGATGTTCACTTCTGGGTGGTTTTGGGGGAAACTTGGTGGGCCCAAGCTAGGTCCACTGTATTCGGGTGCGGAAAAGGTTTCAAACTGTAGTTCTCGCTTGTTGTTGGGATTGTCGATGCTCAACGGCAAGCTCGAGGTAGCAGCGGCCGCTGAAGATGTAGAAGTTGCAGAGGAAGAGTCACTGTTGGTGGGGTTGCCGTTGCTGTCGATCGTTTCCACCGTAACTTGGCCCTGGTCGCACCACCCATTAACAGGTAGACAACTGAGATACTTGCACCACGAGCAGGTGGGAGTCTCGCTCTGCATGCGCTTGGAATAGAGGTTGACAAAGAGCAATGCAAAGAACAAGATGGCAAGCGTCAGACACACCACCCGCACTCCGCCCCATGCCATCACTTTCCACGGCACTTTATGCTGCCAGTTGTGCATTGGGTTCCAGTTGTTGACAAAAAGCTGCATGGGCGTGGCATTCGGGTCGTAGACGTAGATACCCTCGTTGTAAACGAATGACGGGTCTCGAAGCAACATAATCGACACGAGAAGGCCCATGCAGAAACCACCAACATGACTGAAGTTGTCGAGACCAGGAAGGAGTCCCAACACAAACAGCACCACCACCTCGAGAACCATCACGATGATGAATGACTTGTAATGTTTTGTGTTGTAGATGTTGGTGTTTTCCTTGCCGCAATAGACGAAAAGAAGGAGATTCGTGGCGATGATTCCAAAGAGAGCACCAGAGGCTCCGGTGGATGCAATCCCGTTGGGAGAGAAGTTGGCACCCAAGAGGAACCCGGCCACACCACTGGCAAGGTAGATTATGCTGTACTTCACCCATCCAATGGCCTTTTCAACGGACCAGCCCATGGAGACTTGAAGGAGAAGATTGAATAAGATATGGAGGAAGCCAGCATGGAGGAATATTGGAGTGATCACTCGATACCACTGGTCTGGAGCGTACTCGTCGTTGACAATAGGAATTCCTCCCAATGAGCAGAGCTCAGCCAAGTTGCACACGTCGGTAGCCAGACTGGTGGAGTTGGGGCATGGATACTGGATCAGAAGATCCAGGGTGATGTTATTTATGCGATGCATACATGGAACGTACCTGGCGCCCATACTGATCAAGAGGTAGGTGGATGGGCCGAGCATGGGGTTGAAGTATGGTTTGGTTTGGAAAGGAGACCCAGTGTAGGTGGCCATGCGGGCCAACTCGACAATAAACACAATCACCTGGATCAAGGTGACAAGGATGGTGAACCAGGGTAATTTGGTCCAGTGGAAACGTGGGAGCCGGGTCTCGAGCTTGCGCCGGTTGCGCTCCTGGCGCCTTAGGAGCTTCTGGTGACCTTCTTTGAACGCATCATCTTCCGAATCCTCGTGGGCCATGTTCTGGGGGTATTCATCGTAGTTGGCTGGGGCCAACGGCAACTCCAGGGGCGAAGTGAAGGGATTTTCCCGCAGCTCTCCTCTCTGGTTGTCCTGGAAAGGATTACTGGGGAGCCTCAGCATCTCGTGCATCTCGTAGTTGGAGGCTGTGTTTGGGTAGTTCTGGCCGTAAGGGAGTCGTTGATCCTTGGGGAGCGGTGGATACGGCTTTGTGTGTGGGTATGGAAGGTCGAGCGTCTCCTTGCTGTTGTAGGAGTTTGCATTGTGAAATTGTTGATCAAGACTGACAGTTCCCAGTGATGGATTTCTCAGGCTGTGATCTGGATAACGGGCCACCGGCTCGTCAAAAACGAAATGCTCCGTTTCTGGAGTATCGAGCCGCCCTTCCTTTTGCACGTTGAACACGAATTTGTCTCTTAGATCGGGCATGGCGTCAGAAACAAAAGAGGAGGTGCAACTGGCGGTGATTTCTGGGGAAGTGCAGGAGTATGCGGTGGAGGAGGCAGTGAGGGAGTAATTAGACCGAGAAAAGGAGATTTCGTTTGCGGCGTGTTTTTTCCCCCCGAAAATTGGCGAATTTGTAGTGATCGCAGTAAATGCGACACATTTTTCTCTCTGCTATACTAGTTGAGTCCAAAGTTGCTAGTTCTATCCTATAACTTCTAATGGTAGGGTCTGGGGCCACGCTGGACATGACGCAGGAACACTGCGGAGCGATCTTGACAGAATCTGGCATTGTATGTCGAGAATCCGCAGCTGGCAAATCCGAGATTCGCTGGTGACAGCTGTCAAGGACAGCGTGGCCAATACGAGGGATATGCTGAGGAGGTTCCTTTCGAGAAAACACTGGCAAATCGCTGCAAAATTTTCTTCTAAATTGGCGACTTTCACCTGCTTCACCACCCATTTTGGTGCGGATTCCATTTCGGTGCGGATTTCTCTACTATGGGTTCCCTCATGCTATGTATATTCCTAAAGTACACTACTTGAACAAACTGTCGTTGGACAAGGGGTCGGCCTTCAACACCTGGTCTCTTCTCTTGACCTTGCGGTCCAAAGCGGCCACAGCCCTCGATCTGGCCTGGTCGGCGGACTGCTGCTTCAACTGTGCTCTCACGGCATTAGGCGAAACGTACTGCTTGTTCTCGTAGATCTTGGGGCCGCCAAAAGAGCCTTCCAAGATGGTGATCAACGTCATGACGAAACGTGGACCGATCTCCACCAACGACAACGACTCAACATTGACGTCAGAGGCATCGGACTCCTTGAGCTGCTCGGTCTCGGAGATCTGGTAGTTACGCACCCAAACCTTGTTGTCGACGATGGAGAAGGTCATGACATGGTCCACGAATGGCTTGGACTTTCTGGCGTTAGGTGGCACTCCGAAAGTGTGGGTAAAGGTCTCCTTGATGAGCTCGTGGTGGGCCGAGTCGGTGAAGGACTTGTCGAAGGACAAGATGGGTCTGGAACCCTTCAAGCAGTTTCCTGTGAAGTTCAACTCGTCCAAAGTGTGCATGTTCTGGATGTAGAACTTCATGGTGGGCCCGTTAGGCGGCTTGGAGATCCAGAGATAGAGATCTTGGTGCTTTCTGGCCTCGAAGAAGAAGATGTTGTTGCAGTTGTACAACTCTGCCACCTCGTTAAGCTGGTACAAGTTCTTTTTCGAGTCGAACTTGGGCTCCTTTCTGGCGTGGGGCATCAAGGCGGTCAAGTCATTGATCAAGTGACGATGTCTGTAGGTGACACCACGAGAGGAGATCACCAACACTCTTTGACGGTTGATGTGCTTAGCCTTTTCGGACGAATCCTTGGACTGCTGCGACTGCAATGCTTTGTAGATGGCCGACATGGTTGGTGTAGTCACAGAGATGGGTTTTTTTTATATTTGAGATGAGGCTGGATACAGGTGAAGTATGTGCGAGATACCAGGAATAGAGATAGGGCCACCACCGACAACAAGACAAAGGACGGGGAAAAAAAATTAGAAAGAAATGTCAATCTTTAGGTGGTGACAGCAAACTGACCAATTTGCCGAATAAAGAGGTTCTATGTTGAAAAAAAGACAGATTTCATTCTGCCAATTCTCGTCATCTGCAATAAGTAGCACTACAGAGGTTTTCAGGTGGACTCGCCACTTCTACGCCAAACGATGCATCGATGTGTATTAGCATGAATATCTAGTGCTTCTCCAAGTGCTTGGCCAAGAAGTCCTGGACGAACTTCTCCTCCTCTGGGGAAGAGGCCGAAATGGCTGGGTGGGTTGGCTTGGCTGGGCCCCATGGCTTTGGAGCAGCAACAAACACAACAGCGCCCAAGGTGGCAAGAGCCAACACGTGAGGCTGGACGGATCTTCCGAGAATCTGGTATGCGGCACCCATGATGAATAGAGAAAGTAGTTGGTGTCGGTTTTTTGGTCGGCGAGGTGCGAATTCATTGGTTGGTGCCGTGTGCAGGTGGCTCCGATTGGTGGAGGAAGTCTGGGGCAGCGAAGGAAGACAAGTGGGTGGGCTAGGAGACAGACGAAGAGATTTTGCGAGGACGAGAGACTGGAGAATGCGTCATTGGTAGTATTTTCGTTTTTGGCGGCGGCGAAAAGGCCAAAATTCCGTTTCTGGCTGCGAAATCGAGGTACCTGGGCCCGGCCCATTTATCTTGGCCAGAATAGACTCTGGACAAATATGGACAAGTCCGCCGTTGTCTCAAGTTGTTGTCATATCGACCCCTGGAACGGTTGCCGAAGCGGGGCTCATGCGTGGCCGGAGTTGTGATGTTATTTTTCGAAGGTGAGAGTTTTCGCTAGATAATAACCAGTCCCCACTCTGGGCCCCAATTTCACCCCACCAAATCCACTCTGCCAGTTGCTGACATCATGGCCCCGGTTCAGCTGGTTATGCTATCCGATCCGACTGCAGAGCAGGTGACTCTCCGCATGGGGTAGTGGACTTCAGGGCACCATTATCGTCGTATTTCGTGGCAATCTCGGCAAGGCCGCATTGTCCGGATCCGAGCGGAGATTCTGAGGTATTGTTGGACTAAACAATTTGCTCTTTCATCTTGAGCGGGCAACATTCACGGTCGCCGAAATTAGAAATTATCTATGGCTAAACCCACTTTTTTTTCCCTACAATTGGTCTGAGACATCGTAGCCACACCTATGTTGCTGCACAGTAGTCACTTTAACCAGCGGGGTATGCCTATCTTGCACTGAGGCGGTTGCTCGGCAACGTCCGGTGCAATAATTATCTCGGAGACAAATCTCGATAGCATCGCCGCGTGTTCTTGGCTCGCTGGCTCCAATTTTGGTTTCCCTGTATTATATTTATGCTGTGGTGGAACTAGTCTGGTTCGATTTCTGCTGCCACATGTTCTCAGTAATTATATTCGCACCGTTCAGCCAGCAGTGACAGTAATCAGCAAAAAGAGCACGAAAATTGCAAACCGCGGAGCAAATTGCTCCCCGATTAGTATTCCAACACATATCGGCATGTGCATGATCTCAGCAAGTTTTGGCCCATTCCAGTTTGTTGTATTGCCTGGAAACGGCTCCTCCTCCGCATCGCCTAATTCCATTATTGGTGCCCAATACGCACAATGTGCCAGTTCCGCATCTTCCGTGGAGGTGCCACCACGGCACATCCGCACCAAACCAGCCACTATCTCACCAAACCCACCGAGAATTCGCCTCCAACATACTCTTCCACCTCACCCGCTCGGCGGTTCCCGGAAATTTCGGTAAATCCTAGCCCGGGTGGTCTTGACGTGCCAACGGCCTCCCACGTTAGCTGCACTCCCGGCACTGACAGAATGGGCCGCAATAAATTAGGCTATTGGCGGAGAACCACCTGGAGAGAATTTGGTGAGTTCCAAGCAAAATTGTGCACCGCACAAAACACATCAATAGCCTCCATTACTCCGATCTCCGATCTCCAATCTACAATCTCTTCCCCCACCACCTGTCGCTGCCGGTTTCCTTGGCTCCCCTAATAATTCAGGTCCCCAGATCTCTAGTCGTGCATGGACAAGTGCGACTCTAATCCCAAAAAGAAATTCGACCACTGATACTCACTAACATCCTATCTCCACCTCCGACTCAACGCCCACGCTCCATATCTGTGTCGGAGTCTTAAGGAGGAACCACATCTGCAACATCTCCGGGATTCCGTTTGCGCATTCACTGCTTGTGCCGCGTCCCTCATCCTGAAACTGTCCCCAGTGTTTCCCCCACCACCTTTATCCACATTCTCCAACCACAACCTACACCGCCGTGGTTAACCGCAAATCGTGGATCTCGCCATGGTAAACAGTGATCTCCGCGGAGAGTTCATTCTGTCGTTGAGCAGCCGCTTGGAGCAGATCTTGCCCGTGCGGTCTGGCTACAACTTGGGCGAAGTGGAACTCAATGCCCAATTCATCTTGACCACCAACCTTTTCTTGGCCAATTGCAAGAAGCCGTCTCCTCCGGGAGAGCGCAGCTTCATCTCCTACATCATCGAGTCGTTTGTCGACATGTTGGACAAGTTGAATATCGACCCCCAGACTCGCAAGTTGGTGGACAGAGACGAACGCACACTCACATCAACGCTCGTGTTGACGAAACTTCTATCGGCACTTGCCAGGTTTCATTGGGACCGCTCGCGCTCCTTCAACCAGGAAGGCACCAACATCAACAACTCCGGCATCAACTTCAACTACGAGCTTGGCAACCCGACCGATTGCTTGCATTTGTATGCCCAAGATCCTCCCGACCAGCTTCAGGTGGATATTCAGCATATCATGGAGATTCTCCTCTCACTTCTATCACAGGATTACAACCGCTCTGCCCTCTCCAAGATCCGCAGAACCACATCGGAAAAAATCGGACACACAGAGTACAGCTTGACTCCAGACTCGGACATTCTGCCCGAGATGGCCCAGGCGTACGATCGTGAGATTGATAGGCATATCCTGGTGGTTTTGCGCTACTTGGCGGTTTCAAATTCGTCGGACTACTTCTCGTTTTTGAACAGAAAACTCTTTGCGTGGCTGGAACGAGGCGAGTTTATCCCCACTTCTGCTCTCCAGAAGTATGCATGTCTGTTGAAGTTCATCTACTACACTCCAGATAACGCAAGCCTCTATGCAAATCAGATCTACGGAACTCTTCCTTACATTCGTTCAAACACTTGGAAACAGCTTTTCCTCTATTATGAGTCCCGCAATTTGCAATATCAGAGCATCCACAGGCCACTGTTCTACACTAAAATCATCAGTGCTGGTGGGCCTGCTGAGAAGAGTTCCAAGCTTCTATTCGATTTTGTATCCACAGTTTTCGAAGATGAGCCAACAGTCAACCCATTGCTTTATACTTGGTTCGTGCTTACATGTCCATCTGACTTTGAGGAGGTTCTACAAAAGCCAAATAAGCTCAAGCTTGCCTTCAATAAGCGTGTCAAATATCTTACAGGATTGTTGAAAGATTCTCAAAGCGGAGCAAACTTAGACTGTTTTGAAAGTTTAGTGAACATATTTCTGTTGGGTTCTCGCATACCCGAAGCCAAAGGCGGAATCAGAGAATTCACTGTCCGCTGCTTGGATTCCACCTTCGAGAACCTACGAAAGATGGAATCAAAGGTTGATGCTAACGGCTCCTATGGAAGATATGTGAACTTGATCGTTGAGTTTCTCATAGCTGCCATTGCTATCAAACCAGAACAATACGTGGAAACACTTGTTGAATTGTACAAGGACCACTACGATCTCCCAACTCTTGATTGCAGGGAGAAATGCTCGTGTGCCTCAGCCAGCGTCACCGTGAAGGTGCTTCGGGGCTTGTCTGAGTTTCCCCAATACAAGAAGGCTTTCGATACCGCAATGAGTCTGCTTCATGAAACTATGCGACAGATGCTTTACGACTCATACATGAGACTTCGAACTTACGAAACTTTTCATCCTCTGTGGGAGAGATCTCCTGTGGCTTTACCAAGCCCGACCGAGAAACCTGCAAACGAAGGTGACAAACCAGTACTCAACGGGTTGTTATCCCATACCGCGAAGAAGAATTTGGACTATGGTATCGGTTATGTTAATGAAATGCCAACCGGAGAACCACGGAATTTGGCAGAGACCTCTGCCACAATGCAAACGATCTTCAAAACTTGCACCAATCCCGGGACGGGTATTGATTACGATATCGGGTGCATCCAGATTACTGAAGACATCCTCAGCGATCTCATGGTTATATTTGCAGCTGCTCCTGAGCTTTACATGCTATGTGACGAAATGATGAATGCCGAGAATCCATTCCGGAATGATGCTTTCACAGATTACGCTGAGGAAATTTCTGCCCCAATCAGACTTGCTATCCGGTTCAGGACAGTGAATGGTAATTCAAAATTGTTTGAAGCTGCCTGTGCCTTAGCAATGACGCTTGTCGATCCCGAGAAACCGCAAATGAGAGATACTCTTTTCAAAGAAAGTTCAACGTTTGCTTTGTCTCATTACATTGTGAAGGCCATTGCAGAAGCATGCACCTTGTTTCCTGTAACAGATCCCAAATTTAAGATGTGTTTCATCTTTCTTAACAAGTTTCTTCAGGAAAGAGATTGGGTTTTCAAGAACGTTCGCGAGAACATATACCAGAAAGAAGAATGGGCACATTCGTTTTGTGCTAGTGTCTGCGAGGCTGTTGAAATTATCTTAATATTGGCGATGTGTACCCATGATGTTCAGTTCTTTGGAATCGCCAAAATAACCATGAAGTGGTATCTCTTGGAACTCAGAGAAGGAGTTCACCCGAAGAAATGTACTATTAGTACGCTTTATGATGTCTTCAAGAGGATCTTGGATGACAATTCAGTTTTCACTGGATTCGTCTCACTTCACAAGAAATTGAGATGTATCCTTATGGATGCGGAACCAACGAAGTCATTGTACCATGTCTGGTTGTTGATCTACCAAACTTGGCTAGACATGATTGATGAAAGCTCTAATCTCAGTGATGATAGCCTTATCTTCAGACATTACACTGGTTTCTTAGTGTCAACTTCAGGCTGCTTCTTAGACCCACGGTTCTCTACTGATGATCCAATTGTGAAAGAGCAAGCAATCTCTTTTGTCTCTGCCTTCTTTGATAGGGCTATTGGTCTACTCAAGTCCAATGAATTGGTCATTAGAGTGGTTGTCAAAGATGCTCTCTCCAATGAATCACATTCAGCAGTCTACCATCTCGTGTGCAACAAGCTTATGAACGTTGCAGTTTATTACGTGGAGCAAGATGTGATGACAGAAGAGGGAATACTTTACATTGAGCAACTAATAACAATTATCACTGCTATGGTGAGTGTTGACAATGATGGATCCTTTGCTCTCGTGAGTTTGCTTCCCGAGGTTTGTCAATTCCTATTGAAGTTCATTGGTTTAGTTACCAATCAGACTGACCAACTCAAGTTGAGATTGCGCTTTTGCAAGTTGGGCATTATGATTGAAGCGGACAGAGTCAAGAATGGAATCTATGGTGGGTACAAGTTGCGAAATCAATTTGCTAAAGCATCTGCGGACTGGTTGGAGCAGGCTATTTTCCCTAAAGTTGAACCTGATCCCTCCACCTCTGATTTACCTTCAATTTTATCTTCTCCTCTGTCGACAACTGGCCTGCACGGCAAATCAACCGAGACTGACTATCTCCAGATGGAACTCGCCAATGAATGTTCCAAGTGCTTGGAGTTGCAATTGCTGGACTTGCTTTTGGAAGTTCCCGAAGGTACAAAAGAGAAGAATATCAAGCAAAGTAAGGATCTCGTATTCTCGAATTATTTCTCGTTGTTTTACAAGATTATTCAGAAGTACGCTTCCTCATCTCAAAGCCCTTTGTTGCTCAGATCGAAGTACAAAGTCCAGTCGGTGACAGATCATGTTTTGAAATCCATTTCGAGTCTACTTCAATCTGACTCTCAAATTGGAATGCAATTTGTCTTGCCCCTTGGTTTCCATGAAAACAAAAAGATTCGATCAATCTTTTTGAATATCTTTGCATCCATGCTCTCGTCTAGGAAGATGATGGAGACTAAGGACGAATTCCCAGACGAAATTGTGGAACGTATGTCCGAGATTTACGAAGTCTATGGTGCAGCAGCCGAGGTTGCAAATCCAGCGGAGTACAACTTATTGGCTGCATCTCTCCACGGCCTTTTCGGGTACACGAAGAGATTGGACAAACTATTTTCAACCTTGTTACAAGACGAAATAGGAAATGTCGCTCGTGCGTCTGACATTTTCCGGCGGAACAGTACTCTCACCAGATTGATGTCATTGTTTGCCAAGGATTACGGATTGCCGTACTTGACTGTGGTGTTGAAGCCATTCATCGAAGATTTGGTGGACGAAGATTTCGGTGTCGAGGTTGAGAAAAACTCTGACGAGGAAAATGTGGAGTTGTTCATGAGAGCATTAACCAGGTTAGTTGACACTATTGTCAGTTCCATGCCCTGGGTTCCTGACTCGTTCAAGTTCGTGGCGACAGAGATCTACAGATGTATTCAAGGCAAGTTTGAGGATGCAGCACTTATAGCTGTTGGATCTTTCATTTTCCTTAGATTTTTTTGTCCTGCGATCATCAGTCCAGAATCCTTCTTTGACATGCCTCCGATCAATGCAAAGGTGAAAAGATCTCTCATGCAGTTGGTGAAGGTATTGCAGTATATTGCCAATGGCTCTCTCGGTATGCTTAAGTGGCCAGGTTTGCAAGGACGCTCACATGAATTGGAGGCTTTGAACAAAAAAGTCTTCGCGTTTTTGAAGACTATTGCCGAGACTCCAAGCAGAGAAGAATATCCTTTCCACAGATTGACTTTGAAGCCATACACGAGCTTGAGATATCTTCACAAATTTTTCTATGTCTACTTTACGCTTATCAAGCACAGATTCATCTTGGGTGATCCTCTTGCCAAGGCAGGAAATTTGCACGAGAGAGTCTTGATTTGGAGAAAGTTGGATGGTATCCTTAAGGAGTTGGGGAACCCTAAACCTTATATTTCCTTACAAGGAACGAGATCATACAAAGCCGCAGATCAGAATTTGAGCATGGGGAACACACAATACGCAGAATTTATGGCAAAGATGTCAGCGAAGAACATTGAAATGTCTGTTGAAGTTCCAATTATTCACAGTGCAGTATATCATGATGGAACACCAATGGTGGTTGTCAACTTCCGCCGAATTAAAGATATTGGTTACGATATCAGCACATTCGTTTATCTAATTCTTGAGGCGGCAAGTCAGGTTTGGGACAACAAATTTTACATTGTGAACGACTTCACACAGTTTTTCTACATGGGAATAATCGGGCGCAACTATGTGGGCTTGATGCGGAATTATGCCCCTCCTATTTTCT
The DNA here is from genome assembly GCA_030674735.1 of Sungouiella pseudoflosculorum. Taxonomy (NCBI): domain Eukaryota; kingdom Fungi; phylum Ascomycota; class Pichiomycetes; order Serinales; family Metschnikowiaceae; genus Sungouiella; species Sungouiella pseudoflosculorum. The sequence continues at coordinate 214,104 of JAKUAO010000010.1, read as the reverse complement.
TCAAGAATTGTGCCAGAGTCTACTATTTCAATTTGCCTCGAGCTACATACTTGCCAATCATTCGAAGTATGATGGCATTGAGAGATCATGAAGGGGAAAGAAAGGCATATTTCTACTCGCAAGATGATGATCCTTCTATTATTAACAAGCTTTGTCTCGATGAATCGGTTGTGGCAATCAACCACGAGGTGAGGGTAGTGTTCAAGGGGTGTCTGCTCTACGACGAATATTCTCAAACTTTGATTCCTATCACTGTTAAGCTTGGACGGCACTGGCTTCAAATCTGTTTCCAAAAATTTGACTACGAAGACCGTTTCACCTCAACGAAAACCGTTACAGCTGTCGAGACACATCTCTTGTCTGATCTTACGAAATGCGAGATTTCAAACAAGAGCGACAAGCCAAATGAGTTTACTCTCTCATTGAACAAGTACAATTACGAGGTCACCATTATCTCTCCACAAAGACAGGAGATTCTCAGGTTCTTATACTTCGCAATCTTGCGAAATTCAAGGGAGAATGTTGAGATGGGCTCTCCAGACAGCGCAGTTCATGATGACCAATCTCAATGGTTCGGTAAATTATACAATATCGTCTTTCACGGGCTTCTTGACTTCGATGAAGACGTTCGGGCTGCATCCTCAAACCTTTTTGCTTCCCTTTCGATCTATTTTGATATTGACTTTGGTATACTGGTTTCGCATGCCAAGCTTATCGCTTTCCCAGTTGATACGACCGAGTTCGTTGTTTCTGTTTCTGCTAACTTAGCGAAGAAACAGCCTGAGCGGACCTTCCGATTTTTGAAAGGTTTCTTCAACAACTTCTCCAAGTTCCCACCTGGTCTCCGTATTAGTGGAATTATGTACGCGTCACCATGGATCAACAATGTTGACAGCGTGTATAATGAGTTTGAAGGACCCGCCAAGGTTGCAGAGATCATCAGAAACTTTAGTCGCATCACTGTTCAAAACCGGAGTCTTCTGTCTTTCATTAATGAGTACATTTGGAAGAAGCTTTTCTCTGAAGTGAGGTTGACTTCCATCTTGATGGATGAGCTCGTTGCTTATACCATCGAAAATGACTCCGATAGCTCAGAATGGGATCCTTTGATCTCAGTCATCAGTCCAAGTATTGAGTTGTGTGGAGAAGTGGTCGCTCGATTGATCGACTGCATTCGAAATACAAGAATAGATGATTCAGAAGTTGCATCTCAGACGAAGCTTCTAGAGATCACTGTTCTCGTCAAGATTTGTGCATCGTTATTCTTCAACTCATATGTTTACGCAACGATGTATTTGCCGGATGTGCTCTTTTTCTGCACTTTATTTATCGATAGTCCTAAATTGGACTTCGGTTTAGATTTGCAGAAGTTGGTCGTCAATACGATCCAGTCTTTCAGTCACAAACCACAACTCACTGACAAGCAAGGCAAGTTGATAAGTCAGACCATTGAATATTTCAGTGGACAAAGAGCTAAAATGCTTTTCGGATTGACGTCGAGAGAGCGTGGAAGTACTGATTTCAATCAGCTCTATAACAGATCTACCTCATTCGAACTCTTGTGTGATTATCTTCATGACTTTATCATGCAGATTGGATCGACAGATGACGGTATCAAGTGGATGACACGTTGGTCTTCCTTGTCCATGGACATTGCCTTCAGCAAATCTCTTTATAAAAAGAGAGCGCTTCTAGCTGTTTCCACATTTGCGAGATCTGGAGTCAGCGATGATACAAGTGGCCGCATTTTGAAGTTACTCGGAGGGTTGGCTTTCGATGATTTCGAATCATACATTCATACAGGTATTTGCTACGCCCGAGTTGAGGAAGGATTGACTCTTGATTCCGTTTATCTCCCTCTTATTGTCTGGGCGGAGGTCGCTTCAGCGAAGCTTCAAATTTCTTCATCTTACCAAGCCATAGCAATTTGCCTTACAAATGCGTTATGCAAACTCTGTCGCCGCCCTGACTGTCTCGAATATTTGTTCAACCAAAGGAACAATTTGGAGCCTCTTATTGGCACATTTGAGCAAAGATCTGACATGAAGATCAACCCAGACAATTTTGGATTCAATATTTTATTCATTATCAGTTCTGGTTTGAATGTCTCGCAGTTCAGACACACGTCTGTATCCTGTTTACGGAAACTTATCAAACAGATGTTTGAGTCATTTGAGGAGGAGCATATTCAAAGAGACCAGTTAATCTATTCTTGTTTGTTTATGCTTTATCTTGCTATCCCCAACTCCTCTTTCGATGAATTCTTGAAGGAGATCAATTTGTCTGATAAACTGATCATCACGATCAGAGACGATTCTTTACCGAACGTCCTTTTGAAACATTTGACAAGTGGATCAGATTTGTCAAATTTAACTCTTGCTCTCGCGGCTACTATTTTCGCCAAAGATTGTGATTCCACTTACTCTTTGAGATTCATGAACTTCTATTCTCATCTTTTCAAAAGTTCGAGAACTACAGCATTGTCAGTATTCCATATGGTAAGAGGAAATCTCGAATCTCACATGATCTCAAGCACATCAATCAATTTGGTGAATGGCATCTCCGAGCTTTTGGTGAATGTGATCCTGGATGAGAATTACAGTCCAATTGAGTGCCTGCTGAATGTCACATCCCTATTGGAACGTCACCAGTTTAAGGAACTACATAAGATCGGGGACTTTGTCGGTTGTGAAGTTTTCGATAACAAAACTTCCATTGGGATGGCCAAACTTATTCAGGATATGCTCTACCGCAGTTTCTGCAGCATTATAGAAGGACAGCGGTTGGAGAAGTTCTGATATTTGGTTTTACTGAAACAATGAACCTAATTACATAGAGCACAATTTACGAATGATACGATATGCATTAGTTTGATAGTTTGATACCTTGCTCCCTGTCGATAGCCTTCATGTGAGTGCGAAACACGGCCATTGTAACCTGAGCATCTTCAACAGAAGAATGTGCCTCATTTTGAATGTCCAAATCTAAGAATTCCTTGGCTAGTCTCTTAAGGCTAGGAGGCTTTCCTTTGGCCAATTTTTTGAAGACGGAAAACCGAGAAGTATCTCGAATCTGGCTTCGTGGGTGAGATAATAGAAGACTTTTGAGATCATTCTGAATTGCATGTCCCACAATGACTTTTCCCTTCAAAAGATCACTAACTTTGGTCTGTGCTTCTTCGAACAGGATGGCTTGATGCATGTGCTGTGGCCCAACGCCTGACACCCAAGTTCTCCAGTCGGTGACTTTCTCCTTTGGCTTGACATACTCATCAAGTAAAACAACCCCATAAAAGTTGACTAAGGAAACTCTAGCCAAGGCGGATCGGTCGTCGGATCCAACTCCAACAAACTCACAATCGATTGCAATGAATTTTCCTGCTTGCAATTTTTTCTTGTTGTCAAACGTAATCATCATCGTTCCCGAATTCACGTTGACATGCAAATCAGAATTGGCTCCGGTTTCCCAGAGAGCTCTCTCAAGCGGAGTTACTAGTCTGCTGGAATCAGAAGACTGCTTGATGGGTGCAGCGACTATGACTGTCTCTGGAAGTTTTTTCGGAGCATACTTCTTTGTCTTCTTCTGAACTGGTTTCAGTACCTTGTCTTTGGAAAGCTTCAAGCTCAACTTCTTCCAATTCAGTGAGAGAGACATGTATTGTCAAGATTAGTTGAGGAGATGAGGATGAGACATGATGGGCCATGCAGGCTCGGGTGTGCGCATAGATGAAGATGTATGCAACCCGATTACCCCATATTATTCATGTTGTAAACCTGAAGGGCCCATTTGATTTTCTCAATAATCTCCTCACATTGAGAGACATTCTCGGCTTCGAGATCATATTTCTTCTTCACAACTGTCTCTTTTCCTCCTTGTTCGGTCTCCTTCTTGATCACGATTTTGAAATGGTTAGGATTTTTGGTTTGCTTGTACTGCTTGAGTTTGATGATCTGAGTGATATGGAAGGAACTCGTTTTCATCATGGTGTCATTGTAGTACTTTGAGTAGTTGTAGTGATGCAAGTAGTGATGGTAATTCGAGCTGGTGTTGCCATTAGCTGCCTGGGCGTTGCTGCTCTGTCCAAAGGGATTGTCATATTGGTTCTTTTTCCAATTGGTATCGTCAGTTGGGGCCAAATGAATATAGTCTCCGTCAATGATTAACGACTTCTCAATCCGGTTGAGAATAGGCGATTTCTTCCGGTAAACTTTCCATTTGAAGTAGATGGTGTTCAAATTCGACGGTAATTGCGGACCTTTACCCTGAATTATATCTCCGAGAGTGAGAGGTTGCCTCTTCGGGTCTGCTAAATTCAGAGAAGTTGATTTGCTTGGTCTGTGTCCATTCTTCTTGTCCTTCAGCTGCCTCTGGTCTTTTGAGTCGATGTTCATCTCCTTAAATTTGCCACCAAGTGTGCTTACCGGTGGTGTAATACCCAGGCCGATAAAAGTTGACGATGATGGAGTGATTCCTGTTTCCTGGTATGACATTTTGTTGACATTTATGTCAGTCAAGGGTCGTATCCGTTGCGATAAGTTTGGTATCAACCTGAATTTGTTTGTTGCCAAGTCTCCGAGTCTATCGGAGTTGTTAGCTGCTTTTGTGAATTCGTCCTTCTCGTCATCATCGATAAGTAAAGTTGACACATTCCGCTTGTTCTGAGGAACTTCGGCAAGACTGTATCTCGTAGGTTCAACGTGATACAAATGACTAATATGGTCAATGAGTTGCTCAACTGTCATGGTGGAGCTCACGAGGAAACTGATGAATGTGTTTTTTGAGGTATCAGGTAAGTGACTTACCTTCACCTCTATGCTATCTTTGTCAAGATTTTCCGGACCAGGAGGAGGCACATCCGCATCAGACGAGGGGTTCTTGGAATTCTCGATCTTTTGTTTATGGAATTCGAGGTTCTCCTTAAATTCGACAGGTAAAGGCGACTGCTTTTCATTACCTGAAATCTCAGCAGGATTTGTGACTCGACATAAAGCCAATAAGTTTGGACAATTATACGAGGCCAAATGTCTTGTCCTATCAAGCACACCAAATGTCGAGTCGTATAGTTCACCGTCTTCGTCAATAAGTTCGAGGCGCCAGTGATTAGGATCCATGAAAGCGATATCTATCTTGTCCTTGTACTCAGGCAATTTTGAAAGAGCAAGAAGGATAAAGCCAATACAGTCAGTGATCACCAGATTAGCGGTAAACTGCATGTCCTTGAATACTGGCTTCATGCTGGGCGGAACATAAATGTCAATGTTCGCCCTCTTTGCTCCATCCACTATGTCAGAACCCACAAAAGAATAATAATTAAGTGGGTTTACATTGGACGAATGATAGCGAGAGTCAATTAGCATACTCAAGTTGGAGTGCTTTGGTTCTGGATGTACTTCCACAGCATTGTAAATTTTCTGGAAGGTGAATGAGCTTCGCTTGGGAAGCAATGATGGTTTCCTGTCAGTCCTAGTCTCTGAAGTCTTGTATAAGGCGCCTTCGGTGGGAGGAGCAAAGAGGCTATTGGTAGCGAGTGGCTTCCCGGATTTCCCAAGGAGCAGTGCGCTACTGTTATTGCCCTTTCGTCTTGTGTTACCTGAAAACTTGCTTTTGTCTGCTCTCTCCAACACATAGCTTTCGGGGACAGTGTATTCGTAAATGGATCCAACTTCCATCATAGAGTCTGGCTCGATATCGGTGAATGAATCGGTTGAGGACTGGTCGAGCTCATCATCTATCGTGCCTTCATCCGCAAGTTCGTCGAAAGAATCGTCAGCAAATCCAGAATCAAGTGTCTCCTGAGCAGATTGTCTGGTGGGAGGCTTTCCAGTTTCCATCTCGGTAACTAAGACTTGCTCGCCATCCACTAAGTTCTGTTTGCGCAGCGAGCCATCGTATGGTACATTTCTCGTGTCTGGAACTTCGTGTGTTGAGTCCAGGTTGGATAGAGGCCGATCACTGTCGTCGTCCAAGGAGATGCCATCGATGGAGCTGTCCGCATCACTTTCTGTGCGATTGCTCTTCTGGAATAGTTTTGTCAAGGGGTTTTTCGACTTTTCCTTCAGTCGAGACTTCTTCTTTGTGCTGGGCTCGTTGGAGATGGTGGTGACCAGACTGTCTGATATCTCTTCATCGATGGTTCTGATGGTATCCGAGGTGATGATGGAGTCGACGGCTGAGCGGCGCCTTTCAGCAGCTTCGGTTAGTCGGCTGCTCCCATTGGAAGGTTTCTTTGCATGTCCTGGTTGAGACTCCCTGGGCGGAGGCTTCCGGGTGTATCTTTTCTGGGTGCTCAATTGTTGGTGGCCCGAACCGTTGTAATCGGTCGGAAGTTCCACGGGAATCGGGGGAGATGACGGACGGAACTGCAGCAAGTAGGCACTATTGGACTGGTCGTGGTAGAACCCCAGAACGAGCGGTTTGACGATCCTGGCGGCACATTCATCTTCCACAGAAGATAAGGCAAATGCTCGGAGCTGCGCTCGAAGTTGGGTGGGCTCAAAGGGGAACGCCATTGAATAAGTATGCAGATGTCAATTTGGGCATGTGACAACGAGTCTCCACGGTCGGGAGAGGAGAATTGGTGTGTTGGCGGTGGAAATGGGGAAGAATCTGGGGAGAAGCCAATTAATGTATGGAGGCACCTGTGCACGTGACGTGGTGGGTTTGTAGTGGTGTAAAGGGGATGATGGTTTTGGTAGCAGGAGGTCTAATTTGGGCCGAGTTGGTGATTTTGTAATCGATTGTTGGGATTTAGTTCTTGAGGCTCGGTCATCTTTGGTAATTCTGTTTTTTACTGATACTCTGGTCGTGCTTTCTTGGTGCCAGGTTCAGTCTGGAAGTAATGTGCAAGATATCTACGAGGTTGCCAGTAGTTAACAGAAATAGCTACAAAACAGAATGGCCACAATAATTCAGGAAATGGCCCAAATTCCGCCGAAACAAATCCAGTAGCTCACTTGGCTGCTTCTCCATGTCGTAATTTTAAATAATTTCTCAATCGGCCTCTTCCCACCAGTTCCGGCCGTAACATCCATGGTTGCGACTCCCACACTGCCAGCACTTTACATCCACACCAGCAAACTAGCCACCACGCAGCGAAAGAAGAACCAACATAAATAAAAACCCGGGGATCCCACACAACAAAACCCGAAAACCCAAGCTTCCCAACCTGCTCGCCAGAAATAATTCCCCCAAATTCTACTCGACTTAGCCCACTCGCTGCACCGCCTACACTCCGCCAACTCCCCAAGCCTGGAACATCCATGTTCTCCTGCCTGCAGAAAGCACACACCACCAGTGGACAAAAACCAACCGAGATTCACCTACTCCAGCCACCTCATCAGACTCCGACAACATAGACGGAGTTTACCCTTGATTGTGCGGCCAATTCGAATTTCTCCGCCACTCCATCGCATCTGCCCTGTCCCGTGGCTTCCGCTCATCCTCGGCATTGCTTGCACTACATCCGATCGTGATTATCGGCCTCCACCATAGCAACTGCACCCGCCGATTGTGGTGAACAACGCCCGATCCCCTGGGTTGACAATTTTCATACTAGCCGAAGTCCGCTCCGCCTGCCCCCACCGCATGGCTCCCCATGACCATGTCCTCCAATCACAATGGCAGCGTCGATAGCTTCAACAGCGTCCATGATATCTACGCTCGGTACGCCGCCGGCACCGATAGCTACTCCCACTCGCTCGACCTGACGTCCAATGAGCCAGGCCTGACTGCGTCGCCGCTGCTTGCGCCGGCGCGGCTCGTGGTGCCCACCTATCGGCCCCACCTAGTGACCCATCCACCATCCAACGAAGAAGACGTGCGCAGTGCGCCCGGAACGCCATTGCTGCTGTCGTCGTTCGACTTTGGCTTGGATGTGGAGCCGCGTGGCATCACCAGCTCCTCGTTAAACGTGCTCTTGGATACGCCCACGACGGAACATCAGTATCGTCAGTTGACCGACGAAGCACCCCACATTTCCAACGCCCACTCGGCCCATGCGGCTCATCCGGGCCACGAGAGCTTGGAGTATATTGGCGACAGCAACGAAGCCCTTTCCGAGAATGTCCAGCTGATCGGCAGTGTCAGTGAAGAGGCTGAAGACGAGAGCCTCGCCGAAGACGATGTCGAAGCAACTCCAGAGTCCGAAAGCGGTGACTGGGCCAACCGTGGAGCCGCTGAGCGGATCACCCAAGATACTGTGATCCGCAGAACCGTCAAGGACTTTGAGTTCGGCAAAGAGCTTGGAGAAGGCTCCTACTCCACGGTGGTTCTAGCAACCGACAAACTCACCTCCAAGCAATACGCCGTGAAAGTATTGGACAAGCGGCACATCATCAAGGAAAAGAAAGTCAAGTACGTGAACATCGAAAAGCATGCGCTCAACCGGTTGACCAATTGCCCCGGAATTATCTCGTTGTTCTTCACCTTCCAAGACAAATTTTCCCTTTATTTTGTTTTAGATTACGCCTCCAAGGGCGAACTCTTGAACTTAATCAAATCATACGGCACCCTCAACGAAGATTGCACCAGGCACTTGGGTGCTCAGATCTTAGAGGCCATAAAATACATGCATGATAACGGCGTTATCCACAGAGATATCAAGCCCGAAAACATCTTGTTGGACGATCAATATCGCATCAAAATTACAGACTTTGGAACGGCAAGGCTTCTCGAGAAACGGAAGAAGGGTGACAGCGTTGAGGAAGAATACCCTGTGGATGTCCGAGCCAAATCTTTCGTTGGTACGGCTGAATACGTTTCTCCCGAGTTGTTGGATAGCAAGTATTGCGGAAAGCCCGGCGACATTTGGGCTTTTGGTTGCATTCTTTATCAGATGGTTGCAGGTAAACCACCATTCAAGGCAACTAACGAGTACTTAACCTTCCAGAAGATTACCAAGCTCCAGTATGCATTCAGTGCTGGTTTCCCCTTGATCTTGAGAGACTTGATCAAGCAAATTTTGGTGTTACAACCATCCCGGAGAGCTACCCTCAAGCAGATTCAAGAACATTACTTTTTCCGTGACGTCAACTTCAACGATGAAGACCTGGTTTGGTCGTCGCCATTGCCAGAGTTGGGTCCTTACAAAATGACAGCTCAATCTATGATGAAAATGCCTCCTCAGGGCAAGACCACCCAAAACACAGTGATAAAAAAACCTGCCCCGCCAAAACAACAGACAGCTGAGACACCAACAAGACGTGTGGTGAGTGAAGGCAATGGAAAAGCTTTCAGTCCTGCTAGCGTTGCTGCATTTGTGCTTAACAAACAGGATGAAGATGAACCTGAAGTTCCAGTCTCTAAATCATCCTCGAACAGTACTAACGGAAGTCTGAGACATGTTCCAGCCCCAGAATATATTCCAGGAACAAACATTTTGAGACCCACTATTCATTCCATGGCAAGCTATTCTCGAGGTTCGAGTCAATCGAGACATGACTCTGAAACCAGAAAGCCAAAACCAAAGGCACCTGAAGTCCCACCTATGAGTCTGGTTGAGCTTGCCTGGCTGGAATTCTTGGAGTCCTCAACAGAAAGAATTGTCAATGTCGGGCTGGCCATTGTTTGCAAACAACCACTTGAGTATTTCGAGAAAAAGAACAAGGGTCTCATTCACGATGCACCATTGAACCTTATCAACAAATTACATGCTGCTGAAAATAGACAGAGAGGAAACTCGATCCTTGCTAAGGCTGCTCAGGGTAACAAAGGCTTAAGGGAGGCTTCAGGGGAGATTGCTCCAGAGAAAAAGGCTCACGAAGCGGATGCAATCACTCATTTTTATGACGAGCCTGAAGGTATCGAGACTATCCAAGAAGAAGAAAATCGCTCGTCGGCTGGCACTTCGAAGATCGGAAAGGGTTTCTTGAAGAAATTCTTGGCTCACACTGACAAGAAGGCCGAGCCTACGTCTGATGTTCTGTCGACTAAATCATCTGGAAGCACCCACAGTCGTCGCCAGAATTACTCTTTGGAGAAAGCAAGAACTTGTACAATTATCGTCACAACCCACGGCCGCTTTTTGGTGTTGACGAGGGACGATCAGAGCGGAGAAACCAAGCTCGTCGTCGAGATCAAGCTCAACTATCCGTTCATTCATTTCAAAGAGGTGATCACCAACACTTCCAAATTCAGCAAGATGCTTCCTTCTACTGGGATTTTTGCTGTTGTGGGAGTTCATACTGCGTTCGTGTTTGAAGTGGAGAAGTACGAAGTGAGTCAATGGACAGAGACACTTGGCCAAGCCAAATTGAACCAACTCGAGAAAGAGCGCGCCGAGGAAGCTAGACTCAAACAGGCTGCTGCACCTAAGGCGTCGCCCAAACCGTCACCAAAGTTGTTGGATGCTCCTGTCTTTGGAAAGTCTGGAGCCAGGCGCACCAGTGGTGAAACAGCTTCTCCTACTAGTCACAGCGGCTCGCACTCGCAACAACGGCGGAGCGGCCAGCCAAGCCCGAAGACACCGAAAAGCCCAACTCTTGATCCCAAAGAGAAGGCACTGACGAGCATGCTCCAGAGCAAACTTAGAAACAACAAGAGCATCAAGCGGAAACCACCACCACCACTTGCACATTCGCACGCAGGCTCCAGCGGACTTGGAGAACGTGGTGGAGATAACGGCACCATCTACGCTGCACAGCTCGCTGTGTCCAACAATCCCAATTTGGTGATGAACGACGCTCGCCGGTCTAGTTTTTCCAGGGACAGAGAGAATGGGACTCCGTCTTACAAGCCAGGAAGTGGGTCAGGTACCGATAGCAAGGCGAAGATCACGTCTTTGAACTCAAAGTTTTTAGCCAGAAGCAGAGGAAAGAAGTAGAGGTGAGCAAAGCAAAAAAAATGAACAAAAGAAAACAATCGAAAACACCAGGTCAACGCAACTGTAGCATTTCCTAGGGTCTGTTTCAGTTTCGCAGCCAAATATGGTTGCACCTCTCCCCCCACCGAGATCCGCAGTCACAGGCGCACACGTGACCAAACACACCTCACCATGCGCACCATCACCACCAGCGAGGTGGATGGGCCACACACCCGTACCCCAGAGCCCAGGTCATTGGCTCGTCTGCACGTCTCGTACTGCACGTAAGCGCAGGCAATTTCCACCTCCTCAAAATTTTTTCGGGCACACTTTACTTACTGGTTTTTCACTTTCACCTACACAACGTTAAAATGGCTAAGTTCATCAAGTCCGGTAAAGTTGGTATGTACAAATCGTGCGCCATGAGCGCCTGCCATGCAGATACATTAGTTGACCGGGCATCAGAGTTCCCATGAATCCGAATGAAAATTTTTCTCCGTTCCCAACGGTTACTCCATCAACAAGCAGACACAAATCCACCAAAGTCACAGCAATCCACAAACACACGGGACGCATCCGCATCCACCAGCTCCAACATCACATCCATCCATTCACTCTGTTGACCCAGCCTCCCATGTCCAAGTTCACCTACTAACAAGTTCCAGCTATCGTTACCCGTGGTAGATTCGCAGGCAAGAAGGTTGTCGTTGTCAGACCACACGATGACGGTACCAAGTCCCACTCCTTCCCACACGCTGTCGTTGTCGGCATTGAGAGAGGCCCATTGAAGGTTACCAGAGCTCACGACGAGAAGAAGGTTGCCAAGAGAACCAAGATCAAGCCATTCGTCAAGTTGGTCAACTACAACCACTTGATGCCAACCAGATACTCGTTGGACGTTGAGTCGTTCAAGAACGCTGTCACCCCAGACTCCTTGAACGAGCCATCGCAGAGAGAAGAAGCCAAGAAGGTTGTCAAGAAGGCTTTGGAAGAAAAGCATCAGGCCGGTAAGAACAAGTGGTTCTTCACCAAACTCAACTTCTAATCTCATTATATAACATGTAACGTGTAATAAAACTTCTGCAACGTCGGTAGTCAAGCATGTAGTATTGAGGGGGCTGGATCTATGCATTTGTTAGAAATTGAAGAGTTCGAGAGAATGTTTTTTTTTTTCCCTAGCTAATCCACACTCAATATCGAAGAGGTAACAGTTCATGGTAGATTTGTGTTCACTATACCGTTCATTGAGGTGGTCTTCGTTTAAGCAAGACGGGACTTTTATTTTGATCCCAGCAGAATCGAAAAAAATATCTTCGTCTTACTGTTGTTGATTCCTCCAAGTTTCTCTTAGTAGCAATGCGCTCTATGAACAGCACTTCCCACCTTACATGAATACCCAGTAATGGAGAAATTATTGGAGCGAATTCAGCTCATTGTCATATATTTGAGAGCAGTTAAAGAAATTCATCTTACTTTTGACAATCGTCTTTCGACTTCTCTCCGATTTCCTTCTTCTCACACGAGCCTTCACAACTGTATGGTAACGATCAACGGTATATGAGTTTCAGCCACGAAAAGCACCACCATCAAAATAAAAAAATAACAAAACCAAGGAATCTACCACACAATATGGCGCCAGACCGGAAATTTAGATCAAACCCTAAAACTCTTCTACCCTGCCAATTCCCAACGTCAGTTCAACTCTTCCCAAACTACACCTGGTGACTCACGTGCACTACTCGACCAATTTCCGCCTGATCCTCACCACTCTTTCTCCCTAACCATGACTGAACAAGTGGACATTGCCAAACTCGATATCAAGGACCAAGCCGACGCTGCTGACAACGAGCAGAAAGTCACTCCTTGGGAGGTGGAAGGAGCCGTGGACGAGAACGGAGTTGCCCAGGGCATCGACTACACCAAGCTCATTGAGAAGTTTGGAACCAGAAAGATCACCGACGAATTGCTCACCCGGTTCAAGGAAGTGACAGGTGCTGAGCTCCATCCATTCTTGAAAAGAGGCGTGTTTTTCTCCGAGAGAGACTTGTCGAGAATCTTGGACTTGTACGAACACGGAGAGCCATTTTTCCTTTACACTGGTAGAGGCCCATCGTCGGACTCGTTGCACTTGGGCCACATGGTGTCGTTCATTTTCACCAAGTGGTTGCAGGATGTGTTTGACGTGCCTTTGGTCATCGAGTTGACCGACGACGAGAAGTTCTTGTTCAAGCAGAACTTGACCATCGCCGACGTCAAGAGATTCGCCAAGGAGAACTGCAAGGACATCATTGCAGTGGGCTTCAACCCAGAGAACACCTTCATCTTCTCCGACTTGGAGTACATGAACCCATCCTTTTACGAGAACATCGTCAGAACCTCCAGACAGATCACAACCTCCACTGCCAAGGCTGTGTTTGGATTCAAGGACTCGGACTGCATTGGTAAGATCCACTTTGCCAGTGTCCAGATCGCCACGGCGTTCCCTTCGTCCTTCCCCGAGGTGTTGGGCTTGCCTCCAAAGACTCCATGTTTGATTCCTTGCGGAATCGACCAGGACCCATACTTCCGTGTGTGTAGAGATGTGGCCGACAAGTTGAAGTTCTCCAAGCCATCGTTGATCCACGCCAAGTTCTTCCCTGCATTGCAAGGTGCCACCACCAAGATGTCTGCCTCGGATGCCACCACCTCCATCTTCATGGATGACACTCCAAAGCAGATCCAGAAGAAGATCAACAAGTATGCATTTTCCGGAGGCAGAGCCACGTTGGAGGAGCACAAGGAGTTGGGTGGTAACGTCGATGTCGACGTGGCCTACCAGTACCTCTCTTTCTTCAGCGAGGACGACGACAAGTTGGAGAAGTTGGCTGATGGATACAAGAAGGGAGAGGTGATGTCGTCGCAGATGAAGCAGGAGTGTATTGCCGTGTTGCAGGAGTACGTGGGTGCCTACCAGGAGAGAAGAGCCATGGTGGACCAGTCTGTTCTTGACTCGTTCATGAAGCCACACAAGTTGGTGTGGGGCCAGAAGGAGAGGAAAGTTGCACCCAAGGAGAGAGTGAAGAAGTCGTCCAAGTAGTTTCTAGAAGGTACCATTAATCTATACATAGAGCCATCGTCAACTTTGCAATAGCTGCTTGACGTTGCTCAACACAAACATCATCTTGTCAAAGTCTCCGTCGTCGGTCTGGTCTGCGGCCCCAAACCATCGAGAACCGATGCTCAATATGACATTCCGAGGGTTTTCCAGCATCGCCACCACTTTGGCGATTTGACTAGCAACAACCTGAATCTTAAGATTGTGAGGATTTCCCACCAACACTATAGGCTCCACCCCGAGCGAGTCCTCGTCGCCGATTTCCGGGTTGATGGTGGCCTGCGTCGAGAGTGGGAGGTCGAACGTGGTGTCCATGATGTGATTTGTGAGGATGTTAAGCACGATTTTGTTGGCAAACTCGATTTTCTGGAATCGGAGCTCATCCAGCCCGAATTGGGCCACGATTTCTTGGGTAGATTCCTGGTCCATGACTAGTATTCGGGTCCTGGGACTGCAGGGAACATGGCATATGTCCTGTCAGTTGAGGTTGTCGGCTTGTCACCCGGTGTACGGGTGTGTCGTGGGGCAAAACCGCACCACATGATGAAAGCTGGGGCACCTCCACATCCGAGGGCAACATCAGGTCAGGGAATATTGCCAGGATTCCGGGGGATTTTGCACGAGCCAAACGGCCGGACTGTATACAAGCCGGGTTCATGTCTGAGCCAAGGTCTATTTTCGAAAAATCTCCCAATTTCCTGGATAAACTGCCCCGGACTGCGGAGGACCCCCACCAGTTCCGAGGGCTCAGTTTTTCCACTCATTTTTTACTAATCACCATTAGTCACCGTTCCATTACAAACCACGACTTTCACCTGGGTAGTTGCTATATATAAGCAGACACTTTCTTTCTCTGCCAGACTTTTCCCAGAGTTCAAACAAAACAAAAAGTTTATCCATTATGCCCCACTTCTGCACGGTTCCTGAGGCCATACAAGCCATTAAAGATGGAGAGTTCCTCGTGGTGATGGACGACGAGAGCAGAGAAAACGAGGGAGACTTGATCATCGCCGCCGAGAAGATCACCCAGCAGAAAATGGCCTTTTTGGTCCGTCACTCCTCCGGCTACGTGTGTGTTCCGTTGTCCACCGAAAGAGCTGACCAGTTGGACTTGCAACCAATGTTGAAAGACAGAACCGACAGACACGGCACCGCATACACGGTGACCTGCGACTACGCTGACGGCACTACGACCGGAATCTCCGCTCACGACAGAGCGTTGACGGCGAACAAGTTGGCCAGTGGAGAATCCAAGCCAGATGATTTCATCAGACCAGGCCACATCTTGCCCTTGAGAGCCGCTCCCGGACTCCTCAGAGACAGAAGAGGTCACACAGAAGCCTCGGTTCACTTGAGTAAGTTGGCCGGATTGCAGCCTGCTGCTGTGATTTGTGAGCTTGTCAGAGATGAAGACGGCTTAATGATGAGATTGGACGACTGCGAGAAGTTCTGCAACACTCACGATATCAAGCTTGTGACCATCGAGCAGATTGTCCAGTACCTCGATCAGACGGGCCTCTGAGCGATACCACCCACTTACGTTACGAATCCACCACTCTAATCTTTGTATAGATGCATTATTTAGGCAAGCAACAACTGTGCTTTTCTCTTTCCACTAACCTCGTCCTTGACCGACGTGACCTCCACATTGACCTTGTCAAACACTCCAATGACCCGCTCGTTTCCCTTCAAGTCGGTGAACTTCAACTCGAATTTCTCCTCGTTGTACACGGCGCTGTTAACATCGCCGAGCATCTCCAATTTGATGAGGCCCTCCACTCCAAACTTGGGGACGAGCACAACAATACCGTTGTTGAAGCACTTGATGACGTAACCTTCCTGGCTAGACTCATTGTTACGCATAACCTGGCCCACGTAGTACTCAATACTGGCTCTTCCAGCGAACTGGGCGTTTCTGTGTCTTCTGTTGATGTTTCTCACAATCAACTCCATTTTGTTCTTGTCTCTGTGACTCAAGTCCAAGTTCTCGTATCCAATGGCACCTGCGAGTTGTCTGTGGGCAACAACGTCACAGTATCTTCTGATAGGAGATGTGAAATGGGTGTAGATATCCACAGCCAAACCATAATGTCTGAACTCTGGATATCCGTATGAACCAGAAGAGAAGTACTCGGCAGCCATCATACATCTGGTCGACATGATACGCACAAGAGTGTTGAAGTAAGGGTCCTTGGAGTCTTCACAACGGTCCAACGAATCTGCGAGCGCCTTAGAAGATTCTAAAGAGATAGCCATTCCGTCCTTTCTAACACGCAACATCTCATTGAGCGCCTCAAAGTTGGTGGCTGGTGGAGCTGCGTGTCGTCTCAACATGGCAGTCTGTGGATATGAGTCGAAGATCTTGCGAGCAACCGAAATGTTGGCAAACAACATGAATTCCTCCACAAGGGAGTTTGTCTCCAACAACTTCTTGATTTCCACTTCACCAGGGTCAGATGTTTCGCTGTCCATGTGGACCTTCACTTCAGGGGAGGCCAAGTTCAACGCACCGGCATCAAGTCTCTTTTGCTTAAGCTTCTTTGAGAGGTTCAACAAGATTCTCATCGAGTTGGTCAATTCATCCTGCTGAGAGGGATCGTCGATCCTGAGTTGAGCCTGCTCGTAGGAGAATGCCTCCCTAGACTTGATGATAGACTTCATGAACTTAACGTTAACAATGTTGGCATCACTGTCGACTTCCCAGATAACAGAGAAGGCAAATCTGTCCACATAAGGCTTCAAAGAACACAAGTTTGTACCCAAAAGCATAGGCAACATATCGATTCTCTTGTCAACCAAGTAGACAGATGTACCTCTGGAGGCACCTTCATTGTCGAGGGCAGTGTTTGGCTTGACGAAATGAGTAACATCGGCAATGTGAACACCAACCTCGAAGTTTCCATTGGGCAATGCTTGGGCGTGCAAAGCATCATCGATATCCACACATCCTGGAGGATCAATAGAACACACCAACTTGTCACGCAAGTCAACTCTTTTCTTCAACTGCTCGTCTCCGTTATTCAAGTCGGCTGGAACCACCCAGTTGTCACCTTCCTTAGGCAAACAATCCAACACAGCCTTGGAAAATGGTCTGTATTCCACGTCGTGCTCCAACAACAATGCCTCGGTCTCGGCCTCTGCACTTTCAATAGCTCCAAGACTACGAACGTAATGTCCCTGTGGGTATTTGGAGGTGGCAGGCCACGAGTCCACAGAAATCACAATACGTTGACCCAATAAGTCTTTGGCCTTCTTGGTTCTGATTCTGATCTTGGGCAAAAGCTTGTCCATCAAGACGACAAAACAGGTCTTCGAGGCGTTACCAGTGTCATCCTCAGAGACCGACGATGGGGCGATCTGTCCCACGTAGTATCTCCAGGATCTTCTGGTGATGCTGACGATTCTAGCCGTTGGCTGCAATCTCTTTTCCTCTGCTGCGGAAGTAGCCTTCACTGCCTCCTGAGCCAAGACTCTGCGCTCTTTGTCAGAGATGATGGTTTCCTGGTTTTCTTCTTCGGCATTGTCGTTGGCGCCAATAGAAGATTCCTCCACAATGGTCGAAGATGGCTCTCTCCATTTGTCCTTAGGAAGCAACTCCACAATGACCAAATCGCTGTTGAAAGCTCTGTTCAAGTTCTTTGTTCCCACTATAAGCAATGGCTTCTTGAAAGCAGGAGTTTGAACCGTTCCTTCCAAGAAGTTATATGTGGAAATGTTGAGCATGCCCTGATACAAGGTACCGTTTTTGATGCCAGCCATGACTCTCGAGTTGGAGTAGTATTCGGGGAAACTGATCTCAGCAGCGTTCTTGTCGAAACTCTCGTTCTCGGTGGGGATCAAGTCACGCAAATCGTCGCCGTTGGGCAAGCTGTCGACATACTCGACAAGACTTCTGGCATCGATTCCTTCCTTCTTGGCTTTTTCTCTGTTATCACGATCGTTGCACACAAACACCACGTTGACCGGAGTTTTCGAGTTGTTTTCGTTGAGATGCGTGGCATACCACTTGGCACACTTTCTGATGGCTCTGTCGTTTCTGTCGTTGATGGACTCGTTCTTTGATCTGGTGACATAGGTATCGTTGTGGAACTCGTTGTGGAACACAACAAACCGCTTGTCTGCGGCCTTCACGAGCGAACGAACTCGCTGATAAATAGGAAACGATCTGTTCTTCACCTCCTCAAGCACAACCTGTGGGATGATCACGTCGTAGAAACATCCGGTGTGTTCAAGCATATCGATCGATTGCAAGATGACATTGGTGTCCACCACCACGTAATGAGCGCCGCCCTTTTTGAGTTTCATGGGCAGCTCCAGCAACACAAACTCTGGCAAGTTGCCGCTGGCATCTGGCTTGGTGATATTGATACATTTGGTGCATAGCTTGGAGTAGCACGGAATATCGTCTCGGAGATAGTGTTCCCGGACGATTTTTGTACATCCACCATTGCGGGACCGCACGAAAACTTTGCTGGTGGCCGTGAGACCCGACGAGAGTCTTTTTCTCTGTAACATTGGCGGCAAGCGAGTTTTGGTGGGAGTAAATCCGAGAGTTTTTAGGGCATCTAGAGATGGGGCCTGCATCCGTACACCACGAATTTGGGTGCATTGTGCTAGTGCGGGCCCAAGGTATTGGGTGCGAAAAAAGCTGAACAGCACTTGTTATTGAATATACTTGATAAATAATCTACATTTGGATCCAACGAAGCCAAAAACCTTAACCGGGAATTTTCTTCAGTTTGAGCATCCTCATAAAATTAGCGGAAATCTGGCAAATTTGCCGACTCCCTATGGCAAAACCCACCCACTTTATACACTGCGATATGCCTGCTGTGGAGGTTCCAATCCCACCAAAGTCGAATCGTGGCCCAGTCCCACGGGCGATTCACGAGACAGCTTAGGTTCGAAAGAATTGCGAGTACCGGTGAATTGTGGCGACTTGTGGTTGTCCTTGAAGTCCGTTTCGAACTGGTCATCGTGGCGGATTCGCCAGCTCTTAACTGCCGAAGGGAACAAGTCCATGGCCCAAAGCAAAAGCAAGAGGCCGTACCAGAAGGAGATTGTCCACTCGAAAATGGCGGACAACGAGTTGTTGCCCTTTTTCATGTTGTAACCGAAAAATACGGCAAATACCACGGCAGCGCAGAGCCAGAACAACTTGATGAAGAACGAAAGCATATAGAGGTTTGCCCAGCGGTGAGAACCGAAAATGACCTTCTCGTGGTTAGGGTGCAATCTTTGTGGGAAATTGCCAAAGATGAACGAATTGAGGAAATTGAAGAAACAGGCCCAGAAGACAAAGAAGATGAACACACCCACCATGCTGATGTGCACAGAGTGGAACTTGTTTGTCTTGAAGATCGACACCATCAAAATGCCCAATTCGCCAATGAGAGCACATATGATGCTGACAATGGCGAACTTGGGCTGTTTCAGCGACACGTACGGCTGGAGCTTTTGCCGGGTGCGCAACACATACTCCATCACCAACGTCCCCACAAAGAATATGAGCTGAAAGCCAGTGCATGCGATGAAAACCGGCTGCAAGTTGGTGGCTCCAACATCACTGATGTATACGGGATTCTGGAATTCCCCATTCATAAACCAATATATTGGATGGCCTTGAAGTGACCAGGCTGAGAGAAGCGCAATGAGCATTCCCCACCACACCACCAACGCCACGAGCGGAATGAGGTAGTAGTGGATTTTTGTGAATCTGAGAAGTTTGGGAGTCATGACTAGAATAGATCAAGAAGAAGAAAATGGTTATTATCGATTTGTTTCATTCGACCGTCTCCACACCAGTAGCAACTTAGACTAGCTATACATTGTGGCTGTGTGCCGTCTGGATGAGCAATGGAGGCTGGAGAGGCATGAGAAAGAGCCCGAAAAAACAAAAAAAAAATAACCTGGCGAGCGACGCGGAGATATATGTCGTACTCCGACGTCATTACGTGGGTTTTTCGAATCGTACTGGTGGTGGGGTGGTGTCTTCGGTATGGTTTAACGCATTGCCTACTCATGTCACCAGCCTCACGATGAAGAGAGAACAATGGAGAACATGAAACAACAACAGAGCGGCGGTGCGGTGATTTTCTTGGAAGATTCGGAGAACGCAAAACGCTACTGATCGTCCGGTTCCGGGACTGCCGAGCGAAACCAAGGCTTCGAATTAACGGAAGAGAAAAAACGTCATTCTCCAGACCGAAAAAAGACTGACTCTGACAGATAAAAGCGACTGAGCCACCAGCCACCGGAAACAGACACAAACGAAAACCAAAATTTGATCGAAACCTGCCAATCACAAACAGCTACCGCGTTATCAAGCATCCGAACTGAAATTATCTCGGGCTCAAAAATCTCTCAATTCTGACTCCAGTTTCCATGGGAAACTATCATGGGTCACCATCAAATGTACTGCAGAAAGCCCTGGCGCACCCACTATAAGAGTTTCGCGCCTAGCGTTCTCAACTGAGTCTCTATAGTTTATTAACCAGAAGTCACAATACTGCGGGCCAGTTTACACCCACAACGCTAGCCATGTTCAAATTTACCATAGACAAGTGGCTCAACCCGTACATCCTACCCAACCAATCCCGGAGGCTTCCGCAGCCGCTCCGCAGATTTACTGGCGGCCATACCGCTAAACCAGTACCCGACTACTTAATCTGGTTGGAGATCTTGGTGGGGTCGTTCTGCGGCATTCTTATGTTGGAGGGTATGTTCAAAAGCCACACGGTGTTTTCCAACCACCATCTTGTTCACATCATTGCGAGTTACGGAGCCACTGCCATTCTCTGCTTCAATGCCAACTCGTCTCCATTGGCCCAGCCCAGAAACGTGCTTGTGGGCCAAATCACGGCATCTATAATCAGCATTTGCATTCAGAAACTTTTCTCGTTGAGTGCTGCGGGAAGAGACAATTACTACGTGGGTGGGGCTCTCAGTGTAGCTGTTCTGTCAGTAGCCATGACTATTCTCAATTGCGTCCACCCACCAGCTGGAGCATCGGCCCTTTTGCCGTTTATCGATACTAACATCCGGGCCATGAGCTGGTGGTACATTCCAGCGCAGATTGTTTCGTCGTTGCTCATCATTGCTGTTGCCAGCATCACTGGAAATGTGTTTCGTGTCTACCCCACATTTTGGTGGACAGCCGCTAAAGTCGGCAAGCAGATCGAAGAGGAGGAAAAAGAGGCCCTCGCCGAGTTGGTCGAGCTTTCAGATCATTTATCTGACGGAGGCTCGTTGACTGTGCAAGAGACGTTGACTCGGGTGAACAGTCATACCTTGAGGTATTCGCCAGATAAGAAGGGCATCCAGATCACCAAGGACAGAATTGTGGTTCCGTCTGGATTCGAAGCCGATGAATTGCAATTAGAATGGTTGGAAACCCTCCAGAGAGGGCTTCGGGACATGGAGGAAGACGAGGGAGAAGTTTAGGCTAGGGCTTAATGTTGATGATGGTGATGATAAAACTTATAAATTGATTGCTAATTTTGTGGCCATACTAATACAGACCAGCTAGATGCACGAAACGGAACATGACACGATAGAAGAAATGGACACCACCTTTAACAGTCGACAGCCTCCAACACAAAGATCTCAATGGCTGCACACTGGCCGCCGATGGACTCATCATACAAGTTGTAGAAGTCACCAGACAAGCACTTGTAGAAGGTGGTCTGGTTACCCAAGGCCAACTTGTAGCCCGAGTCAATGGTGTCCGACTCCTTCTCGCCCTCTCCAGCGTAAGAGGCAGGGACAAACGACCATCCAGCGGCGTAGATAGTTCCTGCTTGAGGTGGAGGGCCATCGAATTGGAATTGACGGTTGGCCACAATGGCACCAACTCTGCCCTTCGAGTCTCTCAACTGACCGTCCGCAATGCTGATGGTTAAAGCATCGGAAGCGACGCAGGTCTCTCCGAACTCATCAGACTCACCAGAGTCGTCAGCAGCAGACGAGCCAGATGCCTGGACCTGGCCGTCAGAGATCTGAGTAGCCTGGCCAGCAACAGTAGAGGCCTGGATCTGACCGTCACCAATTTGCGAGACAACACCAGCGGTGGTTTGCTGCTGAATCTGTCCGTCACCGATTTGGTTGACTACAGAGGCAGACTTGGTTTGCTGTTGAACCTGGCCATCGCCAATCTGGTTAACAACGGATGCAGTGGTCTTGGTTTGTTGCTGGATTTGACCATCGCCGATTTGGTTGACGACAGAGGCGGTAGTCTTAGTCTGCTGCTGGACTTGGCCGTCACTGATCTGATTAATAACCGAGGCGGTGGTTTTGGTTTGCTGCTGCACCTGTCCGTCACTAATCTGGTTAATGACAGAAGCAGTAGTTTTTGTTTGTTCCTGGATCTGGCCGTCGCTGATCTGGTTGACCAACGAGGCAGTCGAAGGCTGCACGGTCTGCTGCTGAATCTGTCCGTCGGTGATTTGGTTAACGACATCGGCTGAGGTTGCCGTACCGGCTTGAACCTGGCCATCTCCGATCTGAGACACCACGTCTCTTTTTGCAGCCGCCAGAACAGAAGCCGACACAGAAGCAGAAACGGTTCTAATCGACAAGGCAAACGATCCATCGAAGGAAGTAATTGCCGAGGCTGACTCGGGCAATGTTCCAGATGGAGTCAATGTGTACCAGGTGTCTTGCTGCGACGAAGACACTGGAGCTGCGTGAGCTGCAGCCAAAAGCGAAGCGAGGGTCAAAAGCTGAAACTTCATAATTGCCAATTTCAGTAATAAACCAAATTCCCATATCTGGGAATTGGCCTCTCCTTATATATGGCCTACCATTGCGGCCCCGGTGTGCCTGGTCAGTGCATTGCTAAATTTAGCTCGCACTTGACATGCTCGATCTTCCGGTGTCTAAAGAAGGGGTAGCTAGGTGACACCTCTTGGCCCCGGATTGTCGACACATTTGACGTTTTGACAGAGTGCTAATTACCAGATCTGACGTCTACAACGGTGTTTCCGTCCCTCTCAGATCTCGTTTTTCTCAAAATCCCCCGAGGTGTCGCCGACCAACTTCCCCCCTTGTTTCCACTTTGTTACAAGCCTTGGTCCGGTGCAGCCACTTATCCTACTGGATCGGGGAAGCTAATTGGATGCGACACTGCATGCCATTTATGAGCTGGTGGCCATTCTCTGTCCAAGGCTTAGGTATTTTACTGCAGCAAAGTTGCTGCTAACATGATCCACGGAGGAATTTGGGCTTGAGGGACACTCAATTGCTGCTTGTGCTGAGCTCGTGACAATTAACCTCAGTAGTGAGCTCCATAGTGAGGGGTGTGGCAGGAGTTGCACGGGGTAGGCCTGTGACGCGGAGGTGACGGGACCCCTGTGGTGACATAATCCCACAGTTGAATGTCGGGTGTAATTTTTTGGTGATTATGCCCGTTTGCGAAACTTGCTGGTTGCTGAGCCTTTGTTACAGGGAGGCAGTGCAAACGACATTCTCGCAATGTGGCGAGGTTCAACCTTCGGTGGAGTATTTACGTGTCAGATTTGTGTTTCAAGAATGTGCCCTATAATCGAGGGTCCTGACAAGATGGAATTTGGTGGCCGTGCGGACGTATTGTTAAGTGACGATCGTTTTTCGATGGCAACCTTAATCCATTGGCGGCTGATTTTGTCCGTGGGTGAAATTGGGTATTCCCCGCTGGCAGACACTGTTTTGTTGAATGTTCAATTTGCTATCTATCACGTCAGGAAGCGTTTTGCTCTTGGCAAAACCGGAACCACCTGGATCCAATTCACGGACGATCTTCTGCAGTCAGGTTAATGTTGGCCGACCCTGCAACAATCTGCCATAGATTGCGAGTCGGGTGGTTTCGGGACGATCGTAAACTCTAATATGCTTAATTTGCTGATGCGAGCGCTCGTTCCTGGAAGATAGCGCATGATAAACCACTGTAAGACTCGTGGTTTTTCAAATATATTGGTCAACATCACTAAAGTGTAGCCTGATGTTGGCTCGATTCACAAAATTCAGTTCTATTGACCGCTCTAAAATGCTTGCAGATCTCGAAGCCTGTGCTCCCAATTTCGACACAGCCCAGTCTGAGGAGGTGTAAAAGAGCCGGATATATGGAGATTGGAGGACTGATCTCCACGAATAGCATTAATTCCTGGCTACAATGGAGAGCTTGGTGGCAATTGGGTAGGTTTGGGGAACTTGTCGTTGCTGGTGTTGTTGCGGCTCTTTATAGTGTTGATCTGGAGATCGCTCATCAGTTCCTGTTGCAGCCAACGTTCCAGCAACTTGAAATTGCAAGATTTCCGGGATTTTTGATGGATCTTACGACCATCTCCTTCTGTAGAGCACCTTCCAGCCCTTTAAAATGCTGCGGTGGCCCAATTGGCACAAATGGCCCCGTTGCACAAATTTCGGAAATACAAGATTTTGACCACAGCAACCTATAGCCCCGGTTGACATGAGGCTCAAACAGTCTTTTTTTGTTCAGAAAACTCATATTTTGGTCGATTCAAATCGTCCAGAAATTCTTCATATGTCTCCACCGATCTCCACGTCAACCGAAACAGGCAAGCTTCGTTCCTCATGGCCCAATGGTCAAGGCGTCTGGCTACGATATCGTAACCACTTCTCGGTTGGAACCAGAAGATTCCAGGTTCGACTCCTGGTGGGGAAGCTTCTTTTTTTTCAACCTCCTTTCTTTTTTCGTTTCAATGTCAAATGTCTAGATGCATCTATTGTCTATATGACTTCGGCTAAGAACTGGCTTACCAACTGCAAGGAATATTTGTGAGCGAAACCGTCGCGGAGCGCAGTGCGCGCCCCGCCCCACGTCAAGTAGTCAAGACTCTCCACATAAAAGAGCCCGTCGTGAATTCCGCCCTTCTCCATGTGAACGTCGATGTTGGCGCCCGCAACCTTCATCTCGTCAGCGAACTCCTCCACGGCCAGACGGAGATTCTCGCGCTCACCGTAGATGTAGAGGCACCGGCCCTCGCCGTTGAACGCTGCAACCTGAGCCCAGTGCGACTGGTAGTCGAGGCCCGTAAACTTGACAAACGGCGCCAATTGTGCGCGGTCCATGCCTTCCACATACCATTCGCCCATCTGACTGTCGATTGCACCCAAGTCTCCGTCGGTGTCCACGCCTGGCACCGGCACAGGCAGGTTGTAAGGCTCGAGCCACGGCGACACAAAGATAAGGTTTTGTGGCGGCGGCACTGGCGAAAAGTCCCATTCAAACTCGGAAAACTGCTCAAATTGAGCCCGGGCCTCATCCGGGTACCCTATGTAGCGGGCCATGGCGCACGCCAAATTGGTGCCCGCAGAGTCTCCCAAGAGGATAATGCGCGAGTATCCGGCACCCACCAAGTTGCGATAAGTGGCCATAGCCTCGTGGATCTGGGTGGGGTATTGTTTGTAGTGGCAGGTCAACGAGTAGTCGAGAACGGCAATCAGCAAGTTCTGGCGCTGGGCCGGAGGCACCGCATGGTGCACGCCCATGATCCCCACAAACTGGGCCGCAAACACGTTGAGACAGTAGCCTCCACCGTGGAGGAAGAGCACTGCGGTTTTCTGTTGGGGCGCCGTTTGGCCCGCACCATGGTAGCTGCGCACCACCCACCACGCATGGTCGTCGATACGGTCGCCGTAGCCATTGAGCCCCACGGCAAACGGATGGGTCTTGAACCGGGCAAACAACTTGGTCACCGGCTCGTACACAAACCGGGCCACATCGTCCCGCGAGAAGTTGTTGGCCAAATGGTATTCCACTGCCAAGTGGACGTTTTTGTAGAGCGAATGGGCAAACTCGCTGTTGGTGCGCAGGTATACGGTGCCGGTGGTGTAGAATTGCACCACTGCCCGCACAATCACATAGGGTAGCGTCACCACTCTCTTGAGGAAACGAAGCGACACCATGAGTGTGGACAGGGTGGTGAGTGGTGGGGCCCACCCTCCATATATAGGGCCTGCAGTTTGGGGATAATTTCCGCCATCTGCACCATCGGCTCTTTTAGCTGTTTTTTTTTTTTGTTGTGAATATTGGTCTACCGGTGGTGTACTGTGGATACGCACGTAAACGGTGCGAAGGCCCCAGTTGACGGAGCCGTAGGAACCCGCCCAGTGCGGGACCGATGGTGGCCCACACCGCAACAGCCGTGGGTGCAAACCTGTCTCCCGTCGCCAGGCCCGATCCCCGGCCCCAGACCCTGAGTCCCCGAACTACGTTGTGGTGCCTTGGCCGCCAAGAATGGTCCCTCGCGAATTCGGCGCACGCTGGTGCCAGAACGGTGCAGTTTCACGGCAGGATGAAAGTGGCCCCGGAAAACTGCGATCGGCGCCCGCCCCGCCCTCAATGGTGCGGGCCCCTCCATCTGGATAGATCTCTCGCTGGGCCAGGGTCCTCGATAAGGCGCTGCCTCCTGTTTTTTTGCTACAACAACTTCCTGATGCATTCGTGTATTGCGGTGCCAGAGATAAGCCCTGGCGCAGACGTTCGCAGACGTTGCAGTGGCGCCGCATGGCGTGACTCGGGGTCGTAGTGACTCGCACTGGCTGGCACTGGCTCGCCCTGACTCGCACTGACTCGCACTGATTCGCACTGATTCGCACTGGCCCTAGAGCCTGAACCGACTGCCCGTCTGGGGCCCGTCGGCCTTCTTCAACTTGCCCAGGGCGTCGCGCAACTGGCCCTTCTTGTCAATCACCGTAACGTTCTTGGCCTTGGACAAGGTGTCCATGACCTCGCCCACCTTCTGGCGCTTGCGGTCGTTGCCCTGCTGGGGCTGCTGCTTCTCTCTTTGCTCGCGCACCTCCTTCAACTCGTTGAAGTGCTTGGACTTTGCTCTCTTTTTCGCTCTTCTCAATCTCTGCTTGTCGTCGCGACTCAACTCGTCCTTGGAGTAGGCCAATCCCGACTTCAACACAACCTGCGACACTCCGCGCGCCCCGTCGGCCTTCTCTTTGTCGTCGCCAATCTTGTACACTTCCTGTGGAGCGAGCTTGCTCTCGTCAGAAACATGCAATGGCTGGGCGTCCTCCATGGAGATGGCGGCGGCGCCGTCGCTCACCTTGATGTCGATGGTCTTGAACTCGTGCGGCTTAGGAATGTAGTGGGCCAGGCACAACGAGTCGAGCTTGTAGTTGAGGCTGGTGAAGAGGTCGGAGATCTCGTCGTGGGCCTGCTGAACCTCTTCGGAGATCTTCTGCTCGGGGTCCACGCCGTGGTACTCGTCCTCGTAGATCTCTGCCAAAGATTTCCCGCTCTTTTGATCAGAAACCTCGGTCTTCTGCTTCTGAACGAACCGGGAAACGTCGGTGATGAGTCGCTTGGGCAAGTCGTCGAACTCGTCGTTGCGCACTCTTCTCTTGATGAGGTCCTCGATGGTCTCGGTCACTTCCTCCGTGATCACGGGCACAGGCTTGGACGTTCTGTCAAACTCCAAGCTGGGTGCTTCCTCGTCGTCCAAAAGAGAGTCGGTGGGTCTGTCCTTGGATCTAACCTCTCCCTTCATGGTCCACTTCTTCTCGGCCACAAGCTCGGCCTCGAGCTTGGCAATCTCGGCCTGAAGCTGCTGCTGCTGCTTCTCGTATGACGATAAATGCTTGGTATCCTTTGGCTGGTCCTCTTCCTCGTCGGCGAAAAGATCGAGCACGGCCGACTCCACGGCTTGGTCGTACTCCTTCTCGCCGAGCTCAGCGTCAACGTCTTCGTCTTCATCCTCTTCGTTGTCGCTATCTTGCTTAGGTGCTTTGCTCTTCGTGGTGCCTGTGCTCGAAAACTTGTTCACTCCAGGCTTGTCGAAAAACTCATCATAGTACTCCATCTCTTCTCCCTCGCTGTTGTCCTCGTCACTCAAGTCGGCGAAGAGGTCGATTTCCTCGTCATTGTCGTCGAGATTCTCGTCTTCAAGAGCTATGATTTGTTTGTTGAAGGCATCAATGTCGAAGAATCCGTCATTGAGGCCAAATGCATCTTTGGTTGGCTGGACCTGGTCGTCCTCTGCAACCTTGGTTTCCTCGGATTCGGCGTCGGAAACATCCTGGGCTTCTTCGTCTTCGGCCTCGGTTCCCTCTTCTTCCTCCAGCTCAAACTGGGCACCGTTTTCGTCACTCTGATTGGCATCTTCGCCACTTTCGGCTTCAGCAGGCTGCTCGTCGCCAGACTCCATCAGGAAGAATTCCTCCTCGTTCTCAGAAACGTCGGAGCCGTTCTCGTTGTCATTCTCTTCGTCCTCTTCGTCTTGGTTTCCATACTTCTCTCTGAGCTCAGGAATCTTCTCGAAAAGAAGGTTCTCTCCGACTCCCAGAAGAACCATTTGTGCCTGACCGAACACCTGCGAGGCGTCCAAGCCATCGACGTATATCTCATCTAGAACGGAATGCTCTGGTGCTATTCTGTCCAAGAGAATCTTGGTCACCGAGTTGAACTTCTCCACGGCATCCTCCTGCTTTGCTAATTTAAAAATCTCAGCTGGGTCTTCTGCCAACGCTTTTAGAAGCTCCATTTTGTCGGATATGCTTGTATTAGCTGTGAATTAGGGACTAGGATGTTATCTGGTCGATACCACTTTCAAAAAAAAATGTCTTCCTGCTGATGAGCATCTCTCAGTTGATGGTGCAGGATGGATCCAACCTGGAAATCATCAACTCTCTGTTGGAAACTGACTAAACCTCGAAAATTGGCCAGGAAAAAATGCGAATCGGAAACCTACTGATGATGGGAATGCTACGGTATCCATTTTTTCACACATCTTCTCCAGTTTTTCCACGCTGTTCTTGGGTCTCACGAATTGAAAGCCTACGGTACAAGTCAGGCACCTCGTCCAAGAGATGGGTGACCAGACAAAAGGATGATTACCATTCTAAGCAGTCTAAAAGTGAAGGCTACCGTTCTCGTGCAGCATACAAGCTCATTGAGATTGACAACAAGTTCCGTATCTTCGGTAAGGGAACCAGAAACATTGTGGACTTGGGGTTTGCGCCAGGAGCATGGACCCAGGTGGCACTAGCACGCAGCAAAGGCAAGAGAGTGATTCCAAAAATGCTTGGAGTTGACTTGCTCGACTGCTCCCCGCCAGAAGGTGCTACATTTCTACAAGGCGATATCTTCTCTAAGAAAACCCACAGCCAGATCGACGAGTTCTTCAAGAAATCGGGGGAAGACAGTATCGAAGGCAAGCCACTAGACCTTGTATTGAGTGACATGATGGTTAATACCAGTGGAATCAAGGACAATGATCATTTTGCTAGCATGGATCTCTGTGATGGAGTACTCATCTTGGCATGCCGACTCCTAAAGAAGGACGGAAATCTTGTTATGAAGTTCTACACGGGTAAAGAGGATCAGCTTATGCAGAAGAAACTCGAGAAGGTGTTTCACCGGGTCCAGAAAATGAAGCCTGAAGCCTGTCGAGCAGAGCTGCGAGAGATGTACTTCATTGGCCTCAAGAAAAGACTGGACGAAATTACAATTGAGGAGGTTTTTGAGCAAGTGTAAATAGAATAGACGAAAACCTCGGATAGTTGCTCAATTTCATATCCGTAGATCCATCCATGTTAAGTTTGGCTGTACTAAGTATGGCTGTTTTGGTCCGGTGTATTGACTCAAACCACCATCCATCTTTCTTTCTATGTCAAAACGAATCCTCCATCCCCTACTACGAAATCCTATAAAATGGCTCAAAGGAACAACTAAGCGACACTCAGAGAATCTCTATTCTGAAAATTTTTATGATAGTCGAGGTATCAATGCCAATGTGTTTGCTCACCAACTTAGAGCGACCAGAAGAGATACTTCCGGCCACAATTTCCCCATCGGCAATATGGTTCAATTCGTGGTTGAGAAGAATCATGCAAAAGATGGTTACAGTGTGAATCCTGTGCTTGAAAAGCCAAAAAGTGGACAAAATCCTGGTGTATTTCTAATCAATTCTGAGAAGTACTTGGGTTTGTTGCAGGAGAAGCAGATCGTCACCATGCCACTCAAATTCAGACAAAGAAGCAGTTTGGTGATAGGAAAGACCAAGATGTTGGACAATTATGTGGGCCACATCGATGAGATTTACACTGAAGAGATAGAGAGCAGTTTGAGCCAGAAAGTTGAATCACAGAGTATACTGGGACTTCTACTACGACCTGGATCAGAGGATTCCACCAAATTGCTGTGGCAGGGGAAGACACCAGTGGTTCATACAACGGCAGTGACGGAGGACACCTTTGTTCCTTACGAAGGTAACGAGAAACTATGCGAAACAGTCATTAAGAAAGCCCAGTTTAAACAGTCTATACATATATAAGGGCCAGCATTAACAATGTGACAGCAGCAGTAAACCATCCCTGTGTTTGCACGGTGTTTCCACCGGACTTCTTGGACGACAGGGCAGCCGTAGCGGAAGTGTTCATGGTGATGGAGGACAACACCTTGATGTCCTCCACATCTTCGTTGTCGATCCACTGAGTGACCAGCGAGGCACTGAGAGAGCTGTCAAAAGACAAGCTGTCCAGCATGAAGATGGAGACAGTTCCATCCGTGCCGAATCTCACACCACCCTTCATGGTAGATGTGGTGCTTCTGGTAAAGTATCCGGAAGCTGCAATACCCAAGTTGACATTGTCAGAGCCCTGGTAGCCGTGAATGGTCGAGGCGAGTCTGTATGGGTAGGTCAGGTTGACGATTTCAAATGCATCGAGCTCGCCACATCCGGAGCCCCAACAAGAGCAGTTAGAGTTGGTGGCATACTGTCCGGTTCTGGCAATCTTGGCGTTCAAGAACCAGATAGCAGGCATGTTGTAGTATGAGGTGGACTTGTCAGTCACGTTAGTTTCAGGCATGGTGAACTCGAACAAGAACAACTTGGTGGTACCTCCGTAACCGTGGTAGGCAGGGATTCCGTCTCTGTAGACACCACAGGCCTTGTCGAAGCCAGAGGAAGGACAAGAAACATTGGAGTAAATGGCGTATTCCTCATTCGACTCCACAACGTTTCCAGACTCCAACACGGTGGCCAGCGATGCAGCGCCAGTTCCGTTCTTGGAAGCATAAGTCAAGGCATTTCCCAAGCACTGAGAGGCCTTACCCTGGTTGTTGACGAAGGTAACGTTTTCGGCAGTCTGGGCCGAAGCGTCGTAGTATGCTTCACGGTTCCAAGTGCCGCTAGACGAGTCGTCGGCGATGTAGTAGGCGAATTGCTTCAAGGAAAGTGGACCACGGAAATGCACCGAGAGTTCCTCGTTAAGAGGCGAGTTTGAGCCCTCGAAAACCGTGAAACTCGAACTCAATGTGCATGAGCAGCTGCTGCTCTCTGGATTGCTGATGGTCTTGACGTCGTAGTAGTATCCGGTGTAGCCGACGTTTTCGAACTCGATCACGTCCACTTCAAACTCTGGCTCTGGCACCTGCGACGCAGCCAACGACTTTGTGGAAGTGAGGGCCGATGTGACGGTTCCGGAAACAATAAACTCTTGCACGCTCAGAGCTGCTGCCAGACCCCCGGAGCTGGGGGCCGATTGAGCACCCGAACTAGCTGCTGCCGCAACCCCAAGAAGTGCCGAGGTAACGAGTGTGAATGGTCTCATTAGTGAGATTGTAAAGTAGTAGTGAGGTTGAACGATTGCAAGGAGAGGGAAACCCACTTATGAAATCGGATGGAAAAGTTGCTCGAGATGAAGCTGAAGTTAATACACGCTACAATTTCTGATACGGCCAGGAAGTTCACCCGCTTTTATAGGGAAAAACCAGGCTGTGGTCCCTTGATGGGAAGGCCTGCACAAGCCCGGGCTATGGAACAAGGCTTTGATCCACAACCAGCGAAGGGGCGGTGATTGGTCACCGGAGCAGCGAAGAAACAAGATGGGTGCTTAATTTACCGAGTTGGGCCCACATCCTAGAAAACTGAAATTGGGAGGAAATAGCTTTTTGGCCAGTATCCATTCCGGACACTACGGCAATTTTTTACCATTAGGAACCTTGGCCTGATGCAGAGTCGCATTCTGTCAGATTGACACACTCCGTTGACGTTGACACCTGTGAAACTGGCACCGTGGGCTAGAACAGATGCGGTTTGGGTCGAAAATTGATTTGTGTTTGTGGCTCGGGTCCGTGAGTAGAAACCGGTGGCGTTTCGTCACGATGGCTGATTTTGCTGCCATTTTCGATTTTTCAGCGTGTTTCCAGTTGTTCCGACCAATGCGGTTCCATGGCCTGAAGATGCGAAAATTAGAAATGTGCAAGAAGTAGCGAAAATACGAGTGACCCAACCGGATAGATACTGGGCTTACAAACAACAAAAAAAAGTCAAAGCAAAGGAATTCACACCGCCAGAACCTGCTGATTACTGACTTGAGTTACCACATCACATACAAACTTCTTCTGAATTACTGCTTCTACGGTAGCGAAGACCACCGCGAAAGGGTCCGGCGAGAGTTGAGTGAGCGAAAACATGACATATGACATAAATTCCACAACTTCTCAGTTCCGGGCTTACTGTCCAACTGAAACGTCCAGACTTGCCGGTAGCACGATCAAAAAAAACCAACAGAAATCCTTGACCACCAATCTTCTCCCGCTGACGGCACTCAGACCAACCCAAATCTTGCATTCATCCGGCCCAAAATTCGTCCCTCTGATTTCGGTGAAATGTAGGAAAAACCCGATCGGCCCAGATTCGGTGCACACTGCGAATGCCCAAATGCCTAATGTGGCAAGTATCACCATTGACTAGAACCGAGAAAGTCGAGTTTCAACCAACACAAGCGCCAAACTTCCGAAACTGCAATTTTCCCCCATTTCTTCACAAAATCCCCTCCGACCCCTAACTTCCTGCTACATCCAAGTTGCGACCCAGCTGAAAATTTTGTATGTGGGACTGTATGCATCAACATTCCACCACGATCTGAAGCGCTAGTTTGTACCCCAAAAACCCGGTTCAACCTTCTCCACTATCCACAGAGATTTGCTTCTGTGCTGCTGATCCGTATAAAGTTGCCCCCAGGTCGCTTAGATTCGGATAGTCCCCCGTTTTTTCTATTGGTTGTTGTTCCCCAGCAACTTGAGTCACATCCACAGTGAGAGCAAACCAGCCAAAGGGACCAAACCAATTTTGCCAGGGAGAAATGCCGACGAAATCTGTCGATACCTCCCATCTCATACCTCCGCCACCATTCGGAATGACGGGATCCTCGTCGTCTGCTGGCTCCAGGCCTCGGTCGTCGTCGAAAATCAATGGGTGCAATCCACAAGACAACCCGGCGATTCCCAACTCCAAACCGCTGTTTCTGTCCCAAAACGCCATCTTGCGTCCCACCACCGGCAGAGACATCGTGGCCTTGATCTTCATTTTGCTCATGCTCCCACAGGGCTTTTCGTGCCTAGTTCTTGGTGGATACATCTTGCTGGGATCGTTCAAATCCATGGCCGGGAAGGTGGTTGCCAAGTACTTGACACATTCAAACGAGGGTTCCGAGTATGAGTTGGAGGCCAAACCCACATCCCGCTACAGATACTACCGGTCCGAGTTGCTCGGCGACATCTTGCAACTCTTCTCCATCAATTCGTTCATCTTGTTGGTGTGCCACTACACTTTGCCTGAAGCGTGGTTACAAGGGTTGATCGTGTTGGCCAAATCCATTGTGGCCAGCAGATTGGTGGGCTCTTACACCACAGGCTCTACCACCTACGTCAGCGTGGTTTCTTCCACGGCCACAACCACCACCACTAGCACTACAGCCCAGGGCCTGCAATGGCAGCAGAATGGAGGCAAGGGCGACATCAGATACTCCACCAGCAGCTTTTTCAACTCGTTATTTGGATTCTGCACGGTGGTGGCCCTCAACAACTTGATCCATAATTGGGTCTTAAGGTTGAACTTTTCACAAATGTTTTCTGACCTCAGTCGAGTTTACACGAGTTTGGCAAGCACCAATGAGCATCATGATATCACTCTAGAGGGAGTGTTGAAAATACTCTTCACAAAGTCCCCTTTCTTCGTCTCATTCAACTATCTTTCGGCGAAGAAAGGATCTTCTTTCATCGACAACAAGATCCTTTTCGGCAAATCAAACTTGCTCAGCAAGCTCATCATCCATGTTTCCATCAACTACTTGAATCTTGGTGGAAAATCCATCCTGACCATTTCGTTCATTTTACGGGAAACAGCTATTGTCGTCAACTACGCATACTTGGTTCTTTGTATCCATGTCATCAGTCTCACAGTCTCCCCATTCTTGCAAAGAATATTCATTTTCAAAGACTACTCCAAGACTCTAGACCATTTGTCCTCGTTGACCCCCGATGTTCCATACGGTGGATTCAAGAAGAGTGGTTTGATTACAAACTTGCCCAGAGAGACAACTGCCTCAGAGTCGGTGGTGGTCATCAATGTGGATCTGCTGCTGCTGCAACTTGCACTTCAGTCAACTCCACTTGAGTTGAAGATAGACCAGCAGATTGCTAAAAGCAAATTCACCCCGCATTCTGCTCAGAACATGAATTCCGTTCCTTCCAGCAATTTCAAGATTTTCAGTTTGGTGCCCACCACCAACAAGTCCACAAACATTGGTGGTCGTTCTGCTCCAAGTCGAACCATTGTTGACAGAAAGAGATCCAATAGTAATGCCATTCCATCCACGACCATCATGGACAAGTACTTCACCATCTCGATTCAACCAATCTGGTCTTGGCTTGCAGCAATTAAGGTTTTGGCTACTGCACCATATTTGTTCGGTGGTGAACCTACTGCAGTGAAAAACAACGGATCCAGGTTCTTCACAAAGGCTATAGAGTCTCAACTCCCATTGGCAATTGCATCCATCGATGACTCTCGGGTTGTATTCGAGATTCTTGACCGTGACCACTTTGATCAAATCTACCAAAATGGCTTCTCGGTTCGTGTCAATGACGTCAATTGGCTCTACGTGAGCATTTTGTTGAGTGAGAAGAACTCTGATGGTGAGGACAGAGTGTATGTCAGCATTCACGGATTGGCTCCGTCGTACCAGTTTGAGATCGATTTCTACCTGGAATCTCAGTTGGTTAGCCATCATGTCATCAACACTTCGGGCAAAGGCCGCTCATGTCTCACCCTGTCCCGTACTACAACTCCGGTGGAGTCTCTTCAGCTTAGTTTGAAACATACCATCGAGAACTTAAATGAGCTCAAAACCTGTTTCAAGAAAGCCAAGAAGGATGAGAACAAGCGGGTATCTGATTTGAAGAAGCAGATTGAAATCTTACGAAGCAAAATCGACAAGTTGGGTGACAAGCACATCAACGAGGGTAAGATTGGAGGCAAATTGAGAGGCTTGCAAAACTCAGTGAACCAGTTGGAGAACGAGATCAAGGATTTGCAAAGCCAGCTTTCTGAGCTTAACCTGTCGAATGGAGACAAGGACGACGGATACAAGGATGAAGAGAAAAAGTTGAACAAGGAGATCGCCGAATTGGAAGCTTACATTCTGGAATTTGAAGGCAGTACCGCCAAGCTCAGAAGTGATTTGAAAGGCGCTTTGGGAGACAAAGGGTTTACCGAATCCAAAAAGAAGAAATTGGTGGATAAGTTGGAGCAGCGCAAAGAGGACTTGGCCAAACTCAACGGCGAGGTGAGAACCTTGAAGAAGATGTTGGTTAACAAAGTCCAGAGGCGCCAGAAGAAGATAACTGACCGGTTTGAGTTGATTATCCCCAGCATCGAGGAGGGCACAGCCAGTCTTTCACATGAGCTCGAGCAGTACTTGAGCAAGCAGGAGACGGATGGCGTTAGTCATTAAGCTATATACAAGGCAGGGAATCAAGAATGTGCATCGATGGAGTGGCTTAGGCCCTGATTGTAGATCATTCCCGGACCGGCAGCCCCACCGCATGGAAGCCACGATCAAAGTATAGTAGGCCGCCAGTCTTTTCGTCCGTATACTTGCCATTGGGGAAGAGCACATCCATAACCTTCACCACCCAGATTTCATGATTGTCGACGGTGAACACGCTGTTCTTCTTGCAGAGGAATGCCACCTCCAGCTCAGCAAGAACTGGCACCTCCACTTTCTGGTCGACCTGGTGGAGCCAGTAGTCGGCAGGGTCCACTGACAGAAACGGAGTGGTCATTTCGTGGAAGATCTCACCATCATCGGGCTTGACATCGAAGTGTTCCGGGTCTCGCTTGATTCCCGAGGCAAACGTCCGCCCTAAGAACACCGCCTTTTCCGTGGGAGGCATCACATGCAAGCAGAGGTGGCCGTCGTTGGCGTGGAGGGCGCTGGACGTGTAGGAAGGTAGATGGAGATTGAACTGGAGCAACGGCGTCGGATAAACGGAGAGCGAGCACACCGACGATAGCGTCATTCCGTGGAGCGGTTCAGCCGCCCGCTGCGGCAGGTCGGGCCGTATTCTTCCGGCCGTAAGCACCATGGCCTGGGCAGAAATTCGGGACATGGACGTCTTGAAGAGATTGCGGAAGTGCTGGGACGCCTGGGCGCACGGCGCAGACGGGAGCATTTTTTGGTTTTGTGATTGCGGTTTTCAGGTTGGCAGTCAACGGCTGCAGTGGCAAGTGGAGGCGAAGGGCTCAGTATAGAGGCATGGGCACAGTCGTAACCGATCCACTAGTGTTAACTATGGAGGTTGTAAGTGCAGGCGAGTCTCACCAGATTTAAAGGTGAGCACCAATTTGGGTGGCCCACTGTGCAGTTTATTTGTATACCTGTGATTGTCACCTGGACTTGCCAACAGAAAACTTGCAAATTCAGTGGCTGGAATGGTGCAGACGCTTCCGAACAGGAAAGTTGTTATGGGCGAGTTGCACGCATATCTTAGCCGTGGCGCTCTCGCCCCAGTGTGCACCAATATTGCGGGGACATCCAAGAGCCCGAAACACGACCATGATCCATTGGAATATGCGGTTAGAATCGTGGAAAACCCCGAGGACACAGAGCTAGCGGCAGTAGCGTATCAGTGTCTATACCGTGGGGCCAGTACAAGGGCGGAAACGGCTCTGTGGGCCAAGAAACATCAGCACTACATCATCCAGTTGACTTCAGCTCGCGACTGGAAAGGGGCCTACCGCCACTTGGGGGTGCTCTACGGGGTGTTTTCTGGGAATTGCAAACAGCTGCGTGCGCTGTGGAGCATTTTGTTGCGTGGAATCGACACCGGGGCCGAGCTTCTGTCGCCACTAGTGACTTCATTCCACTTTCTCGTGTTGCAGACGGTGCTCCAGGCGATCTCGTGCAACTTGCAAACGGTGGCCAAGGGCCAGGGCGAGCTCGGATATGGACTCTTTCGGGAGGTTGCGAGCCTGTTTTTGGCCGGTTCCAATGCCATCAAGTGGATGGAAACAGAGACAAACCCACCCACTCGCACCAAGTACCTCAACAATTGCGTCAAGATGTTGGGCGGATTCGTCAAGCTCGGCGACTTTCTCTGCCTGAAGAAGAGCTCATGCACTGAAGAGCTTCTGCTCAGTGTGCTGCTCCTCAAGATGAAATTGCACGAGATGAAAGTCAAGACAGGCATCGAGACCGGAAACGACCTTGTTTTGACAGAATCGTCCAAGGCATCAACGCCGTTCATGAAGAACTTGCTTCTGACTCTATCGCAGAGTGTGGGTGACCGCCACGCAGAATTGATTGGGCAGTTGCAGTCACGGCTTCGAGTATCTATCCAACAGTCTCACCTCCAAAATTCCACTATCGAAACAGAAGCTGCCGCTACTGACACTCTTCCTTCTCATCTCAGTTCGGTGTTGTCGTCGAGTACACTCTCTAGCCATAGTCTTGCTGACTTATTGCTGTTTGTGGAATCTTCAGACATCGCCCAAATTACTCTCCACACCCAAATTTTGTCAGTACTCGAAGAGAACATTCCGAGATTGTCCCAAAAAACTGCATTGACACCATTGATTGATGTCTACCTCCTTCACATGCGGGATCTGAGTCAAGATCCTGCCCTATTTAACTCCTTGTTGACTACATGTATTCCGGCTTTGAGCAGTGTCCTTTGCAGACTCAAAATGGCTACAAAGCTACGCCAACTCGAAGAAACGTGTGTCAATAATTATAGAAACTACTCAAAGCCAGAGAGTCTCGAAATGGCCACCCGAATCTTGATCCGATATGCTTGCCTCGAGAAGAACGCCGGAGAACTCACCAAGACCATCTCAAGAGCTCAGCGCTATTTCCAATCCCTTGACAAGTCAAACTCAGGTCATTCCACTACTTTATTGGCTTATGAGTTTGCCAGTGAGTTTTCAGATAGACTCACAGATAAGCTCACCGGCCTCATCAAGCTCATATCCAAGTGCTTTTTGGAGCAACCTAGCGCATCTGGAGAATTGTGGTTCGGTAGACTGCTGACATTGAATAGCAAGCAGAAGACTACCTGCTTCACCGCATTGCTAAATTCCTTAGATGGTCAAGTTCCTTTCCACAGTAGTGTGGTCCGGGAATTGGTTTCGGCTATGCATTTGGCAGAACAGAGCGCAAAGCTCCAATGCTTGCATCAAGCTTCTTCCGATTTCAAGGTTGACTTTGACTTGAGCGATTTCTCGCCGACCACAGCATATGACAATTTACGCATGGCTGAAATTAACCTCCAATCTTTGTCTAGCCGCAGCACCTCGTTTCAAAAAGTATTGAAGCTAATTCAGACGCATTTCATTGCCTGGATCAACATTTCAGGAAGCGAGCCACATTTTGATGAACAGACAATTGCACTACGCATACTTGAGGAGCTTCACTGTCTTGGTTACTATGAGCTTACAGCTCAACTTGCGGGTCAGCTTGACGATGAACATGTCAAATTGAATCATTCGACTCGCCTTAACGTGAAGTTTGCCCTTCTTGACAGCTGCTTGAAATTATCCAGGGTCTCTAAGATCCCAAGCCTCTTGCATGAAGCTGGGGATACCATCAAGATTATGCACATGCAAAGTGGTTCCGTGGATTGCAACTTCTTGATCAAGTGGAAGTTGATCCAATTGGAATACTTTGTTGCTATGCTCGACGAAAACAAAATTACTACGAAGCTCGTCGATATCGAGAAACTCATACTCAAATACCCAGAGTACGATTTAAAAGCAGATTCGACCAGTGTTTCTATTGAACGCCGCCTCGAATGTCTTCAACTATTGGCTAAGTTCCTGATGTTGGCGTCAGAGTCGAATGAGATTACTGGAAGCTATATTTTGGCATTGAAGAATTTGAAGTTGGCCATCAAGATATTGAACTCCATTCTTAGGAAGTTGGATACGTCCAAAAAACTCTTCATTTTGAAATTCAAAACGGAGATAATGATACTCTCATCTTACCATTCTGCATTCATGTTGTGTCGGCATCTTGGATTACTGAAAGATGCATCATTCTATTTGGGAGAACTCGAAAAGCTCAATGACCTGGTTCAAAATCCAGCTATGAATGCATTATATGACTTGCATTTAGCTATGGACTACGCTTCCATAGACAAGAGAAGCCAGTCTGAGGCCCATTTGGCAAAAGCAAGCGGGATAGCTGATGGCCACTTTTATATCTTGAGGCGCTTCTCTCTTATCGCCAAAACTTTCATGGATATCAAGTTCAATCTGGACCGGGAGAATATCGAGATGTGCGTACAACATTTACATGAGTTGTCTACTCAAGCTGAGCTTGGCTCAAATATCTACGAAGCTTTAGGTGATGACTTCTTGCTGGAAGTAATCTCTGAGCTTGACTATCTCATGTGCTCAAGACTGCAAGATACCTTGAGCATAAGCAGAACCAAGGCAACAGTTCAGAAGAGGGCTATGCTCAAAAAAGCTATATCTGTTGTCACGACAAGTCTCAATGATCGTGAAATGAATAGCTATTTTCGGGAAAAAATTGACAGTGCAATTAATTCAATGCCAAGTTGCGCGTCCCAGGAGCCAAACAAAGACCTCAGTTCCATACAGCAAAAGCTTTTAGATTGCAAAGAGATCCTTCATAATTGTTTCAATGAAGATCGTTGCAAGCACTTGGAGCTTCGGAAAGCAAAAGATGTGAGCGCATTGTTCAATAGATGTGTCTTTCTTTTGTCGCTTGTGGCTCAGTTAAAACCGGAAGGGACCAAGGAGCTTCTCAATACCGTCTACTCCTTACTGGATTTGCCTAAAGCTCTTCCTTTCGCAAACCAACAAAAGGTAGTCGAAACGCTCGGGACGAAATCTGTAAGGGAGAATGAGCTCATTCCAATATTCGATTCTGAAAGTCAACTCGCGAGTGAATGCGGGCCTCAAATTGTGAACGCTTGGAAGCAGACTCTTCCTAAAAAGTGGGTCGTTGTGTCTCTAGACATTTGCCCAGTCAGTGGTGATGTTGTCTTGTCCAGACTCAC
Organism: Sungouiella pseudoflosculorum; assembly: GCA_030674735.1. Lineage (NCBI taxonomy): Eukaryota > Fungi > Ascomycota > Pichiomycetes > Serinales > Metschnikowiaceae > Sungouiella > Sungouiella pseudoflosculorum. Next base: position 173,892 of record JAKUAO010000010.1, on the reverse strand, counting down.
AACCGAAGATGAAAACCTTCAAGTATACAAATTGCCTTTGAGGCGCAAATTGAGGACTTTGTCATTCAAAGAAATCTCGCTGAGACTCAGCAAGATCATAGAGCAAAGCAATTCTTCGACTACTCACGAAGTGACATCAAAGGTTAGGACAAAAGACGATCGGAAAACGTGGTGGAGATTGCGATTTGAGTTAGATCTGCAACTTGGTGCTCTTCTAAGCGAGGTTGAAAAAGATATAATTGGAAGTTTCAGTGGAATCTTCGAGATGCCAGATAGGCAATCCGATTGCTACCTTGAGTTTGATCATGAGCTCAAGAAAATATGGCGCTCTGTCACAGGCGGGAAAGATGGCAATACTCCATTAAGTGAAAGGCTTGTTGATCTATTTTACTGTGCGAAACCATTCGATGAACATGGTGCTTTTGAATTTTCAAGCTTGAAGGAATTGATCGAATTCGCTTCGAGTGAGACGGCTGGGAAGAGTCCTAGCAGAAACCAGGCTGTTCTCACCGATTCTGACCTTGAATCTCAGTTGGAAACGTTGTACCACTCGTTCAAGCGACCTGTTTCAAGCTGTGAGCATTTGGTGCTTGTTCCTAGCTCTTCGTGCTCTTCCTTCCCATGGGAGTCCATGAGCATTCTACGTGATAGATCTGTGTCACGAGTCCCTAGTGTGGGGTTACTCATGAGCTTGCTTGAGAAGTATTCCTCTTCTATGAGGATCGCTGATGAGGAATTGAGAAAGGGAATATTTTATGTCGTCAATCCCGGAGAAGACTTGAAGAGAACTCAAGAGAAGTTCGAGCCATTGTTGACTTCAACACCCCATGCAAGAGGTCTCTGTGGGAAATTGCCTAGCGAGGAATATTTAATGTCGAATATGTTTGACTCTGGCCTCTACCTATATTTGGGACATGGTGGCGGCGAGCAGTACATAAGAGCTTCGTCACTTCTCAAAGCCAAATTTGAAGAATCTCGTGGAAGCCTTCCGCCAGCGATTTTGATGGGATGTTCGTCAGGAGCATACCAAGAATATGGAGAATTAGAGCCAACCAGCAATGTTTTCACATGGTTGGTGTGTGGATCGCCAATGGTTGTCGCTAACTTGTGGGATATCACCGACAGAGACATCGATAAACTCAGCGAAACGTTCTTGGGCAAGTGGGGATTTCTCAATGATGAGATTTCACTGGCGAAGGGAAGCATCAACATCGGAGAAGCTGTTGGCTCAAGTCGGGCTGCATGTACCCTCCAATACTTGAACGGTGCAGCCCCAATCGTCCACGGTTTACCACTTAAGTTTCATTAGTTGGAGCATTTTACATACTATAAAAATCATTGCACACTTTTAGATACCCAAAAACCCTGGTAAGAGATGAAATATGAAGTAAAAATCGTTAATCATGTTGTCTGATTGAGTGTCAATCGGAACAATTACTGGTCGTACATCTGCGCCTCGTGGTCTGCTGCGGAGACCTGTTGAGACGCTTCACCCGTGGTTGCATCTGAGTCTAACGTGGTTGGAACGGATGTGACAGTAAGGGCGCTTTCCAGTGCGCCATCAAGGTTCGTAGAGACAGAAGTAGCGGTGCTACCTGAGGAGGAGTTGCTTGGCACACACCAATTCTTGTGGCAATGCCATGCTCTCATTTGACACTCCCTGGAGCAATACTTTGTTCTCTTGCACTTTTTGCACTTACTGAACTCCCTGGGATACTTCTCCCATTTGCCACACTCTAAATTGCCACACTGGCGTACACCACCTTTGTAATCATTCCTGCGACAAGCGTTTCTCATGATAACACCCGACCAATAGTACATGTCAGTACCTGCCAAAAAGGTGAAACGTTCCACCATTGGAAACAAGTTGACTTTCTTGTACTCAATTAAAGATTGGTCGTAGTCGCGATCCTCATTCAAATCATCATCATCATCATCGTCATCGATGTCAAAGTGTTTGTAGGTCTCATAATCCCATTTTTTCGAAAGATATTCTTTCTGTTTCAAGCGTTCCTCAATGATGGTATTGCTCAAGTTCTTGCACTCAGACTCAATGTAATTGTTGATCTTATCACTCATGCGGAACAAAGCAAGTTCTCTGTCTAAGTCATCAACAATCGACTCTGCATCAATGATGGCATCGTACAACTCATTCAAATCAGTTGAAAGATCTTCATCATCGAACTTAGCCAAGTAGTCCTCTACGTCCTTATCATCATCTTTGTTGCGGTTGTCGCTATCCTCGTCATCATCGAATTCATCGTCCGCTTCTGCATCCTCGGTCAATCCATCGTCATCTGGTTTGTCATACAAGTTGAGTTTATCTTCACTCAAGTCAAAATTCTCATCATGAATGTTCAAGTCGCTCAGCATTTGAGGAGAGCTTGATGGAGAGGGATCGAACCTTTGGATGTAGGTATCAGCGTTACGAATTGTTCCCGATGAATGTGGCAATGTTCCTGGAGAAAAGGGTCTACCCTTTCTGGATCTGGGGATGAGTGTTTGTCTAGTAGCCATCGCAAGAGAGCTTCTCATCTTGGTTTTCACTTCTCTTTCAGAGAACAAACGTAATTGCTTGTGTCTGATACTCATATCGATGACCAAGTGAGTGTTTTGCAAAACCTCCTTGAGATATGGGTATTTGGAGATGTATGCAAGAAGTTGCAAGCACCAAACAACGTCGTCATCTCTTGGGATGACAACACCAGTTTCTGTAAAATTTCTGGGCGCAATCTTTGAGTGAATTGCGTTCGAAATGTGGGTAGACTTTTCATCTTGCAAGTACAAGTCCGAGAGGAAACGCAAATTGTTGTCCATGTCGTACTCGCAATTGTCTAAACGGTCGGCCTGGCAAGAACCCTCCTTCATTTCTTCAAGCAACTTCTTGATGATGCTGACGACAAGGTATCTTCTGCGGATATCGTTGTTGACGGAACTGCGGTTGCTGACCAGAGCCTCGGCAGACGTCAAGTTGAGATTGCCACGGATAATCTTGAAGAGCTGGTCCACAGACAACATGTTGTAGTCCTCGCTGGTCAAGCTATTAATGTGGGAGTCATTGAAGTACGCATTGTAGATGTTGATATTCCGGTGAGCATCCGGGAAACGAGCATCCTCCGGCGCAGCAAAATGCTCTGGAGACACATTTCTCGAGTTGCCAGTGGATACGTTCCCGGTGGTGGTGGAAGTGGTGGTTGAGGTATTGGTTGCTGTGGTGTCTGCAGCGTTGGTTGAGTGGGGATGAAGCCCATTAGGATAAGGAGTGTCTTGGGAGGCACGCACAGCAGTGTTGTTGTTGTTGTTGGTGGTGGTGGTGGTGGTGGCAGTGTTGGGGAAACGGATATTCATGAAGGCGCCCGCCTGGTCTTCCTCAGGAATGTTGTTGAAGAAGTTCCCAGGAGCGGCGTCGCTGTGGTCGGCGAAACGAGGATGCATGTAGGCACACACCGGCTGCACCAGAGCGCTGGAGGAGCTGGAGGCGGCGAAGTTGCCGTCGTGCAACGTCACGTAGTTGTCCAAAACAGTGGCGATGATTGGAAGCATCCCCGCCCGCACAACCTTCTGTCGTATCTTCTCGGTGCCTCTTGTGCCGATCAAAACAAGGCACTGGAAGGCCAAGGTCCATTTCCATGCGGTGAGCAACTTCTTCTCGCTGTTGAAGATGTTGTCCTGGACATTGAATGTTGTGTTGTGACACTCGTGGAGGATCTCCACCAACCGCTCGATGCCGCCGTCGTTGGACAAGGTCTCGCGGACCTTGGCACTGGACGACACCAAGTACGTGAGGTGGTTGAGCGAGTTGACAAGCGGTTTATCGGCGGTGACATCCAACGCCCGCCGGTCATAAAGACTGGTTGTGATGGTGACGGCGGCTCGGTTGTTGATGATAGATCTGTAGTTGGAGTCTCTCATAGGATACAAACGGTGAGTGTGGTGGCTGCTAACAGGGGAAATTCAACGATATTGGGGGGCACTAGTGGAGGGAAGCAGTGAACATGAGGAAAAGGTAAATTGGCTTAGGGGAGGCCAGAACGGGGTTGGGGATCTTTTTTTTTTTCGTTTGGAGGGGAGACCAACTCGGTGTGAAGACGGATAATGGCACGGCCCGGAAAAATTCTGGCTGGGGGAAGAATGTGATCCGTAAGTCGGTTCTGTCTGGGAACTTGTGGAGTGGAGGATCCTTGATATACTTTCGAGAAAGAGTGGTTTTTTTGCCATTGGTGCGCACGTGACGTGGGGCGTGCCGGTTCCTGTTTGGGGGCGGCGAGTGCGACGGTTTGGGTTGGCGGAGTGGCTACTCGTGGCGCAGGTGGCGACAGCGGGTGCGGGGCGGTGCAGGCGAGGACGCTAGCTTAGGTGGCGATTTTGGTCAAGTTTGTTCGATTTGTCGCTCCACGAATGGCGGCGGCGGCGATCGTCAGCGGGCTTGCTTTTTTGCAATCTCCAGGGCGGGCCGCAACCGGGGACGGCACCAGGTGCGCAGCACGTGCGCGTGCACGTGCAAGTCAGCCACCACTGGACAGAGTGCGCATTGGTTAAGGTTAGTTGTTAGTTGGTAACTAACTGACCCTCTTGCTTACCTGCAGGCAATGACGTGGGGGAGGCTGATTGCTATCTTGATTGATTTCACCGATAACGACCAAGTCGCCTGATTCATGAATTCCACACCTCTCACGAGCTTGGAAGGGCTCGACGCGCTGGAGCTCTTACGCGAGGCCCAGAAAATCGCCGCGGATGTGCCGCGCTGGAAGAAGCACTCGCCGTTTCGCTTCAAGGTACCCCAGTCTTCAGAGAAAGTGCTAGTTGACATCTTCACCACGGACGCCAACGACGATTTTTGGGTGGCACGGCAGAACAACTTCACCGAGTTGTCTGGTGCAGGCCGCAAAAGCTTGTTCGACCAGCTCATGGACTATAGCATCGGGTCCACCTCGGAGTTAGCCCTGTCTCACACCGAATACGAGAAGCACTACATCGAGGAGTTGATCGACTTCAAGCTCTCGCCGTATGTGCTCGACAATCCGCCCAAGGACTATCACTGCTTCACCTACTTGGCCGAGCTCTACTACCAGCTCCAGTGGCCGTTGAAAAAACGGAAGTTCTGCAACTTGGTCCACATTGTCAAGAGCAAAGATGGCCGCACAGGATATGTCATCAGCTTGGCTGTAGACCCGTCGTTGATCCCCAATGCCACTCCGGATGCCGAGTATGTCCAGGCCCAATACACTTCTGTGGAGGAGTTGGCGTACGATCCAGACAAGGACACCCTCCTGTGGATCATGACCACTGCCTCGGATGCGAAGGGGAACGTGCCGTTGTGGCTTGCAAAGAAGAGCATCAATGGAGTCGTGGCCAAGGATGTGCCCCACTTTCTCAATTGGGTCTCCACCCTCTAATTTGTGTGGTATTAAGCGTCGCTACGCCCAAGCCAAACCTTCACATCCTCACCGAGTGTGTCCAAGAAACCCAAGTTGGCATAATCTTGAACACTGCCCGCAAGATTGCTGAGAAAACCTTCGGAATTCTCTGGTTGCGACGGTACAATGGCCTTTGCATTCTTCTTGTGCTTGGTGCTGTAATTGCGGATAATAATGATGGTCTTGTTCTTGTGCCTGATGGAGTAGAAGAGCCAGTTGTTGCTCTTGTTGCTGGAGAACTTGTGGAGGTGCTCGTTGACGACGCTAAGAGGGGTGAACACTCTGCCGGCAGACTTCACCACAAAATGGTCTGCTAGCTGGTCGTGAAGATGGAAAATAGCATTATTCAAGCTGATAGCTAGCTTCAGAACCTCGCCGTCCACGGAAGGCACTGTAGATGGTAAGTCGGGGAGTGACGACTGGTAGCTGTGATCCTGAGTATCGAAGATGATGAAGAAGAAGTCGCTGTCCACGTCCTCGTACAGTGGAGTGGACGCTTCTGGTTGCTTCCCAGAAATGATCGTCTTTAGTGGATTGGGGAGCGAGCTGATGCTTGTGTTGAGCCCAATTCCACCGCTGGAAATCAGAAAGCATTCCTGGAAGATCTCCATTGTCTGCTCGCAGACATCCCATTTAAGTTCCTCGTAGAACGACTTGTGGCTCAACTGCTCGAGCGACGAATCAAAAAGGAACCCCTGTAAGAGCTGGTCGTGACAATACAACACCAACAGGTATTCTCTGATCTCCGTGCTATCGCCTGTTGTAGTGGGCAAATAAACCAAGAGGCGTGTTAGCGTTTCGTCACCATTGACTCCGATGATGAAACTACCCAGTTCGTCGTGGCTGGCCACTTCATCATCGTCATTTTCAGGCTGCTCCACTTCTGCGGGGGCCCCAAAGGGCCTGAATCCCCACCATGTGGGCGGAGCAGGTAGTTGCTCGTTGACAGCCAGCCCCAAAGACCGGATTCCGTTAACGGTGGAGCTCAAGGGCAGAATCACTAGGTTGTTGGTGAGATTTGCTGGGTGGAGCATTTCAATGGCCGCAACTGGATTGAGTGTGAGAGCCGCCAGAACTTGTGAGGCATCATCCTCGTCCAGCAGCTCGATGCTGGCGGTATCTAGCAGAGAAAACAAGTCAGCAAGCATGTTTCTTTTGCTCAAACGTTCAGTGACCAATTCGCCCTGGTAATCGAGAAATTCGAGCAAATTGAGGAGATTCACCACTGAAGACTTTTCTATAGCCTCGTCTGTTCTGTCTAGCTTCATGTAGATGAGCCCCGACTTCTTCGGCATGGCCTTGTTGAGATTTGTTACAAAGTAACCAGTTGGCTGCACGCAGAAGTCTCGAATGAGTCCTTCGAGATCTGTCTGGAGCGAATCCGGGACTTTGACCGATGATTTACGGTAGGGATTTCCCGGCAAGAGCAGGAAGAGTCCCCGGTGATTCACCCGATTGGGCCAACCCAAAGCTCTCGGCCCATACTGGCCTCTGGATGCCTCGTTGAAGTTGGTCATGAATTGACTCCAGAACCCAGCAAGACGGCTGGAGAACTCGGCATCACCTAGAAGTTCTCGGAGCCGTTCAAACGGCTGATTGAGCAACTTGAACGTGCGGTGGGCCTGCCACACCATGGCTTCGATTTGGGACGTGATTGCTTCGTGCCTTTCCGCTAATCCAGGCGGAAGTGCCACCAGACACGCCAACTCGTAGTCTTTCTCGATCTCCACCACCACAATGGCGGCGCCTGCGACCAGAATCTTCACGGTTTTGGCTGGATCACCAAACTGTCTCGCTAGAGAACATGAACCTCGAAGAAGCCCCACAATGTTGAGTTGTTCCGCCTTTCGCCGGGCAATCTGGTCTTCATCTAGCGATAATTCATCATTGGACCCCGGAGTCTCCAAGAAAAGAATCTGTTTCAGAAGACTCTCAAGCAGTTCGTCCTTTTCGTCTGCCCAAGTTGGATTGTATAAAGCGATGAAGTTGATCTCAGGCACTTTGGCGAGATCTGCCGGGTTTGAATAGGCCGAGGCCCCAAAGAGATTGGGGCCCTTGAATCGGCTGATGAAGTTGAAAAAGTAATTATTCATGGAATTGGCTAAAAAGTGTTCTAGCTAGTGGTTGTTCTTGTACAGGCTGATAAGTAGTACACTATCTGGAGCTGGGAGTCCACTGTGCACACCGCCATAACGGGTCCAACTTATGGAGCCCAAAGATCTCCCCAGCCGATATTTTTCCGGACGGCGTTGGAGAATCCCTCGTGGTACTTGACCCAAATACGGGCCATTTTGGAGTTTGCAGGCTTGGACGACGTCTCCAACTGCGTGGAGATCAGGTCGTATTGGTTCTTGAAGTAGTCCACCGACGAGGTGATTCTGGATCTTTTCACCTTGGCAACCTCTCCCTCCGGAGTTGGAGTGGCGGATTTGGTACGCTTCAACAAATTCGTAGCAGTAGCAGAGTCCAATTCTGATTGCAAGATCGGAAAGAGCCACAGTCGCTTGGAGTAGAGTGCCTTTGCTTTCGTCGTGAACGACTGGCCAGTCAAATCGGTCTCGAAAATGGTGATCGTGTCCCAGTTAGGTGCAAATGATAGGAAGCTCTGGTTTGTCTCTGTGTCACGGGTGGTCTCCAACTTGATGTCGAGCTGCTTCACGAGCATGGCCAACTTCTCAACTGCGCATTTCTCGTGTGGTTTGAGAGAGACTTTTAGCCTCGACGAGCCAATGGCGGGCGAGAGCATTGCATCGAGGAATGGAACAAACTGGCAGGCGTAGAACTCGCTGTTGCTCGAAGACCCGAAAAATGAAAGCCGCAAGGAAACTGGCATCTGGTCACTGAGGCGCTTGAGGATGGCTCTGTTCTGCTTCATGAGCTCAAACGATTCAAACTCCATCGACTTTGCATTGGGGATGATGCTGTTGTCGTCATGGAATTTCCTTTGGCTGATGTCACTGAACAACGACCAGAACTTCAAGCTGGTGAGGGCTGGATAGAGAAACCCGTCTCGTGTCGACGAGTTGAGCACGTCGTAGTAGTAGAGCCAGTCACTAATCTCGGCGGGTCGAACCACCGAATCGTCCTGGAGATGCACCACATCGAGGTATCGATTGAAGCATCCTCTAATGATTTTCGCAAGCGAATCACCCGAGGAATATTTGCCCTCACTGGAAACGATCATATCAAGCATCACTTCAAAGTTTTCATCTTTGGAGAGCCTATTGTCACGCCTGAAGATCTCATCTACCATATGGAACCAAGAGACCGACTCATCTTTTCTGGCCTTACTGCCCGATTGGCCTTGAGACGAGGCAACAAGTTCAGGACCAAGTTTCCGACTGGTAAATTGCATGTAGTTAAGACATGCCCGGATGTCACCCTCGCAAGTCTCAAACACTTCGCTGATTTCCTTGCTGTCGAGTCCCAACTTTTCCACCCGGTTGACCTTCATGAGGAGGTCTTTGACCGATTTCTGTGCTGTGACATTGATACGGCCATGCTTGGAGCTCGAGGTCACCGGTCTACGGAACGCAACCAACTCGCACATTGGTCGGAGCTTGTCCATAGGGTTAGGGCCGTAACTCCGACTGTTCTGGGTGTAGATGTCGTTGGCGATGCAAATGATGGGTCTCCTCATGACAAAAGGCTTCTTGCTTTTTGCATTTTTCTTCTTGTCGTCGCTCAGCTTGGACCGGCCGTCCGAGGCCACTAAATCACTGATGACTCTCACGATATCTGAGGCGTTGATACTGCTATCGATTTCGTCAATGACAAGACACGTTGGCTTGACACTCGGCTCGGTGGATTCGCCTGGAGCGCTGGTCAAGTCAAGAGTGTTGGAGGTTAATGCGTTGTAGACTTTGAGTTTAAGTGCAGCCATTGCATGGGCAAACCTACCCTTTTCGTCGGCCTCAGTGCCTGCAACAGTATCCAAACTGTTTGCTGCATTCAACTCTTGCACCACGTACCCCATTTGTCGTGCTAGCATATGCACAATGGTGGTTTTACCAGAGCCAGAAGCTCCATGGACAAGAAGCACTTTCTTGTTCGGGCGGCCCAAGTGGTCGACAAACTCGTCGTCTAGCTTGGGCTCGCCATGCAGCACGGATCTCCACTTCCTCAAGTAGGTGAGAATCAGACGATATTGGCGTTCGTTTCCTGCTGAGCAGAGATCCATAAAGTTGGTCGGTTTATACTTATCGGTCCAGATTTGCGGCGGCTGGTTCGGCAGTTTCTTTGTGGGGAGCTGGGCAAGGGCCGCTTTGCTCTGCTTGATATTCTCCCTCTTCTTGGCCCGCTCGTAGAGCTGGTCCATGTCGAGAATGGAATCCGAGTCATTGAAGGAGACAGTCGGGGTCTTGCGGGTCCGTTTGCGGAGTTTCACGGTTGTACCGTCAAAAAGCCTTGCCGTTTTCACGCCTGGAGTGTATTCTGCTGGCGCCGACTCGGCTAGCGCTGGAGTCTCGAGGAAAGTTGGTTGTGAAAGTTGAGATGGAGCATTCTGGTTGAAAAGCTCGGAATCTGGGAGCAGCAGCGCAGATTCTCCAATGGAATTACCATTTTCGAGGCCCGACGGGGCGAAAAGAAGCGACTGGTTGAACGAAAACGCCGAGTCAACCATAGAAAGATGGAGCTTGTAGATGTCAATAACGCGTTCTACAAATGGAGGAACCGGTATATGGAGGCGTGGATCAACACCAGAGACGAAGTGGAGGTATTGGAGAGAAAAAAAGTAGGAAAAACAGAAAATGGGTATAGTATGAATGGCTTAGAACGAGTCCACAGTTTGAGTTAAATTGCAACGAATTTGCTCAAGTTGGGACCTTTCTTGGTGACTGTGCTCATCTGATTATAGAAGTGAGAATATGCTAGAACTGGGTAATGCCATCCAACTTATTTAAGAGGAACTTAGAAAGAAAAAAATAATTGAAAACAGGAGGAATGGTATAGAGATACAGACTTTGCAGAAACAACTATCAAATTTTCTCTCTAATCTACCTCGCCTTGGACTATGAACTCATACCTAGTCTTGCACTTCCAGAGTCTCAATACTGAACCCAAAATCAGTGCTATGATAAACTCTCTTTATGTACATGAAAGCCTTTTAGATTAAGCTCTTCAAAGTCCAAAACAGCCTCTACCGCAGTGTCAAACGAACCCCCACATACCTGGGGCCCACCTTTAATTCATTCTATAACTGTATATATTGTTGACTAGTTGGGGAAAGAACGAGGAGCCTCGCCCTCTGGGCCAATGAAGTTAGGGTCTCTCCATGGACCAAAGTCCTTCAAGTACAAGTCCTGGTCGTCAACGTCAGACAAACCACCGAACTTCTTGGGCAAGTTCTCCGGAGGAATCTGCTTGAGCAACTCCTTCTTGTAGGAGTGGCCCAAGATAAAGATCTTGGAGACGGTGACCGGGTCCAAGAAGGGCTTGAACAAACGGAATGCCGTGGAGAATCCAAATGGAGCGTTGATGAGGTAGAACTTACCCATACGCTCCGGGTAGTAGTCCTGGCCAATCTTGGAAGCCTCCTTGACGTAGCCCACAACCTGGTATGCCGACGAAATGGAGATGCCCTTCAAGTCCATGATGGTGCACGAGGTCTCCACGAGACAGCCCTGCTTTCTAGAGCACGCAGGCAATCTCTTCTGGGTGAACAGCTCGTATTCCCACACCAAGTTCTTCAACATGCGCTCCTGGGTGGTGATCTTCAACATGTCAGGCAAGTACACCTTTCCCAACTCCTCAAAGTACACGGGACGGCCATCCTTGTCGGTCTTGTGGTAGTACTGGGGGTACATCTTGGCCACCAACGGCTTCTCGGTGTAGTGGAAATCCTCCAAGATGGTGTCGGTGCCAAACAGCTTACGCCAGGTTTCACAGTTGACAAACATGATGCGGGCCTTCTCCACATCGAACTTTCTGGCTCTCAAGAACCGGAGCATCGATGCATCGTCTAAGCGCAACGTGTAGCCCAACTCCGTCAATTGAGCCCGGAGTTGCTCCACCAGCAAGCGTTGCTCCTCGGTCAAATTGGAGGTGTAGCCTGTTTGCTGACTTGGGGCGCTGATTTGGGGATAAGACGCCAAAATTTCGGCTTCGGTGGCGGGCATTTTGCGGACAAGGAAGGAAAACGTTGGAGCAAGAGTTATGTTGTCGCGAGGTTGAAGTTTGCTTTGGCTTTGCTTATGTAAGCAATCCCAATGGTGGCTGTGGACAGGTGTCGGCGAAGGTTATTTTGTTTTGGAGAGACGGAGACGAGGGAAGAGGGCGAGATTGGCGAATTTTTCCATTGCCGGCCGTGGCGATGGCGGTGGTGGTGAGAAGTTGGTTGTTTTCCGGTTTTTTATGTGGTTATGCGTGGCCAATTAGCTGGAGATGAGTTGGGTGAGTGACTCTCGGCTTCTTTTTTTTAAATCTTTTTTCCTTATCTAGACGAAGGATCGTACTTTCATTGCAGTAGCTAGCGACTTTTGTCCGTCCCGGATTGTTGGCAGTGCCGGCTATTGGGACACTTCATGCGAACAATTCCACATCTCCATTAATTACACGGACATGCGCTTTGACATGTGGCGAGTTCCACGATAAGAAATCCACATTGCCTCCGATTAGATAAGTTCGGTTTCGAATTTCAGTAGAATAGTTTAGGGTCGGCTGCATGGGCTAAATCTTGCAGGTTGTCGGCGGAACAGACCTAATTCAAGGTGTTCATCATGTTTGATGACCATTGAAGTGGTTGCGAAACGGATCAATCCAAGGTCATCGAGGTTCGGCAGGCCGGCATCGTTTTAACCGGTTGAGCATTGTTTGGCTTTTCTAGTCTTGGCCGGTTCTTCCGACATCTGCCTGTGATTTTCCTGTCAACTTCTCGCAAATACCGCATGCTGGAACCGTTCGAGATCAACTCAGGCCAATACCGGTCGGAGAAAAAAATTAAGATAAGTCTTTCCTCTCATCATGTGTCTCCCTCTTCTAGCACAGCCGGTCTCGGGGACTTTAGCATCCTCAATCCCGCTTGAGCCACCTCTTAAACGGATTCTTCGATCCACCCTTCAAAATGCTGCCCAAAGAGTTCGAGCTGAAACTCTCAACCATCAGCATCGTCTCACCGCCCTGATACTCAACGGGGAACCTCAATTTCAACCCTGCAAGCGCATTTTCCGTCAACTTTTTCTGCTGAGGAAGCATGGCATCCTGGAAGTGGTTGTCGTAGTACACAATGGTGTTGCGAGAAGTGTCAAGACATGCCCTGGAGACAATGTTGTTGACGAACGACTCCCAAAGCTTCCCATTGGTTTGTAGTGTTCGGCATTGCTCTGCTTGTTGAAGCTGCTGCGAGAGCTCATTGATCTTGTTCACAAGATTGGTGCTCTGTTTCTGGAGATCTTTGAGAGTGATGTTCGAGGTGATGAACGAGAAGATCTGCTCGTTGCTTCGACAAAGCGACTTGATGAATCCCTCGGTCTCGTTGTCACCAACCAAATCCAAAAACTCCGCTTTCTCAAACTCCAATGATCCGATCTGATAAACATTTCCTTCCTCATTTACTCGTATATCATCATTGCTGTCTGTGATTCCTTGTCTTTCAGGAGAAAGGTGCTTATTGTTGATGCTGCCAGCCACTCCATTGTATTGGACTGACGGGCTCAGACTGAGTGTGGTGATACTTGCAGATGAGATTGAAGATACCAATCTGGACGAGTGAGAATGCATTCGGGTATGCGTGTTCAAGTGAAGGAGATGGATGAACTCGGTGAGACGCAAGTACTTGTCGATCAAATAAGGTGTAGTTGGCAACTCGCTGGAAGCGGAGTCTCCGCTCAAACCCAAATCAAATCTCTTCATTTCGTGACTCAAGTCCAATACTCTCTCATTGAAATCATTCTTTCTGCCCGTGATCTTGTCGAAGTAATCAAAGATTTCTGGCTCGTGTTTCTTTAAAAAATCGTTCATCTTCACCAAATGTGGCTCTTTGTGAGGACTGAACTCTTGTCTGTTGGCAAGATTAAGCAAAATCTTTGCGATGAAGGTCAAAGTTCGCTGAGCTTGTCCAGTTTGGTGAGTCTTAGTCAAATAAAACAACTTTGGGTTCAAAATCGCAGGGCAAAAGAATCTCAAGAATATGAACGCACTCAAGCAGTTCAAGGATGTTACTCTGTCCTCGGGATCACATACCAAGTCAATTTTGTTTCGAAAATTCTTCAACTGACTCTTGATTTGCTGAGGCAAGTCGTTTGATGTGGTGTAAATCTTGGTCCAAATTTCTTCGGTATAGTTGTAAAGATTCTGGAAGTTTTGTGCCACAATTTCCTCAACATTCACCTCAGGTTCGTCGTCGTCGTCATCGGAGTCATCACTATCTTTGTCGTCTGATCCGTCATCTCCATTTATATGGCCGGCTGCCCTCTTCCGGCGGGCTCTTTCCTGTTGCCTCACGTATCTTGGGTCCACTTCACAACTCTTATCTTCATTGATGATTTTCTCGAAGAAATCACCAAAAACCTTCTCCAAGTATTCCTGGCCTATTCTGAGGATATACTTCTCCAAGGATTTGGTGAAAATCGAATTTCCACGGAATAAAGTGTTGAACATATTGCTGCTGGAGGTATTGGTACCCTTCTTCCCGTAGTTTTTTCTTGTGACTTTGTCGACCATTACTAGTTCAACTTCCATCAATGCTTTAAACCACTGTTCCTCGACGCCCAAACTCTGAAAGATGTCTAGAAGAATGAAACTGACATTTTCAAATTCAGAGGTCATGACGTTGGAGTTACAAAACTCAATGAGCTCCTTCATAGGACAATTTAGAAGCATATTCTCGAGAACACGGAAGTCAGGTGGAGGAGGTATAAGGTATTCCTTCAAATCTACCGTCAACAATAATTTTCCAACCGGCAAATTGTTGTAGTCGTAGATCGAAAGACGAACAATATTGTTATTTTGGGCAGCAGCTACAGCAGCAGCGTTGATACCCTGGGAAATTGCGGTCAGGCCCGGAAGCGAAATTCCCTCCCCACCAGACACCCCAACCGACATGGTAGATGTTCTTCTAAGCTGCTGGGTGAGAATATCTGGAGTCAAGAACACTGTACCGATGATTCTGTCTGCTGGCGACCTCACATTGTCGGACTGAGTGCGCTTGATGACAATGTGTATCATCTGTGTCAGAATCGGTAGGTCAGTGGAGAATTGCTCTTTCCAGAAGGGATTGGACGAGAAAGGAACAAGAGCAGTGCGTGCCCACGGATAACCCCACATCATTACTTCCGCATAGGCCTTGCCCTTCAACTTAGTACCCTGGCGAATGTTATCGAACTTGGCCTCGATAATGTCAAGGGTGACCTTCTTGGATACTCGGAAATGGTCTCTGGAGTACTGTTCGAGTTCAGGAACGCGATTTCGCTGTAAACTCGACAAATCGGGAGAGTTTCCGATGGTGCTCTGGGAGGTGTTGCCCTTGGACATCCCGTCGGTGCTGGAGTCTGGATCTATCGTGCTTTCGAGGTCAACCACTCGTTTTTGATTGGCGGGCACCACTGTGGAAACCTCATCGAAAATGCCAATGTACTCACGCTTGCAGAAGTAGTTGAGCCCAACAAACCAGTCCTCCAAGTCAATGTGGAGAGGGAACTCGATCAAGATCCGCAGGTTGTTAGCAATGGGCCGGCCATCTTTGGTGAGCAACGATTGGAGATTGAGAGTGTCCTGGGAGAGGGTGGAGGTGGACTTGATGACGTTGTTCCAGCGCAACTCGCGGATGTGGCCAATGAACAAGATGTTCGGGTTGTCGCAGATGGAGTTGTGGAGCTCGCGGATCTCGGACGAGAGCACCTTCTTGATGTCCAACGAGTACAAGAGAGTGCCGTCCAACTCGGTGATGAAGTTGAGCATACCGTTGGACTTCAACACGCCCATTGTATAGAACCATTCCTCGTGCACGTGGCCGTCGGCCGGCGAGGTGAGCGACGTGGATCCCAGATTCCCGTTGTTGTCTTCTGCCTTGAAGCAGAGCGGAGGTTCCGGACCCGGAACGATGGTGACGTTGCGGGCCTTCGCCGGGATCGGAGCGTAGATTTTGAACCGGCACACGAGCAACTCGTGTGGATCCGACGTCGAGGTTGTGGCGTTCCACACTCTGTTCTGGGCAAACCACTTCTTGGAAAGACCCTGAGGCCGCATGTTCTGCCACGCAAGGAGCGCCAGCATCAAGCTGCCGAACACGCTCTTGGATGCGATCTTCATGTACAACTTGTCGTTGTCGTATGTCTTGACAAAGATCACCGGCGGTTCTTCCGTGCTGGAGGTCTGGTCCAGTTCCAACTGCTTCTTGCCAAAGCGTCGGCGGCCGGAATGGCCCACGCCCAAGGGAAGTGACGCAAACACCTGAACCTGGCACAGCTGGATGTTCAGGAGGAGGAGCGAGAGCACTCCTTGCGGGTCTTGTGCCAAAATGGAGCCTTCTGGAGTCACAACCACCTGGTGAGAAACAGCCCAAGTTTGGGTGTCGCGTGACACATAGATGTCCGAGCCGCGGAAGGTGCCCAAATCCCGTAGTAGCGATTTTTGGAACGGCGAGGTCTTTGACATTTTGGATGCGGCAATTGCGGTTGGCACTAAGTAGTTGTTGGTGAGAAAGATAATGAGGTGAAACGGCTCAATGCGAGTTCGCTACGGGCGTTGGTGCAGGAGGAGCCGGGATAACGCGCATTCCACCGCAGGGCTGATTTGGGTGTGACGCGAGCGATTCTTGGGTGTTTGCGAAGTTTGGAGGGGCAAGGGCGGTGAATATGGCGAGCAAAATCGTGGTAGGCGGGTTTGCAAACGGAAATTGGGGACGAAACGCGCCAGGGACGTCGAAACTTGTGTTTGTGACTGCGTTGCAACATGCCTGTGGTTGTGGCCCGCGTCTGCATATGCTCGGTCCCCACGTAATTAAGGCCTGTTGACGGGCGCAATCTGCATTGCCCGGCTAAAGCGTGCATTGGACTACGGGAATCTGCTTCACAACAACGGTGGTTGCATCAGTCTTTCAGCGGATGAACTGGTCGAAGCTCGAGGCACGATTCTTGTCATGGTCCCGATTGCCCACTTCTGGAAACTCCGGCAAATTTTGCTTTTTTTTGTCCCGAAATACCCCACGTCCCCATTTGAAAAAGACAGAAGTGGCTCGACGTGGCTTTTTGTAGATGCGTGTTGACAGCCAAAAGTGCGCCGTAGACAGCAGGTCTCGAAATTTGCATACGTCAGTGTTTCCGACTGGGATCTGAAATCTGAGATTCCCTGCACCAGGAACGCTCACCTCCGCCAATGACGGAGACTCGAACTATTTTGGATCTGGTCCGAACGATCCAATTCGCAGGAACACGAGATGCGATTACTGTGCCTCGACGTTTTTCCGTTTCTCCGCTCCTATGGTCTTCAACACCCATCCGCCCAACGAACATTTGACCACAGCATTGCAATCCCCTTTTCATTTGTTTGTGGCTCGGAACATCGATGCCAACACATGCCTCGTTGCTATGACATCCTCGGCTTCGCTTGCCCGAGACCCCAGTGTCCAGACGAGATTAGCGGAACAAAACCCACAATGGGTCCACAAACCATTGTTGTAGTTGGACAGCTGGGCGTGAAACGAGGAGATCCACGTTCGAAAACGCTGCCTCTCGATTCCGGATATTTACGAGCCGTCCACTCGCATATAAATTGGAGTAGAAGAGTAGAAGAGCCGTTCGGATAAACCCGAGCATCGTTACCGAATGCGTCTAGAATTTCCGCTCATCATCAATTTCCGCTCGTTTGTCGATTTCACCCAATGGGAGGAATCGCCCATTTGAAGTTCCGGCTACCGATTATCCTCCCTGTCGAGAGGGGTATCGTCTGTCTGCACGGCAGCAGCAAGCACAACGGGTAAACTCGAATGCATAGGTAGAAGAATGGACAATAGGTGCATCCACCTGCCTGGACAATCCCGCATATCAAAGGATGATTGACTTTGGGTCTATCAGCACGAGAGACGCGGAAGCTTCACAAGAAATCCAATCAACACGAATGCAATAGACGTCCAGGGCAACTGGCTCTATCAAGTGGCGCAGGACATCGAATTGTAAGAGTCGGAAATTTTTTGTTGAGCTTATTAACTTTCAGCCCCAAACTTTGTCAAAAAAACTTCCATTATACTTTGTGTGAGGGAGTATTCGGCTCAAGTTGTTGAGAAGCTTAAATTTGAACGAGAACATGGTCCTCAACGTGTCCACCTGAAAACAGAAACTCAATGCGCATCGACCACTTATCATCGCATTGCAGGTGCAATTCTAGAACCTGAAATTGACGTGCTTGCAACTCTGATATCAGTGCTCGTTGGATGGAAATGCAGCAAGGTGGTCACGTAAAAACTCAAAATAATGTTTCAATCAATTTGAAGCCAGTGAACCCAACTCCACTTGTGATTTAGGGTTTTGCATTTCAATATGACTTGACTGAAGTTAATAGCGTGGATTGTATACCGGACGCTAAACTCGAGAGACATTTTTTGGTGCACGGACTGTAGGATGTGATATTTTCAGAACCCTTTACGCCATGCATACATGAGGGAAAATATTATTCTAGCGCCATGCATACGCATACAGACTACCATCGAACTTGCATTTCGGCTCGACCTACAGGTGCAGGGAGCGTGATATAACCTTTGTCACAAACTCCAGACCTGGCGAGATTTCTTGGGTGGTAAGCATATTCTTAAATGTTTCGAGATGAAATTCAGATGAAAAATGTGATTCAGCTTGGCCGGGCAACATCATCTACCCCGATACATAATCTAATTCAGGATCCTGCGTCGTATTGGTCTGGCTATCAGATGAAGACCATTTCTCTGACTGTGACGTTTCCATGTATCAAATATGGGGAAAAGCATGTAGCTCCTGTTATAAAGTCACGCGCTGTACCGCTGCCTGTCGAAGAAGGTAGAAGCTGGAATGAACCGGGCAAAGGAGATAATCGCCGCAAAAAATAATCACACTTCAAGGCGGTCGCATTGACCAGAAAGGATGAATCGGCGAACCTCACCGCCAGGCGTCTCAAGGCAGCATGATGACACCTGTGGCGGATGCCCACCTGGAGAAAGCTACATGAAGATGCGCTGTCGAGTCAGCGAATTCATACGTGCATGATATGAACAAACATTGATTGACAGTGGCTGAGTGAATATTTTTTGGACGGCCTATTACGGAGGACAGGGCGACACGTTGACAAGACAATTCCCGGAGATAATCCTATGTCCGGCAACCACTTGGTGGGTGTCCGAATAACTGCTAGATACGACAGTAAGCAAAAAGGAATATTGTCCCAAGATGGAACTATTGACGCTAGGAAAATCCCAGTGGCTTATTGGGGCGACATCGCATGTCCAGCATAATCTGCGCAGGTATCGATAGGAGTACAGTTGACTTTCCGACGCTTTCCCAGTTCCTTCATTTTTTCTAGTCTGGCCCCTTTAGTGATTGTCAGAGCAGTGAAGTAAGAGACTGAGTAGCAAGTTAAATTCAACAGAGTCTGATGCGTTGACTTGTCTGAAGAGCTTGTGTTTGTGGGCTCCCCTGTCACGGCAACTATTGTTTGAACGGGTTGGCTGGTGAGCGGAAATTCTTTTCCGGGCGTCAGCAACCCCACGATCGTATTAACTATCGGTAGTCCCCTCCGTCCTCATTGATCAACCTGGAAGAGTTTTTGTTCCCCGACTTTGCCCTTTTCTACCAGCCGCACATTCTATTATCTACTGCGCATTGGATTGCCAGACGGGAAACGAAAAAAAAAAAACACCATTGATTCAGTGATTTATTGTTCCTGAGCAATCCATTTTTACTGTTACTGACCTCTTCTGACCGGCTCAGAATCATGTGGACCGTTCCATGGTTTCCCCTTGATCAGCTCGACTATGCACCCAGCATTGAAGTTGAAAATCTCATACACTCGATCCCCAGCCTCAATTTCGAAAGTGGTCGCTAAGATAACCGGAAAGCTTCGGCCCGCAAGGGTTTTACTATTGGCCCAGTCTTCTTGGACCTTTTTCAGAGCAGATTAGAAATCATGAGATCAGCGTATGTGGGAAAAGACCCTGTGAGCTAAAAAGAACTCGCGTTGATTGCCGGGACAATAGTGCAAGTACTCCACAGCTTTCTTGTACCAACCACCGACAATGTTTGTTTCGGCGTATTTCACCATGCTCTACTGTTTGCTCCATCGTTTGAGCTCATTCAAACTCAGCAATCTCTCTATTCGCATCCACGGACTGAAAATCCAACCAACACAATCCTAAAGAACGAGTATGCTTGTGGATAGCAATGATATCCGATTGCCTCCACCCTGATTCGGCCTTCATTTTATGCACTGCCTCGTCTAGTTCTAACAGGTGATGCCACTTGGTCTGGTTTGCACCTATTTAATTGGATGAGGTAGCCACCTTTGAGTTATCTGTTCCAGCACTTAGGCATTCTGCCGTTTCCATGCAAATTATCTTGACATGTCGACGGTTTCTAGATCTGCTCAGCTCTATCATTTCCGCGTTACTTCAATATGCTGAGATGGATTTGACATTTCTCATCGTTCCTTGGTTTTTTACCCTGTTTTTTTTTTTCTGTGATGGAGGTGAATTTGAACACTTATCTTGCCTGAATATGGTACCGTCTATTCATTTTACTCATCATCATTTTGATGTAGCAGTGGGCCCCTCGTTAAACTTCATTTTCTCTTCTCTGCTCTCATCAAGTTCGCACCCACCAGCCAGAAACTCCAAGCTAATTGAACCCCAGGAAACTACCAGAATCTGAGTCCGAGCCGGAATTCCTACAAGGTCGATAGTAAAGATTTAGTTTTTCAACATTTAACTTTTCAGTTCTGAGGATTCTGATTAAGCTTATTCTCTTGCTCAACTACTCTTTGCGTTTCCTCCTCCAACATTTGCAATCACTACTTCCACCTGCAGCCAGCCGACATCTCAAAAATCATCCACTCCATACTACCCCAGCATGTGTAGCGATATCCACCATGCGCTACCAGTGCCAGATATTGGCGGTGTGGTCCCGAATCTGGAAAACCACGATCCTAATATTGGCTCCTCCGAGTTTTCTCACCTGGATTTCGCCCACCCAGACTACCCAAGCCCGCTCGATCTGGAAATCGCCAAACTTCTTGCCGACGACAGTGTCCACCACCCTTGTGCATACTGTGGGCTTGACTCGTCAGCATCGGTGGTCAAATGTGGAACTTGTGATCGGTGGTTTTGCAATGGCGATACCAACGGTGGTTCCCACATTGTCACCCACTTGGTGCTTCTGAAACACAAGGTGGTCGCGCTTCCCGAAGAGCTGGTGCTTGGAGCTGAAACTTTGGAGTGCTACAATTGCGGCACTCGAAACGTGTTCATGTTGGGATACGTGGCTGCTAAGCAAGAATCGGTGGTGGTGCTTTTGTGCCGCATGCCATGTGCGCAGCTGCGGGACATCAATTGGGCCACCAACGAATGGCAGCCTCTCATCAGTGAACGACGCCTCTTACCGTGGATTGCGGCAGTTCCAACGCTGGCGCAGATGGCGCATACGCGGGCAGTGACGCCCGTCCAGATCGGCAAGGTCGAAGCGCAATGGCGCATGAATCGCAATGCCTCCATCGACGACATCGACGGCGACGATACAGCAGCACTGGCGCTCATGCCGGTGCTCTTGCGTTACTACAATGGAGTCGAGTACCAAAACGCCCTTGCTCCGCTTGTGGATGCTGAGGCAAACTGCGACAAAAACTTGCGCGAGTCGCAGGCTTTGGAGCATATCCTGGTGGAATGGGGAGTTTCTCAGAGCGGATCCACTACTGCCAGCTTCGTCTTGTCCAACTACGAACATGGAAACTTGATGGTGGCAGTTGGAGACGAGATCGTACTTCATCTCCGTCAGGAATGGACGGGCCAAGGCCGCATTGTCCGCATGCCCAGCTCGCATCAGGAAGAGTTTACGTTGGAGCTTGGTGCATGCCCGCAGCCGCCGCCCACGTCGATCACCACGGGTTTCACTGTGGAGTTCGTGTGGAAGGGCACCACCTACACTCGCATGCAGAAGGCACTTCGGAAATTTGCAGCTGACGAGAAGTGCGTCAGTGGATACCTCTATCACAAGATTTTGGGCCATGAGGTGGTGGAAGTTGAGTTTTCCGACAAAGTGCCGCTGCCATTGGCAGTGGGGAAGCTCGCGCAGTTGAACCAAAGTCAAATTAATGCCGTGGCCACGGCGCTCAAAAAACCGCTTTCGTTGATCCAAGGTCCGCCAGGTACTGGTAAAACCGTTACTTCTGCAACTATCATCTACCGGTTGTTGCAGGTGATGAAGCACCGCATCTTGGTGTGCGCCCCATCCAATGTGGCAGTGGATCACTTGGCTGAAAAGTTGGCGGCCGTGGGCATCAAAGTGGTCCGTCTTATGGCTCGTCTGCGAGAGGATCTTGATGGGCCAGTTGAGACTCTGGTCTCGTCACTCACTCTACAGAGCAAAGTGTTGGAGAAGGCCCCGGCCAATGTCCGCAAGTATATTCTCAACCCGGAGACCTACGACCAAGTTTCTAAAAAATTGGCGAATAAAATGCGTCGCCGAGTGAAGCAGCTTGAGGAAGAAATCATCCAAGAGGCCGATGTGGTGTGCTGTACCTGTGCTGGAGCCGGCGATAAACGTTTGGACTCCTACGAATTCCGTACGGTGCTTATTGACGAGAGCACCCAGGCCACCGAGCCGGAAGTGCTCATTCCCATTGTGAAAGGTGCCAAACGGTTGATTTTGGTGGGAGATCACCAGCAGCTTGGTCCTGTGATCTTGGACCAGAACGCAAAGGACGCCGGCCTCCAGCAGTCGCTCTTCGAGAGACTCATCTGCCTGGGTCATGTGCCCATCCGCCTCGAGGTGCAATACCGTATGAACCCGGCACTTTCGGAATTTTCGTCCAACATGTTCTACGAGGGCCTGCTCCAGAACGGAGTCACGTCACAGCAGAGAAACTGGCCCGGATTGCTGTTCCCGTGGCCCGTGCCGGACTGTCCCATGATGTTTTGGGCCAATTATGGTAAGGAAGAGATCGGAAGTAGCGGAAGCTCCTATTTGAACCGGGTGGAAGCGATGAATGTGGAAAAAATCATCACCAGGCTTTTCAAGGATGGCGTCCACCCCAGCCAGATTGGAGTCATCACGCCATACGAGGGCCAGAGGGCATACATTGCTCAGTACATGCAGATGACCAGCTCCATTGTTGGAAAACGTGCCGATTACGAGGAAGTGGAAGTGACGTCGGTGGATGCGTTCCAGGGCAGAGAAAAAGATTTTATTATTCTACTGTGCGTGCGTGCCAATGACGAGCGTGCCATCGGATTTTTGAAAGACCCTCGCCGGTTGAACGTGGCTTTGACCAGAGCCAAGTATGGAATGGTGGTGTTGGGTAACCCACGTTCCTTGAGCAAAAACAGACTTTGGAACTACTTGCTCATCCACTACCGTGAGCGTGGATGTCTTGTCGAAGGTCCATTGGAGAATTTGAAGCTTTCTATGGTTCCGTTGGGCAAAACCGAAACCTTCAAGCAATCCGGTTACGGCCACTTGCGTTCCAATATCAGTGGTGGTGCCGATGACTTCGACAATCAGCTGATGTTGTCGTTTGTTCCGGGCCCCGAGGAACTTCCCTCAGTTCAGGCCACAGACTATCCATTGAACGGCGGGGAGCCAATCTTCTCTGACGAGTCGTGGCCAAGCCTTACCCAGAATGAGGCCAACAAATTGACCAACGATGACAAATTTGATCGCCCACATCGACAAGGCGCTTCTCAAGCGAATGGTGTCCACAGCCGTAAAACCCAGGGTACCGGCGAATTGACTAAGGATGCGGCGCTTGAAGAGGACCTCAGAAACATTGCCAACACATTTGCCAGTGTCTTGAACATTTAAACGAATATCAAACTCTAGGTTTAGTCAAATCTTGACTGATGCGTTTTTAATGCGCGGTGCGTAATGCCAGAGCACCAACAAGGGAAATCACAAATAGAAAATGTCCTGCCATGCGACATTTTGTCCTCACCCGCATCATGCAAGTTTGCACAACAGCATCCACATCCTTACATGAACTCCGCACCCTCCCTAGCGGGAACACATTTACAGTTGCGGACGTTATGAGAATAATGTAGCTTTAACGAGGGCCGAGACAATTCTTGCAAACAGACAAGACCGAAGCAACTTCGGAAGGACGATTTCTGTTCGAAACTCGTAAAGGAGTTGAGGTTTGTGGTGGGGCTATTTTGTGGTCTCCGGAATCCCGTGGTTGTTATGCATCGTATCATCAACCACGATTGGGTTAGTTACATATTCGCTGGGCACGCCCCAGCAATAAAACGCCTCCATTTGGTTACTAAGGACAGACTTTCGGTGATTCCGCTCCCGCATAAGCATGATATCACGGAAATCTCCGCCTCACATTGTAGCTCCTAAGAGCGATCTGCAACGTCAAAACTCATGAAATGTTGCCAGACTTCAAATTTCAGTGGATATGGAGACACCGAAATCACTTGGAAGATGGTGAGGCCACTCTTGGTACGGTATTGCTGGTTGTCAAGGCAATACAAACATCATGTGAGTTCGATGAGATTGGACTAATCTAAGTCACTACCAAGCATGTCGAAGCAGCCCATGATGCACGATGTCAACGAGCATGAAAATTTGGGTGATTTCTAGGGAAACAAAAAGTTCGAGGAGTGCATTTCCAATCTCAAACATGATTCTAACCTCCGATTGTCAAGTGATGCTGGCTTGGCGATATGTAGCAATGTTGATGTGGTGAGATATCTTGGGAAAAGAAATTTACAACGGGAACTCTACAAATCTAACAATCGACATGATAACAAGGAAATCAAATTAGAACTAATTATCTGCCATAAACCGAGTGAAAGTTTGCAAAATTCTTTCTGGCCCTTGTATTCATGCAGATTGCTCCACTGGTCATGTTCTGACCTGTTTCTTTTTCTATCTGATCGAAGAATGCCCCTGAACCAACAGAATCGTTCTACTCTCCAGATAAACGAGCATAATTGTCGCCTATTTCCCGTAGTGAAGGTAAAGACTAATGAAACCAAAGCTGACAAGCATAAAAATAACCCCCTCAACATAAATGGGCTACACTGCAATTCCTACATCGCGAAACGAGCCCTTGAAGTGCGATCTGCATAGCTGGCTAATCTTCTTTGTTCTCGCCAGACAGAAGCTAAGGTGAGAAGCCCTAGGCCAGGATTACCTTCAAACTGAGACCAGTCGGTAGTAAGGGTCCACAGGAATGTCGAGAAATAATACGTGTTTAGCGTTGTGCGCCCTGATCCCTGCAGAACATCGGGCCTACATGTTGGCATGACGCCTGTCAAGCACTTCGGGCAGAGGATTCACAAACGCTTGATCTAGAAACTTGAAATTCTTTGTGGTTTAAAATACGAACAATATGAGAATCCTCCTGACCTCGCCGAGGTTGAATTGAAAACGGTTTGGTTCCAAACCGCCGCTACAATGGCGGAGATAATCGTCTTAATTGCTTCGATGTAGTTGGTAAATGTTCGGCTGATCACATTCCTGGGTGAAATGTCGCCCCCGCTGTGATTGCGGCCATTTATTCAAATTGCAAGCAGGTGTTTGTAGATGGGCACCAAAAAAATTGCCTAAGATTTCACCGCACCTCAGAACATTTATTTTGTATGGCGATTCTAGCAAAAAATAATTGTTAAACATTTGAGATATTACTGAAAATAGAACGCCAAGTGACATCTTAGGCATTCCATATTCGAAGAACCGGACTCGACACATAATCAGTAACACGATCTACATCCATATTTGTCGAAGAGTAACGCTATCGACCCGATAAAGTTGGTGTGACGCCTACGGCGGGCATCACCAGGCTGATAATTGGCGGCATTGAGCATATTCAAAAGCAAATGTACGCTGGAATCGCTGATCTTGTTGAAACATAGGGCGACGTTTTGCAGCATTTGAAACGGGAAAAAATCGTCGTTGCCGCACACGACGTTGCAAATTTCTTGACTGTCGCCAGTATAGGTGAAATGGGCGGCCTCGATTGGGTTTCAACCATTACTCAAAATGAGTAAATCCTTAGATTATCGTTGCCAAGATAATGCCTGCTTCGAAAGGTTCGCATGCATCTGTAGAGTCCTGGTTACGCAGGTGCCAACCAGCATGGGTCATGCACCTGTATGCCCATGCATGTAAGGATTATGCAATATGGCGTCCAAGCTCCTTTTCACAAACAACCAAGCCTTTGATTAGAAAGAAACTAGGGGGAGACGATCAGTCACCTCACGCTACCTGCTGTAATTTTAGAGGTGTGGGTTGCTTGATCGCTACAAAAAGGACAACAATCATGCGATTTAATTATCTTGGTGTGGTGTATTGCAAACGACGCTGGCCCATAGGCAGGCCCACCTTATTAACAAAGTGTCGAGTTTATAGAGCCAGTTCATTGTTGCATTTGTGAAGTCTCCCAACGGCAAGTCGGCCAGGAAATCCGGGCGATCGCCAAAGGCAGAGTGTGGAGCTATAACTTCTGGCACCTGCAAGAGATGCATAGTACCGGCAATCTTCTTCAGGAGACAGCGGCACCTTGATTCCGGGCATTTTAGGCCAGATTGACCTGCATCTGTGCCGTCAAGAAGCTAAATTTGTGGTTTCGTCGCCAATCCTTGTCGTTAATTTTGCGAGAGAAGGTTGAAAATTCCAGCTAATTGATTCTTGAAAAGACTTTAGGTGCTGGGGAGGTGCTGTGCAAAACCATGCGGCGCTAAAGTCTGCCGCTATTTGGTCTAGTAATGTGTGTGGGTGATAATAATTTTTTTTTTAATTTTTTTTTTGTTTTTTTTTTTTTTTTGGCGTGCTACATGCTCGCTGACACTTATATGTATGGTTTGATTTCCTGATTCATTCCACCTAATCTTGACTTTATTCAAACTTCTTTCTTTGTTTTTGGTGGTTGACTATAATAATATAACTTGACCTTCCCCATCCATTTACCACCATTCCAATTTTTTTTCCCCAGCCATTCAAAGGCTGCGATCTTCGGGAGTCACCCTAATATTCCAAAACGGTGCCTAGTATCATCAAGGCCCCCCACCCCGGCATCGCCATGTCATATTCGGAAAACCTGCGAGCCACCCGCCACAGATCGAGGCTATCCCACTCCGATGTCAAGCTAATCCTATTCCTAATTGTCCAAATCAAGCCTTTCAAGTATGTCGGCGACCGCACCCTCTCACAGTCCCGCAAATGGGATCTCATTCAGCAAAAATTGGAGCAGCTCAAAATCCGCAACTTCCTGACCCCCTCGGCGGTTCCCACCGTGCGGACATTGCAGCGGCAGATGGCTACCGCGCTCCGAAAGGCCCAGCATCGTCATCTGGCCGACAATTACGAGCCATTCCTGGTGTTCACCACCTTGTCGAAAACCAGCCCGTTGGCGGACTTGGAGTTGGCAGTGCTCGAGTTGTACAATCTCTCCGAGGCCTACAAAACCGGACAGACGGTGGGTCCATTGCCCGAGCTGGTGAGCCAGGTGCTCGAAGACGAGTCGCTTAAAGACTTAGCGATCGACTCCACCGATACCGAGTTGGCGCCACCGCCGCTGGTGCGTCATAATTCCGACGCCTCCTACCAGTCGCATATGTCGTTTGCGTCGGCAGAACTGGCAGGCGATCACGACGACAGCGAAGTTCCCGAGAGTGTGGCCCCCATTGTGTCGAAAATCCGGCTGTTGGTGGAGCAGAATCGCAGTTTCTACTCGGATTGTATGGCAATGCTACGGCTGCATTCGCTGATGATGAATGAGCGATGCTTAAAATTGGAGAAGTATGTGATTGCTTCGGCTCGCGATCCCATTCCGCACACAAACTCCAAGCATGTTGCTCCAGTCAAGGTGGAGGCGCATAACGTCGGTGGCTCTCCCTCCAGCGGGCCCCAATTGACGTCGGTGGACATGCAGCACAAATTGCCCCACGAGCTGGCGTCGAGGGACAGGGTTCTGCGATCGATTCTGCAACTACTCAACTAGCACTGTCCGTCGACAAAAAAAAAGACCACGGCCACAAACAAATAAGGCCTGGCTGTGGGTGGTGATTTCTTAGCCGCACTACAGGAATGGATCTGGGATTTTGACGCTGGCACGGAGTTCCGAAAATGTTTGGATGTGGCTGAAGTGGTGGCACAAGTGGTTAAGGTTGAGGTGCCGCATCTTGTCGCACCCTGCCATCATTATCCGTGTCATGCGGTGGCCTGCCTATTGCATAGTGCATCAATCAACATTTGATATGGGTCGTCCCGGTGTCACCGCGACATTGGTCCCTGACGAAATGGTGCCACTCATGCAGTGCCGTTTCGGCGATGGCAGATCACTACTGTTGAGGATTTGCCCTGCGTGGCGGAGATTCCCAACTGGCATTTTCGCCGTACCACAAAGCCTCCATACGGTTACAAACATAAACTGTCACATTCTCCAGCCCGCCTGGACCCTCTGGCTCAGGGGTTGTATCATCTCGGTTGCGTAATCCACTGGTGAGGGGTGGGGTGTCATGCTCAAGCGAGAAAAAAGTCTCCCCTCATTCACCTGTAGATTATTTGCTTCCAACAATGTCCGATTGCGGCAACTGAGGCGCTATTGCTTTTTGCGAATGGCCCGCAGCCAAGGAGATACCGGTGGATGTCATTTTGCGCACGAGGCTTCTGAGCCGTCCAATTGAGTGCAAGACTGGCGCAATTCTGCACCCTGGATGATGGGCGAACCTTCAGATTGCGGCACTACTCATCGTTACCCCACCGACCATTGGGTTCGGAACTCTAGCCCTTCGGGCCGCTATACAAGCTTTTCAGTTGGATGCCATGAAAACAAAAGAATCGATTAGGCGGGATATGTAATATTAAGAACTTAAACGAGCGGGGAACAGTGACTGAGAATGGTTAATTACGGAAATGAACAAACGCTGACACACTTTCTTTTATGCCCTTATGCCTCCCGGTTGCTGGTATTCGAAGCAGCCAATTTTCTATGATACAATTAAGATTTTCTAAATGATTGTTCATTAATTTTGTAAACGAGTTGCGGTGCAGTGGGCGAGCGAAAATCCGGAAATGCGCGAAACGAAGTAGTCCAAATTGAGTTGCAGAAACGAGGCGCGTGTGCCAAATGAGTGCCAAAAGAAAGTATAACCGAGAATGAAAGTTTCCGATAGAATGTCCAAGAAATTGGAGAAAATGGGCGCAAGAATGCGAAAATGTCCGAAGTCGAAGTTGTGAAAGTGTGCCATGAAGTCCGAAAAGCGTCGAAGTTGTTTTGTTTTTTTTTGTGAAGGTATCAAAATTGTCCGTTGGGAAATGTAGCCACTGCAAGGCAAAAGCATAAAAAGGTAAACGTGAGAAGGAAATAGTTGGGAGCCTCCATATGGAGTGCTCGATGCAAAAGGGAGCATTTGGAAAACCCAAACACCGGTATCATAGAAACTTGTCATCGTTCACCACGAGAATAAATAGCAGGCTAAACTTAGAGATCAGCTTAGATCGACACGAAGTTAGACATGTCAAACTCATCCTTGAAGAGCTGAGCGCTGTCACATCCATGCAACATGTCCAAGTTAATCGGCTTGTGCAAGGTGTCGACATTCTCAAAGTCGGACAAGTCCGTCAATGGGGTGTATGCGAGGTCAAACTGCTCGACATCCTCCAAGGACAAGTCGTCCGTTGGGTCATGCAAAAACTCTCTCAAGTCCGAGTCGGATGGTGGAGTGGTGCACTTAGCGTCGGCAATGATTTTGTTTGTAGGCTCCAGCACACATCTCTTGTGCTTTCTCACCAGTGGCTTTCTCACACTTGTGTTTGGACCTTTGTAAGTCTTGAACTGAAATCCGCCAGCGGACTTTCTTCTAGGAATAGAAGGGGTTGACTTTGATCTCTTGTGGTCTCTGACTGGCGAGCTCATCATTGGTGGCTCGGCAGGAGTGTGAGTCATTGGGGGAGTGTTGAGAAACTGGCTTTGGAACTGCAAGAATCTCTGGAAGGCGAGCTGCTCCTGGTGCATTTGCATGGCCAACTCGGCAACCGATGGCTGTGGGTATTCGGCAGGCATGTTCATCAACCCCAACCCAAGCAAGTTGGCGTCGAAAGCTGGCTGAGCGGAGCCACAGGCCTGGTAGTTGTCCATGGGAAAGTTCTGGAACGAGTCATCCTCGAAGAAGGTGAACGAATCCTTCAGCATCGACATGGGCGAGAGCTTATCGTTGGAGAATGCCAAGGTGGGGGACGATGCAGTCGACGACATCACTGAGGATGCTCCATCGCTGGACTCCTCGTCCTCGCTAGACTTGACAGGACTCAAGTCGACAAACACAAAGTCCTTTGGCATTCCTGGCTTGGACTTGGGTCTCTTCAAAGGTGGTCTCTTGGACATGAACTGCTTTCCAGCAGCTGTGATCTTCAACGAGCTGTTCAAGCATTCGAGCGACAGGTTGGCGTCCAGGCTAGCTGGGTTACCAGTTGAGAGGTTTCTCTTCACTCTCCACAACTTCTTACCGTTGGCAGGAGGTAAGACTTGCATGCTAAGACAGTTAGTATTGAGTGATGAAGTTGCAAATGTATGGTGAGATCACTTACCTGTTGGTACTCATGGTCAACGTGAGTGTAGGATTAGGAAAGTAGAGGTTGTAGTATAAAAGTGATGATGAGAGGGAAATGGGGTTTGGGAATCGATCAATTTATATAAAATAGGAAATAGATGAACAGAGGGGTTCGACGTCCACTATCAGCATCGGCTCTGGCCTGCGTTAGGAACCATTTCCCTGCCATTACCACAGTGATGAGAGTGTTGCAAATGGATCTTTTTCGGAGCACATCGCATGCACCCTGCACAATCCGCCTGCTTGAACCGGACGGTTACAATGGAGATTTGTTCCGTTGTCCGGTTCATGCATTCCATTTCACCTAATTAGGCAAAATAAAACAAAATTACCCCAGATTTTTGTTGAAGGATTTGAGGTCGAGTACACACACACTGATCTCGTCTTAAGCTCCGTGTTATTTTTGACAGATTTTCTTTGTCAGTTGCACCTTCAAATTTCAGAGTTGGCTACAATTTCCTGGAGAGAATTCGAGGTACCCGTTGCCGTTGTAAGTGGCACCG
The DNA here is from genome assembly GCA_030674735.1 of Sungouiella pseudoflosculorum. Lineage (NCBI taxonomy): Eukaryota > Fungi > Ascomycota > Pichiomycetes > Serinales > Metschnikowiaceae > Sungouiella > Sungouiella pseudoflosculorum. Next base: position 143,245 of record JAKUAO010000010.1, on the reverse strand, counting down.
TTTGGGGCGGAGGAGTATGATCCACATTCATTAACCTTCCGGAGAGGGGATTTCCTGACAATACGTAGCGCTTCCTATAATTACCCAATAAGGCTTACATGGCGGTGGAAGTAATGGCTTATGCATGACACTTGCCTAAATAGGATATATTACCTACAGCAGCCTCCGTGGGGTGCAGGGGGTCCATGTCTCCACTTTAGCCTAATTAGGAAGGTGCCTCTAAGCACATGAGCGAAATTAGAAGTGGAGACCGTCCTCAACAGGTTGCTATCCCCTCAACTTTACGGATTAGCGAGCCACCAAATCCCCCTTTGAGCCTAATCCCTAATGGTGCGTCCGGTGGTGTCCGTATCACACATCCAGAGCCGTTGACCTAAACGTCCTCGGCACATGGGCCGGGGAAAAGGGGAGGGACACCGAAGGAATCAATGCCAACTGCACACCCGTTGACAGGACTAATTAGATCCAACAATTCCCTCTAACTTTCCCAACATTCACAATGACGCCCTATAGGTTACTATCAGCTGACGCCTACCAAGATTAGGCTAATGAAACAAAGTCGTCACTCGTCCAATTGTTGTTGCCATCTCAGGGCTCACAAACGAGGAGCCCCATTAGGCACCTCCGTCTGTTTTAGGCATCCTCACAGCCGTGCATATTTACGACAGCCGGATTTGCAAACTACCCAAATGGCTTCGAGTCGCATCAGTTGTTGCCATTAAGCCCAGATAGTGTAGCAATAGTGATCATCTTTTAGGATGTGTTGGAAATTCGGCACCAGGGGCAAACTCTTTAATGTGAGACAGCAAGTTTGCCTTTGCGTTTCCCACTTTCATAACTTTGTATCTTCGTTTCATACGAGCTCCCCCACCCCTGACAAAAGTCTATGGTGATGATGACAGTAACCCCACTCTATCGGTTGATTGGCCCCGGTGGATTCCGCGGAAGGCGCCGTCCCCGTATCATGCAGAGAATGACAAATTAGACGGTCGGAGAAACCATTTGGCGCGGGAGCCGGACACCGGGCGCCTCCTGCACGTTTCGGGCGATAATGAGGGGCCCAATTAGGCTCAGGTGGTCAATAGGCGAACGGTTGATCGTTTCAGGTTGGCGCAAAAATATAGTGCAAGAATTGAGAATCCCAGCGATTCGATGATGCCAACAGCAGTGTCAGGCCACCCGCAGCCCACCAGCAGCCCAATTTTCCACCTGGGAGATACTTCAAAGCACCCATGCCCCTTTTGCGCAAGAGTAGGCGTTTGTGTAGGTTGCGTAATTACAAGGCCTAAACGGGCAGGAGCCGCGAGCCCCGGGACAGCTTAATTGCGGTGATCTCATAACTGTGCTTTGTCCGCCACAAAAGGCCTGGGAAAAAAACCTTACATTCCTGTTGCACCTGGTATGCTTCTCCACTTTTCGGTCGGATGGGTCTGCCTCCGGAGTTTCATGTGTAGATTGAACGTCCACTATCAACCCCACCTCTGCGAGGAGGGGATTCTGTCCAGTTTCTAGTCACATTTCAACCGAGGCTGACTGCAGTAAGCCCGGAACAAACGGATGAGCCCCATACCCTGGTTTTTTTTTTTTTCCTTCTCACGAAATTCGTCGACTGATACCATTCAAGCACCGACGCCTAACCACATAGTTGCAGGCACGGATCCGCTTCACACCACCCCGAAATTAATTCTGGAGATTCGGATGCAACCATTCGCCATGTAGCCGATTCCAGGTTAAAATGAATTAATTTAGCCCGTTCCGGACATTTGTGTCACATCCCATTGTTATCGGCAGCCACCGCACCCCCACTTCTTGATGGCACCTTTTGCAGATGGCAATCGTCATTTCATCTGGAACAGTCCGATCGAATTCGGCCATTCGAGACCTTGAACATGAAATGCGCTAAGCCGCAATTAAGTTGAATCGACGCCTCAACTGTCCCGATGCCATGTTGGGTCTTTACGATTGCGAGGTCAACCATCAAAACTGTGGGGGCAGTCCGCATCGCAAATTTCCACACTAGTTTTTCGAGGTTTCGGCCTCGTTTTGCGCCTGCTCTTCGAGCTTACGACGCAACCGCTCTTTAGCTTCGGGCGTGTAGTCCAACGTGCGAGTTTCCAAGTGCTTGATGGAGATGCCTTCACCCTCCCGTTTTCTCCGGTCGATTTCCTCTTGCAGACGAGGCTCAAACTTGATGAACTGGTAGTCTCTGCCAACCTGCCAAAAGGCATACATGCCGGCACACACAGCGAGTGTTCCCACCACGATTTTGTGGGAAATGGGCGACGATGGGGGAAGTTTGGACATTTGGAGCAAGTAGTAGTTGTAGTTGGAGAATTTTTGGTGTTGGGTTGTGTGCAGGTGGATGGTGAAGTAGTTGGTGGGGCAACTTGTCAAGGTTTTGACGTTTTCTTATAATAGGATTAGGTCGGAAAAATGGCAGAGATTTTGGAAAATGTCTGTACTGAGTGCGTGGAGAATTCGGTGAATGGCCAATGTGGAAACTTTCAATGTAGGAATGTCTGAGGCAAATGTATGAGGCAAATGTATGGGGGAAAATGTATGGGGGAAAATGTATGAGATCTGGAAATGTATGGGATCTGGGAATGTTTATGGTGGTGATACCAAGTAGTATGGATGTGTGTGGAACATGTGACGGCTTCAGTTATGAATGAAAACTGCAATCAATCAGCTTGCTAACCATCTCGGATTATCAGGAATACCCAAATATTCCGCCTATTCCCTGGTTGGTGGCCACCACTTATATATTTGTTCCGATCGATCCTGAGACAGCCAGCAGAATTACCCAAACCGTCAAAACGGTTCGGTTTTAGACTGCCAGACGCTGGCCATGCATGGGATTCGTCCCAAAACGGCAAAAGCGTCGATGCGAAACTTCCCCATCCGTGGTTGTGGAAGATAGCGACGATGGGAACTTGCAGTCGCTTCGAGATTATTTCCCAATCGGGAAGTCCAAGTAATCTTCTCGTGCATAGCGATCGCCCTACAATCTAAGTCTTGACATAACTTATCAGCGATATGAATGTGACAATACCACCACTATTGTCGTTTGCAGCTGAAGTTGCGCATTCCTGAAATGCGCTGGTCCTATCACCTACTCTCTCGCTTTTTTACCATTCGCAACCCAATAAACTGGGAATTTCCCCACCAACAGTTGGCTCTCCCCACAGAAAATATACCAGTTTTGGACACTGCCTAGCCAACGGCTGATTGTAATTGCTCCAAAATCCGATTTCCCGGTTAGGTGCCGCTTTCTGTCGACGATTCCTCCATCTCCAGATTGGGTAATTCTGCCAGTATGCATCAGCCGCCCGAACTCTCACTTCTGTCGTCGGAACGGCCCCTCTTTGCCAAATGAGGAAGTGGCTGAGTAGCGACTAGCCGTTATTTTTTTTCTTTTGCTTCTCCCTGCCAACTCGACCCCGGGGTTGTTCCCCTGGTGCTGGTCGTGCGCGCACCCAATTGGTGATACTGGCTACTCCTCCACACTAGCCTCACTACTTGTACCCCCAATAAACCATGGCAGCTTTACCCAGAAGAATCATCAAGGAGACGGAGCGGCTAGTGTCGGATCCGGTGCCGGGGATTGTGGCCACGCCCTCCGAGGAAAATTTGCGCTACTTCGAGGTGACCATCGACGGCCCCACCTCGTCGCCTTACGCCAACGGCAAGTTCCAGTTGGAGCTTTTCTTGCCAGACGACTACCCCATGTGCGCCCCCAAGGTGCGGTTTCTCACCAAAATCTACCACCCCAACATCGACAAGTTGGGCCGCATCTGCCTCGATGTGTTGAAGGACAATTGGTCTCCGGCGCTCCAGATCAGAACCATCTTGTTGAGCATCCAGGCGTTGCTCGGAGCGCCCAACCCGGACGATCCGTTGGCCAACGACGTTGCGCAGGAGTGGAAGCAGAACGAGCCGCAGGCCATTGCCGTGGCCAAGGAGTGGACCGAGAAGTATGCCACCGGTCAGTAGAGCCGCCTCCACCAGGGAATACGGGGCTCGGGGGAGCCCGCCGTTACACAATGACTGATCTATAATATAGTACACGCCGCTACGTACACACCAGGTGCCCGAGCCCCACCGCCCAGTTGTAGGACCCGAGGATAGCCACCATGAACCCGAACCCAACCACCACCAGCACCACGCCGTACCTGTAGTCGTGGGGCGTGGCAAGGCCGAAAAGCTCCACCACGAACGTCGAAACCGTGGTGAGGGCGCCGCAGAATCCGTCGTCGAGGCCCATAAGTGCATGGCAACCAACTTGGGACGTCACCAACGGCACTGGCGACCAACTGTGGCGTTTTCCTCGAGCCAAGAGGGTGAACACCGCTAACAAGATGCAGCCCAAGATGTTGGCGGCGAAAGTGCCTGCTGGGAAGTTTGGCACCCATGCATTGAGTCGCTTCGACATGAGGTACCGAAGCATGGCTCCCCATGGAGCAAACACACACAGAAACGTCCACAGGCGCCATGTGCCGCTTTTCTGGGTGATGGTCAATACGATCGCAACCACATACGCCGCAAGTCCAACCGCTGTTGTGGCTGTTTCGACTAAAACGTACTTGGACTTGGCCAACGAAACAACGTCTACTGCTCCTCCGAGGTGCCTGCCCGCATGGAACCCGGAGACAGAGATACCAATGTGCGCCAACACCACCGAGAGCGCCTCCATGATGCCGTATGCATGGTTGGGGTACTCGTACGTGGCTGGTAGGGTGTTTGCTGCCTTGTTGAATGCCTCTAGAATGAACGACGAGAATGATGAGCAGGTGCCGCAGAATCCGGTGGTGATTCCCACGTACAATGGGATGCTGCCCTTGGCGGCAAACATCACGTCAGGCTCGCTGTCATCCACGAGAAGCTCCCACAACTTGTCTGAGTTGACAGCCATGCCCATGACAAAACACGCAGTGAAGTTTGCCCAAACCACTCCCCCAAGATACGACCCCGGATAATCTGTCAAGGCAGTCAAGCCGCGCCGGGCGAGCACGCCCCATACGGCGCCTCCAGTTATGGAAAGAAGCGTCCTTAGTAGCAGCGGAGGACTGGGTTGGTATTGTGGGCGAGGTTTTTCCGGGTGAGACACCTTAAATCCGTCCGGGAGCGCTAGCGAAAGCGACTCTGCTTCCAACTGATGCAGGCGACGTTCAGCCGCTCGACGCTCGGAAGAACGCACCAGCGCCATCGACACGCTGGTCCTATGTGAAGCCACCGTTCGTGACGGATGGAGCTCTGCTGACAGCAGATATGACATTTGATGGGAGTATACGAAAGCCGCATACTGATGGTGAGAAGTTGACATATATCGAGCTGCGGGTTGTGTGCAGGCAGTTGGGACTAAACAGTTTTAGTGGGTTCTGGTCTGTTAGGAGGACAGGCAGGAATTTGGCTGGAAACGTGGCTCTCAGATCGGAGAAGATTAGAATTGCAAATCGTGCAATTGATCGTCATCTTTTCTTTTTTTTTTTTTGAAGCCTTGGCCACGGGCCACCTGAGTTGCCTGACATCATAATACGGTGCAATTGAGCCCAACAGTCATGTTGCATCGGGGAAAAATAAGGTTGGCGGCGATTTGCCCACTGGCGGGCGCATGGGGCCAAGTATACATCTGTGATCCACCTCTGATCCACCTCTGATCGCTGCTGTGATCGCCGCTAGATGTGGCCTGTATGAGCGATGGAAATATTATTGCAACTAATTATGTCTTGATGCCAATCTGCTTGAACTGCATCGCCGAGATGATATTTTCCACGAAACATTGGCCGGTGCGTTCGCTGGTGTTGAAAGCTAAACAGCATGGTTTCCGGCTTTAGGGGAATGCTGAGTTTTTTTTCTTGTTGCGATTGGGCCTGAGAAATGCGTTTCTTGCAAAGACAAAACTCTCCAGGTTTTCCTTCAACTCGGCCCGAATCCAACTATAAACCGCACACCACGAATCTCTGAACTCTTAGAACTCTTAGAACTCTTGATCTGAAAAAAAAACTTGCTTTTTTGTTCTTTTCGTGCTGAATCTCCCGCCAAATCTGCTCGTTCAGTGGTCTCTCTCTCCATTCTCGGTATCTGGTAACGGTCCGGCTGCGTGTACATAAGGCCCGTTCATCCACCAAGTCTGCCTCCTTCGTTAGCGCCAATCTCCGTGATCGAAGCCAACCAAGACTCCCGGAGCGGCCGGGAAATATTAGCCGCGACGCTATTTAACGTCGGTCCAACTCTAACCAGCCAATCATGACATAATCTCGCTAAAAGTTGACTCCAGGTGCCAGGTTCGGTTTCCTGCAGGGGCGACGGATGTCCCTTCCTTCTTCTCTTCGCGTACTCACAATGTGCTAAAATGAGAAGGGACAGAGACTCTCAAATGAGCACAAACTGTAGGAGACTTTTTTTCACAAAAAGAAAATTGATAACTTGGCCGTCTCGCCGTGCTATTTTCCTCCAAAAAATCCCAATTTTGTTCCCCCACGCCCTGTTTGTTCCTCCTTCACCGTTGTCTCAAACATGTCTGTCACCTGCACCTGCCAGTCTAATTAGATCTTGCAATGCAGGATCACGACGCGCTACTTACAAGACACGAATTAGTGCCCAGATTTTCACATTTCCCGTTCGAACTACTCCAATTTTCTGGTTGAAGCTGTCTTTTCTGGGCCCAATCCACTCCTAACGCTCGGCGCCCCACCCTCCGCCCCGCACTTCAGGCGCCACTCACATTCGTTCGCTTTTTTTCCCGCTTTTCACACCAGTTCCGGACCAAAATGGACAAGTTCACCTACCCAAAGTCGCCATTTGCAGATACGCAGTCGGCATTTTCGGGCTCGGGCTCGGCCGCCGATGACTCCGCTAGCGAAGTCTCCTTTGACATGGGGCTAAAATCCCCAAACATCCACGTGGATCCGCAGTTCGCCAACGCAAGAAAACCTTCAATTCGCTTCAATCTACCCACAGACGCCGACTCTCCGTTTGATGACGCAGATTCCATGGCCGCTTCGATGCCGGGGACTCCGGGGACCCCAGGAACGCCGCTCTACCACATGTTCCCGGAAGACGACACTGCCACGGCTACCAAAAGAGTCAGATGGGGAACCACACGAAATAAGACCGGACGGCCCAAACGCGAGACCGTGGGCCGCTCTAAGACGCTCCGCAAGATCCTCCGTGGCGGCACCATCCTGAAAAAGTCAAAATGCGATAAAAACGACGAAGAAGACCAGCACGACGATTCGTTGGACATCATCGACGACTACGCCACCAACGAAGACGAACAGCCGCCTTCCAACGATTCTCGCGACCGAAAACTGGAAAAGCGCACAATCACATTCAACAGAACTCTTCCGAGTTCTATGGTTGACGAGGAAACGGGGCTACCTCTCCACCAATACCCACGAAACAAAATCCGGACGGCCAAGTACACTGCACTCACATTTTTGCCCAAGAACTTGTACTCCTCGTTTCGGACCGACATTGCCAACAATTACTTTTTATTTCTTATTATTTTGGGCTGCTTCTCCATCTTTGGCGTGGCATCGCCAGTGCTCGCAGCAGTCCCACTTATTGTGATTGTGGCCTTGTCTGCCATTAAAGAATCCATTGAGGATTCACGAAGGACCGCCCTGGACATGGAGGTCAACAACCAATTCACGCATATTCTCTCCCAGGTGAAGGATTCGCCCGGCTATGTTTACGAGAACAGAAACGTCAATGACGACAACATCTCGATATGGAGACATTTCAAGAAGTGGAACACACGAATGCTCTTCAAGACTCTCCGGAGCCTCAGGCGAAATCTCACTAAAAAGGGCCGTGCCGAAAAGGCAAGAGAGCTCCATCAGCATGATGTGGAAACATCGAGAAAGAGTTTCGATAGTACAGTCGACATGAACCCCAGATATTCAGTGATGTCGGGTGTCTCCATGGCGGCACCAAGCATGAGAGCTGGAAACCGCAGATCTCGAATAGAAGATCGGGTACTTGCATTCCAGAAAAAGCACTGGAAACAAGTGCAAGTCGGAGACATCGTCCGGATTCAAAATAACGAGGAGGTGCCTGCCGATATCATGATTCTCTCCTCTAGCGATGAAGATAACTGTTGTTTTGTGGAGACAAAGAACCTTGATGGTGAGACCAACTTGAAGGTGAAACAAGCCCTCAAGTTTTCCACAGAGCACAACAAAGTGAGACGAGCTAATGATTTCATGAGCCTTGATTTCGAAGTCGAAAGCGAAGGTCCACACCCAAACCTTTACGCATATGAGGGATTTGTTTCTCATACCAGAGACGGCAAGCCCATGAAGGAAAGTGCCACCGTTAACAATCTCATTTTACGTGGATGCTCGCTAAGAAACACGAAGTGGATTATCGGTATGGTAGTTTTCACCGGTTCCGATACCAAGATTATCCTCAATTCTGGAGAGACTCCATCCAAAAAGTCGAGACTTTCTCGTGGCCTCAATTACTACGTCATCATCAATTTCGCCATTTTGTTCATTCTATGCTTTGTTTCTGGCTTGGTCAACGGAATTTACTACAACTCAAGTGGGGTGTCGCGAGATTACTTCGAGTATGGGTCTCCTGCTGGGTCTCCAGCCTTGAACGGACTTGTCACATTCTTTGTGGCGGTGATCTTGTATCAGGCTTTGGTGCCCATCTCGCTTTACATCACCATTGAAATCATCAAGTCCATTCAAGCCTACCTTATCTACTGTGATGTGGGCTTATACTATGACAAGTTGGACTTCCCGTGCAACCCAAGATCTTGGAGCATTTCTGACGACTTGGGCCAGGTGGAATACATCTTTAGTGACAAAACCGGTACCTTGACGCAAAATCTCATGGAGTTTAGGAAGTGTACTATCAACGGTGTCACTTACGGCCGAGCATATACTGAGGCTTTGGCTGGACTTCGTAAAAGACAAGGTGTTGATGTTGAAGAGGAAAGTCGTATTGAGAAGGCAGAAATTGCCTTAGACAAAGACGTCATGTTGAGAACATTGAGAATGATCAGTAAAAATGTTTACAACGATGAGCTTACGTTTGTCTCCAAGAAGCTCGCAGCAGATTTGAAAGGAGTCAATGGAGAGTCACAGCAAAAAAAGAATGAGGAATTTTTACTTGCACTTGCCCTTTGTCATTCTGTCTTGACCGAGGAGGATCCTGTTTCACTGGATAGATTGGTGTTAAAGGCACAATCTCCTGATGAAGCTGCTTTGGTTTCAACGGCTCGTGCACTTGGCTTCGAGTTTGTAAGCAAAACAAAGAGAGGATATATCTTGCGGGTTCAAGGACAAAAGAGAGAGTACCAAATTCTCAACACTTTGGAGTTCAACTCCACCAGAAAAAGAATGAGTACTTTAGTCAAGCTTAGCAGCGATTCAGAGGACGAAGAGCCAAAGGTTCTCCTCTTGTGCAAGGGTGCTGACTCGATCATTTATGGCAGACTTTCCAAGACTGACAACGAGCAAAGATTGCTCGATTCAACCTCGCAACACTTGGAGGAGTATGCAACGGAAGGATTAAGAACCTTGTGCATTGCAAAGAGAGAATTGACCTGGAGTCAATATCTTGAATGGAACGAACGACACCACGAAGCATCGGCCTCATTGCAAGATCGTGAAGAGAAAATGGAGGAAGTTGCAGATTCCATCGAGAGAGAATTGACGCTCTTGGGAGGCACAGGTATTGAGGACAGATTGCAAGATGGTGTTCCAGACTCAATTGAAATTTTAGGTGAAGCTGGAATCAAGTTGTGGGTTTTAACAGGTGACAAAGTTGAAACTGCCATCAACATTGGATTCTCCTGCAATTTGCTCGGCAATGACATGGAGCTCTTGGTGTTGAAAACCGAATTGACCGATGAGGAGAAGGCAAAGTACAATGTTATTCCTGGAGATGATGGTGCCATTATTATCGACAGATTGGTGACTTCATACCTCAAGAGATGTTTCAATCTCAGTGGAACGGATGAGGAGTTGGATGCTGCCAAGAAAGACCATTCCTTCCCCAATGAAAGATTTGGAGTGATCATCGACGGCGATGCATTGAAGTTGGCCCTTGGAGATCCAGACGTGCAAAAGAAGTTCTTGCTTTTGTGCAAACAATGCAAAGCTGTCTTGTGCTGCCGTGTGTCGCCTGCTCAAAAGGCTGCAGTGGTCAGAATGGTGAAGGACACTCTTCGTGTGATGACATTGGCAATTGGCGATGGTTCGAATGATGTTGCAATGATTCAAGCGGCAGATGTCGGCGTGGGTATTGCAGGAGAAGAAGGACGTCAAGCTGCCATGTCTTCAGATTATGCATTGGGTCAATTCCGGTTCTTGACTCGTTTACTTTTGACTCACGGAAGATGGTCGTATAAACGATTTGCTGAGGTTGTCCCAAGTTTCTTCTACAAGAACATCAACTACACGTTCGCCCTTTTCTGGTACAGCATTTGCAACGATTTCGATGGCTCCTATTTATTTGACTACACCTACTTGGTGTTTTACAACTTGGCGTTCACTTCTGCTCCTGTGATTTTGATGGGAGTGTTTGACCAAGATGTTAGTGCAGAGGTCTCGATGCTTGTTCCTCAATTGTACCGTTCGGGTATCATGCAACTTGAGTTCACTGAGACTAAGTTCTGGATTTATGTTGTTGACGGTGTATTCCAGTCGTTGGTGTCGTTCTTTTTCCCTTACTTTTTGTACTCATACTCGTTCCAGACCTCCACAGGTTTGGCTACCGACCATCGTTTTTTCGTTGGAGTATTGGTGACATGCATTTCGTGCATTGCAAGCAATTTCTATGTGATCATGCATCAGTATAGATGGGACTGGGTATCGATATTGGGTGTCTGTCTTTCATGCTTAGTGATCTTCGGTTGGACTGGAATTTGGACCGTCACCACCTTCTCGTCGGAGTTTTACAACGCAGGCACTGCCATGTTTGGCATGACGCAATTCTGGACTTGTTTGGCCATCGGACTTTTGGTTTGTTTGCTTCCACGTGGATTTTACGACATGGTCCAGAAGTTGTATTATCCGACCGACTGTGATCTTGTTCGTGAGCAAGTGAACAGAGGAGACTTTGCGGAGTACCCATTGAAGTACGACCCCACCGACCCCAACCGATTCAAATTGGAAAAGGAAGGCACATCGTCGAGCGATGAAGAGCTGTTTGAAGCTGACATCCAAGCGAATAAATTTGCTACCGGTGTTCGTCAGCTGACTACTGGTGCCTCATACTACAATGACACCGCTTCTTTCATCGAGACGTACCATGTGAGAACACACGACTTGGACAAGTCTCAAAAGGTGGAAGCGATTGTCATGGACGACATCAAGACCTCCACTAACGAAGGCCGCAAGAGCTTCCAGACCAATAAGAGGAGTCTGATCGTTCTGCACGTGCGGACCTCGCTTGAACTCATGGAGTACCCAACTGTCCAGTCGTTGAAGTCCATTCACGACGCTGCCAAGTGAGGCGAGACATATTTATGACAAAAATTGACGTTCAATTGACAAGACGGACCGAGGAGGTTTCATGTTGCAGTTTTGTCGTGGTGTAACATGGTTTCCACACAATGGATGGGTGCGGAATCTACAGATGAGGTGAAGGTTAGCGGAAAAAGCGAAACCTCCCGAATTTCCGTGTTGGACGTTAACGGTAGCCAGTGATTAAGTGCAACGGCACACGATGCTGGTTTCTCCGGAACAATTGACCGTGGGTGCATGGCATCTATCACAGGGCTACTTACCGGATTGAGATCGCCCCGGACACCGAATTAGCATTCATAGAAAAAAAAAACGCAGAAAAAAAAAAAGTTAGCGTATGGAAAAATTAGACGGAGGTGCAGCAGCTCCCACACGAGCTCAAACTGCAATTGCCGTAGTCACCACCGGAACAGTGGCACAATTAACCCACCTTGATTTCTACATTTTCCGGAGTTAGACCCAACCCCATTCTTGCTAGCCCTTGTGCTGGAATAGGTGAAATGTTCATCCCGAAGGAAAAAGAAACTGGAGAAATGTCGCGGGACCCGCGATCTGTCCTCGATTCGCGCGACATTTTTCGCAGACCCAGGGGGAGCCGCCGAACACCTACCGCCCAATGAAATCGGGGTAACCCGGAACACTGCCAAACGACCTGGGCCGGGTCCGAGGGCCATTTTGCAGCAAATTGGCAGCAAAAACCCAAACCTCCAGCCCCAAACCCACCCAGTGCCACCTCTGGCCTAACAACGGCTCCTCGGCTCGCAAACAATCGGTTAGGCACCAGCGTGCCGTGGAGAGTCCACGAGGAGCGCGGCCAATCACAGCGCGCGGTTGCCCCCGATAATCTCCGGGTCACGTGGAAACCGCCAGGTGTTTCCCGCAGGTTCCCCAGCCATTTTGTGGCCGAACGCGACATTTTTTCCACCGATTTTCACCGCGAAAATTATATAAACGAAACGTCCGGACGGGAGATTTTTCTCCTCTTTTTTTTCTTCTTCTTAGTCCAAGTAAATCTATTCCTTCTAAAATGGCTGTTGACAACTCTTTCCTCATCGATTTCTTGATGGGTGGTGTTTCCGCCGCTGTCTCCAAGACCGCTGCCGCCCCAATTGAGAGAGTCAAGTTGTTGATTCAAAACCAAGACGAGATGATCAAGCAGGGTCGTTTGGCCAGAAAGTACGACGGTATCACTGAGTGTTTCAAGAGAACCGCCGCCGAGGAGGGTATTGCTTCTTTCTGGAGAGGTAACACCGCCAACGTCATCAGATACTTCCCAACCCAGGCCTTGAACTTTGCTTTCAAGGACAAGTTCAAGAAGATGTTCGGTTTCAACAAGGACGACAACTACTGGAAGTGGTTTGCCGGTAACTTGGCTTCCGGTGGTATGGCTGGTGCCACCTCTTTGGCTTTCGTCTACTCTTTGGACTACGCCAGAACCAGATTGGCTAACGACGCCAAGTCCACCAAGGTTGGTGGTGGTGACAGACAATTCAACGGTTTGTTGGATGTCTACAAGAAGACCTTGGCTTCCGACGGTATTGCTGGTTTGTACAGAGGTTTCGGTCCATCTGTTGTTGGTATTGTTGTCTACAGAGGTTTGTACTTCGGTTTGTACGACTCCTTGAAGCCAGTCGTTTTGGTTGGTCCATTGGAGGGTTCTTTCTTTGCCTCTTTCTTGTTGGGTTGGGCTGTCACCACTGGTGCTTCCACTGCTTCTTACCCATTGGACACTGTCAGAAGAAGAATGATGATGACCTCTGGTCAGGCTGTTAAGTACAACGGTGCTTTCGACTGTTTCAAGAAGGTTGTTGCCGCTGAGGGTGTCGCTTCCTTGTTCAAGGGTTGCGGTGCTAACATCTTGAGAGGTGTTGCCGGTGCTGGTGTTATCTCCTTGTACGACCAGTTGCAGGTTATCATGTTCGGTAAGAAGTTCTAAGCTTGCAAGATTGAGCTTGTATATACCTATACTCCCTTATTATTTATCTTGTCAAATTTGATTCTTATTTCTACTAGCAATGGTGTAGATGCACTTGCACTTGAATTCCCATGATCGTCCGGATCAATCGACGCCTGTGATTGGCTAAACTCCCCTTGGCCTTGGGCTCTCAACTCGGCATCTCTGATTGCTGGACCTGCAGAATCCAAACCCTATCTTCACTTTCTACAATATACTACATTTAAACAATCTGGAACGGTGTGTATTCAAATCGTTGCAATTGACACTCCGCCTCTACAGCTCAAAGTAGAATAATGTACCAGATCCACCTGCCCAGACTCTGGCCCATGACATTTCACCACCTATGAGAAATGTCATATTTGGGTCAGAACTTCGGGACAGTTGGGATTCTAGTATCCCCCAAGATTCTACCGGCAATAGAGAGACGGCCCGACAATAGCGATTGAAGTAGCAGAATCCGCCATCAAAAAAAGTTCTGAAGCAAAAGCTTACTGTTTGTCAAAGTGCATGTACAACAAGTTGTACTCGCTCTTCAAGTCGTAGGTGACCCGTTCGTTTCTCACGTAGCCCAATTTGGCCAACGCTTCGTCACTTCCGGCCAACTCAACAAGACTGTCGTGATGGGCAACCCCCAAGACGGACTTGAGGTCGGGAGTGGCCTCGTTGATCAACGACAACGAAAACCGGCCAGGCTTGAAGATGTCCAACACTCTCTTCAAAACGTCAACGATCCCCACCGACGAAGTAGCCGAAAAGGGGTAGTTGGTCTCGAACGAGGCGTACGACCATCCGGACTCCGGAGTAATGTGGAGCGTATAGTAGTAGCCATTGGCACTGGAGCTGATGGAGTTGGAAGAGAACCCGCATGGAGAAAAGGCAAACGCATCGTGAGTGAACTCCATGGGCAAGTTTGGATCGATAATGTCGTCGTCAAGTTCCTTAGGACTGTTCAAGATGTCATCATTGGCTTCTTCGTCCGACAATTCCATGTTGTCGCTCAACTGAGGCGAGGGCATCTGGTTAGAACTGAATCTGCGCAGCGAAGCAGGTCTGAACACGGAGCTCAACCCGGTGCTGTGGATGGTGTTCATGCCGTAATCGTGGCCCAAGTCGTGCTCTTCGTTGTTGCTTTCGACCATCGAGTCTGGTCCTGGCTTGCGTGTGGTGACAAACTGCTTGGCCTTGACTGGGTCCAATTGAGTCATCAAGATCTCGAACGTTTGGTCGGCGAAACACGACTTGGGACCGCCAGATCCACATCCGGAGCCACCCATGTACAAGTACCAGTGGTCATCCAGGGTGAAGTCACCCACCACGTACGACTTGCCACTAACAAAGTGCTCGTTGAGCAACTGCACCTCATGTTTCCACGAGGTGTGGACGTGCTTCTGGCGATCAGGGAACATGAAGGATCTTCTGGAGTAGAACACCTTGAAGATCTCCTTGGACGATAAGTCGGCCAAGTTACCATCGAGCCCGCAGTGTTGACGAGCAATGTCGAACATCTCGTCCAACGCAGCTAAAGTGGTGGTTGTTCCACAAGTCTTCAATATCATCTTGTGTGGGAACACGAAAAGCGACAGCTCTGACAACAAGTAGGCATCAACGCCCTTGGACGACTTCATGGACAACACTTTGCAGTTGACCAAGTCCAAGATTTTGACCCATTTCTCCAAAGGAATAGCACGCAAACCTTCTTGCGAAACCGTAGGTGGGAGCGAGTTGTGGCTGGGCCAAAACCAGACCTCAAGCAACTTTTCTGGGCCCTCAAAGGCAAAAGTGGAGTCTAAGTTGGCAGATAAGACATGGTCAACATAGGAGTCATCAATGTATGCTGGAGCGACCATTTGGTAGGTGGATTGAAACTTACTCTTGTAAAATGCGGAGCAGCGTCACTGGATGCTTGAAACGAAGAGAGAAGTAGCAAGAAACGTTTCAGAGCAACCAGAGAGTGGATAAACCGGTGAAAGTTTTTTTTTGGATTTTGGTTTTTTGTGTTTCCGTTGGAATTTCTTTCACTAAAGGCGGAAGGGGGAGGGTCAACAACCGATAGTGAAGTTTTTGGATTGGAATGTCAGCTAGACAAAACGAAAAGCTGGGAGTGATTTGCGGAAAGTGGCTGGATAACTGATTGGTTGGTTATGTTATCCAGGCTCAAGGATCTTATTTGATGTAAAGTTCGATCGTGAGGGTTTCTTCGGCATAAACCACTAGTTAGACTAGAGAAGCAGCAATGGGGAACAAGCACGGGATTTGTGGATCCAGAAGCTTGTTGGGGCAGTCACAGGACAACTCAAGAAGAACTTGAGTAGGAGAAAATGGGAATAGTTGATAAGAACAAGAAGAAAAAAAGAGTTGAAAATTTTGAATCGGTGTGACTGATCGCTAGCGGTGAGAGCCTGCATGTAAACGGGAAGCAAGCGACGATGGAGGCTTGGTTTTCAGGAACAATTGGCGCCGCCACGAGTCCAGAGACAGGATGTACGGGTGTGAATCTGGTCACCACCAATCGGATGAAATTTTTTGGGATATAACGGGCAGATAATTTCTGATTGCGGTAATTTTTCTTGGAAAGTGGCCAGGGCGGAGAAATCTCGCAGCGAACTAAATGCTGGGTTGTGTGCAGTCCGTGGAGATGGAGACACGGCAAGAAAAGGTGGAGAGACTTTTTCAAGTGCTAAGGTTCTGGAAATTCCAAATTAGTGGGTATAGGTGTAGATTAGATTTGATTATATGTATGGGCGAGTTTTGGTGGCAACAGGTTGAGTTTGCGATTTTTGGTTTCGAGGAGCAATTTTGGAGTCGCACGGCCATGTCATGTGGGGAATGCAAAGTGTCAATGATAAGCGAGGATGGAGAAGACGAAAAAACTGTCAAGAGAAAAACAGCAAAAATTCTGCTTTTCAAAAAAGTCAGACGAAAATTACATATGGACAGGATTGCTAATTTGTTTTTACCAGGTTTCGAGCTTTCCACAGTCAGTTGCATAGAGGAGTACTAGGTGGTGGTGCATTTGGTAGTAGGTGAAAGACACTAACCACGATAAGAAGTCGGATTGACGGGAGGAAATTGGTTGAATAGCAATGATGAAAATAAAGGGTGTTCATTCACAACTCTGATGTGTGGACTAATCCCGCTTCTGAGATGTTCGTTTCCCTGTATTTTCATATTCTCTCTGCCTGTTCTCAGTACATGTCTCAGATTGACTTCTGGCTACTAGCCACGAAAAAGACCCAGGTCAACTTCACTTTCGCCGTACG
Source organism: Sungouiella pseudoflosculorum (assembly GCA_030674735.1). Lineage (NCBI taxonomy): Eukaryota > Fungi > Ascomycota > Pichiomycetes > Serinales > Metschnikowiaceae > Sungouiella > Sungouiella pseudoflosculorum. Next base: position 126,545 of record JAKUAO010000010.1, on the reverse strand, counting down.
AAAATAGTTGAAAGTAATACTAAACAATCAGTAGAATCCAGCAAAAATATCAAATCTGCCACTCTCAATCCCCCAAGCTGCACATTCTCATATTTTGCCCACATCTTCCCATGTGGAACACCATTTCTCAACCAATTTCTCCGGGGTTCCTGCCCACAACTTAAACCACCAGTTTCCAGAAATAAAGGTGGAACACCTACCGCCATTATAGAAAAGCATAACTTTGCCTATCTCGTTTCTCGATCCATGAGATTTGTCGAATTTACTTCCACACTATAACACACTCGCCACACAAGGCAGTTTTCTTTTTCCACTTGCATCATCTGAACAAACTTCGCCATAGGCGCCATCTATTCCATACTCCATGCCACTTTTCACATTTGACGAGGAGCTGTTTGCTTCTGAGGTCCAAAAGCGTCTTGCTGTAGACTCAGACCCACTTGTCGCTGAAAAGTCCGCCGCAAAACTCAAGGAAACGAACCAGCCAGTGGCCTATATCCCAATCCCACAGGCCAACGACAACCCACGCATGCGCCGGCGCTCCTCAGTTTACCGGCGTCTTTCAGTACGTTCGGCATCGCTTTCTACGTCTCATGGACTCGCTATTCCATCAAATTTTGTCCCCGAAGACGAGCCATCGCATAAACGAGTATTGGCAGACTTTGAGCCACTTAAGGTGCTCGGACAGGGCGCATACGGCAAGGTCCATCTTGTTCGAGACCGAGTGAATGGTCGCCTCTATGCACAAAAGCAAATCAGAAAGCCCCAGGTCGATGTTTTCGACTCGGGACGTCAGGCTGAAGAATCCCAGCATGATGACGAACAGCAAGATGACCAGCAGCACGAGGAGGACCAAAGCACGAACAACGACGCCAGCACACCTCACGTGTCTCACATTCACCGCACCATTGCCGAGAGACACATCTTGAGCAAAATCACCCACCACACCAACATCGTCAAGCTCTTCTATGCATTGCAGGACCACGACCGTTTCTACTTGTTGCTCGAGTATATTCCAGGAGGCGAGCTTTTCCACCATTTAACCTCCAACAACTCTTTGGGCAACGTTTTCCTCGAAGAGCACGTGGCTTTCTACAGTGCTCAGATGGCACTTGGACTAGCCCACCTCCACCTGCTTGGTATCGTGTATCGAGACTTGAAGCCGGAGAATTGCCTTCTCAACACTAGCGGGAACTTGGTGTTGACAGACTTTGGTCTTTCCAAAGCCATTGGCAACGACGAGGACGGCTTGGGGTGCCGGTCCATCATTGGAACCCCCGAATACATGGCACCTGAGATCATCAAGGGTGAGCCATACGACTACGCCGTGGACTGGTGGCTGTTGGGATGTGTGATCTACGACATGATGACAGGAAAGCCTCCGTTCACGGGAAAAACCCACAAGGTAATTCTGGACAAGATCATCAAGCTGAAGCCGGTGTTTCCATACTATCTCTCGTTGGACGCCAAGGATCTTCTCGGCAAATTGCTTCAGAAAAACCCGGCTAAGAGGTTTGCCGTGGACGACAAGTGGAAGGCGTTCCAGGACCACCGGTTCTTCCGCAAGATCAACTGGTATGCCGTGCAAGAGCAGATTGCAACTCCTCCCATTGTGCCCGTGATTTCCGACCCTGCGCTTGCCGAGAACTTTGCTGACGAGTTTACGGGCATGCGGATTAGCGACTACGACTTGGCTCTGGGGCAGCACGTCGACACCCCGGCCATGTTCAAAGGATTCAGCTACACAGCCAGCCACAGCTTTATAGACCGGTTTGGATAACTGAGGCTGTGCAACTTTTTAGGGCCAGGAGAAATCCAGGAGGCCAAACCAGAGCCAAACATTCTTTGCAAAGTTGGTGCTTGACAACACCATTTAATTTAATTTATTTTTTTGTGGGCTTGAGCTATTCAGAGTTTGGGACTATTCGCATTCGGGACCGCATACTTATTATTATGGATGGTTGCGAATGACATGTGCAACATGTCTCGACACCAAGTCGGCCACAGCAGAAAGCCCAACAAAACCAACTGGATCATTATTCCGAAGCCGTCGCCTGTTTATTTCTACATCGCTCATTTATAGATTTCCAGAAACACACACCTAAACCTGGTCACCACCTCCTAAGCTTATCGTGGCAGTACCGGTGGCCGCACGACCTAATGGCAAATATACCTCGCTAACTACTACGCTTTATCTCCCCCAAACACTAACAACAGCCATGGATGAGACATTGATTTCCACCATCAACAAATTGCAGGACGCGTTGGCGCCCTTGGGCGGCGGCTCGTCTTCCCCCGTTGATTTGCCCCAGATCACGGTGGTTGGATCCCAGTCCAGTGGTAAATCGTCGGTTTTGGAGAACATTGTTGGCCGGGACTTTTTGCCCCGTGGAACGGGAATTGTCACCAGAAGACCGTTGGTTTTGCAGTTGATCAACAGAAGACCCGGCACCAACCTGCAAGACGCCGACAAATTGATCACCGTCACCGACAAGGGCGACAAGTCCGAGAACAACTTGGAGGAGTGGGGAGAGTTCTTGCATTTGCCCAACAAGCGGTTCTACAACTTCGAGGAGATCCGTGACGAGATCGTCAGAGAGACCGACGCCAAGACCGGCAAGAACTTGGGCATTTCGCCCGTGCCCATCAACCTCAGAATCTACTCTCCTCATGTGTTGACATTGACGTTGGTGGATTTGCCTGGTTTGACCAAGGTGCCGGTGGGAGACCAGCCTAAGGATATCGAGAGACAGATTCGTGACATGTTAATGAAGTACATCTCCAAGCCCAACGCCATCATCTTGTCTGTCAATGCTTCCAACACCGATTTGGCCAACTCGGACGGATTGAAGTTGGCCCGTGAGGTGGACCCTGAGGGTGCCAGAACCATTGGTGTGTTGACCAAGGTTGATTTGATGGACGAGGGTACCGACGTCGTTGATATTTTGGCCGGAAGAGTCATCCCCTTGAGATTTGGTTACATCCCCGTCATCAACAGAGGCCAGCGTGATATCGAGGCTAAAAAGACTATTCGTGATGCCTTGCGTGACGAGGCTGCGTTCTTTGAGAACCACCCATCGTACAAGGCCAAGTCTCAGTACTGTGGTACCCCATACTTGGCCAAGAAGCTCAACAGTATATTGTTGCACCACATCAAGGGTACGTTGCCAGATATCAAGATGAGAATCGACCACTCCTTGAAGAAGTACCAGCAAGAATTGACCACCTTGGGCCCAGAGTTGGAGGAGAGCCCAACCTCGATTGCCTTGAACATGATCACAAACTTCTCCAAGGACTACAATGAGATCTTGAACGGTGAGGCCAAGGAGTTGACCTCGCAGGAGTTGAGTGGTGGTGCTCGTATTTCGTTTGTTTTCCACGAGATCTTCAAGAACGGTGTCAATGCCATCGATCCATTTGACCAGATCAAGGATGCCGATATCCGTACCATCATGCACAACACATCCGGTTCTGCTCCTTCGTTGTTTGTGGGCACTCAGGCATTCGAGGTGCTCGTCAAGCAACAGATCAACCGTTTGGAAGAGCCTTCCTTGAGATGTGTCAACTTGATTTTCGATGAATTGGCAAGAATCTTGTCTCAGATCATTAGTCACCCACAATACTCTCGTTACCCAGCCTTGAAAGAGCGTCTTTCTCAGTCTTTCCTTCAGTTCTTGCGCGAGGAGTTGACTCCTACCAACAAGTTTGTCACTGACGTGATCAACGCCGAGGAGACTTACGTCAACACCGCCCACCCAGACTTGTTGAAGGGTTCTCAAGCCATGGAGATTGTTGAGGAGAAGTTCCATCCAAAGCCGCAGGTGGCCATTGACGCAAAGACCGGCAAGCCTTTGCCTCCAAGCCAGCAACAACAACCAGCACCAACTTCCAAGGAAGACTCCAACGGATTCTTCGGAGGATTCTTCTCTTCTAAGAACAAGAAGAGATTGCAGCAGATGGAGGCTCCACCACCAGTGTTGCGTGCTACAGGTACCATGACTGAGCGTGAGCAGATGGAGACCGAGGTGATCAAGCTCTTGATTTCGTCTTACTTCAACATTGTTAAGAGAACCGTCGCTGACGTTATTCCTAAGGCTATCATGTTGAAGTTGATTGTGAGATCCAAGGATGAGATCCAGAGAGAATTGTTAGAAAAGTTGTACAGCTCGAAGGATTTGGCTGATTTGGTCAAGGAGAACGAGCTCACTGTGCAGAAGAGAAAGGAGTGCTTGAAGATGGTTGAAGTGTTGAAGAATGCTAGTGAAATTGTGGCCAGTGTCTAAGCGATTTGTGTTTGTTGTTAGCTACTAGATCCCCACACTAATGTACATTTGCTTATAGGGTGTATACGTTGACGTGTAGGTTGGTTGTTTTCAAAACTGCCTCGGTGTCTTTCCACGGAACATTGAAGATGCCGCTATTTATCATCGGCATGTTCACCACAGATTTCCCAGAATCTTGCTCAACGCCCAGCAATTGCTTCAACTGCTGTTCGAGTTCTTCCATGCTAGACTGAGTGTATTGGACAATTTCCTCCGGGGTGTTTTCGAAATTACTGGTGAAAAGGCAGCCAATATACACTTTTCCACCGCCTGGACCAGGATCCGATTCCTTAGTTGGAATGATCAAGGATTTCCCGAGAAGAGACTGCCCATGTTTCCGACAATGGTCAGCATACAAAGTGAAGGCAGATGGGTACCTTTTCTTGAATTGAGCAGCAATTCCACCTCCCCACAGACCGAATGGATTGCAAGCATGTGCTAGAAGCGTAATTTGGCCCGAAGAATGGGCAAATAGGTCCCCTTTGATGTATTGAAGCATAACTTCAGTGGTACGAGCAAGATAGCCTGTATGGTGGAACAGATAGTGGAGAAGACCACTGGAACTAGGGAACAAGTTGGGCCATGGTTGGTCGAGAGTGCGAATAAAAAATAGTAGCAAATTGTTAGGACAAGCTGGAAAATCATTTCCAAACTTGCTTAAGCGAGAGTCTGCAAAACTGGCACCAGTTGAAAGACTGATCTATGTACACGAGGGTTGGATGTCCCATAACCAATTGGCAGCAATGAGTCTGATCTCAGTCTTGCTCTAGAAGAAGCAAATTGATTCATCATCTTCCAGAATAAGAGCGGCCAAGTATCGCTTATTTTGGATCGAAGGAAAACTCAACCACCTCACCTGAACTGCGGTGGCTGACCCCATCTAAAGCAAAGCCTGTCTCACATCCACAACCAAACAAATTGTCCACCAGCTGCGATGCTGGTACGGCATCGCCGTATGAAGTTGCCTCTGGGATGCACTCAAACTGGATACGGTTGGAAACGACAGCCGCAGACATGTCGTTGAACCTGTCTTCTGGTGAAACCATGTAGAACTCGACTCTGTCGCCAACCTGGACCTTGGCCTCAGGAGAAAGGGCAAGTAAGTCGGCCTTGGCTCCCCATCCACCGCCGCCTGCAATGACTTCGTATCTCTTGCAGTCATCTCCACGGTACAACTTCACGTAAACCTTTGTTTCCTTGCTCTTGAGCGACATGAGCTTCTCGTTCTTCTCGAGAACAGCAGCAGCAGAGCCACCGTTAATGGCCTTCACAAGATTTCCCGTGCAATTCGTCACCTTCAATTCGGTGTCCGTCAACTGTGTCCAGCGATCCGAGGTGACTGGTCCGGTAAGTCCCTGGTCTAATTGTGGGAGAGTGGCAGTCAACTCGCAGAGGGTCTCGCCCATGTTTGGATCCTTGAACTGATCTTGCAAGTGCTTGGGCTGGAAGTAGAAAAGCGTGGCCAACGTGTTGGTGGAAAATGCGGTATTAGCAAGCGACAAGTCCACTGTGTTCTGAGCGAAGCGGAGGCGGAGGTTGGATTCGATATGTTTCCAGTTTGTCTTAGCACCGACCACATGAATTCCGTCGCTTTCTCTCAATGGAGGCTTGGAGTCCTTGTCCTTCAAGTTCACTGACTGTTCGAACGAGATGTAGTCGTCGAGCCAAAGCTCAGACACACCGTTTCTGGTACCGTTGGGCACCACGGCATCCACACCAGCCACAAGGACCTGCATGCCTGCGATTTGGTAATAGCTGATGGCATTTTCGATGACGGTGGGAAGGTTTTGTGGGGTGGAGAGAAGAACCACCGATTTGGGAGTGAAGTGGGTTGGCGCAAGCAACGAGGAGCCGGCGCGCGGAGCAATGGAGGTTTTGGCAAAGAACTGGGCGGCTGCCACCCTGGCCGACGAAAAACTCCGGATGAAATGCATGGACACTGTAGTTTGGCTGGAAGAGTGGAGTTGATCTTGGTTGGGTGTGCAGGAGGTCCATGAGTTGGAGAAACTGATGAGGCACGAAAGATGATAAAGACAAGAAATAAAAGGAGAATGGAGACAGAATGAGCTAGATGAACTTCAAGATATCCTTCGGGTCTTTATTTTTTCCCTTTTTCCTTTTTCGTCTCTGAAAGTCCCAAAAGTCAAATTATGAGGAAACCTCTGTTCTCACTGTCCAATTAGTACCAGTAGATTTGGGTGCGAAAACTGAGAAAGACAATTAGCACTCGAAACAAAGAAGCGTAGAATACGCTAGGCGAATAAAAGACTAGAGAAGTCACTTTTCATCAATATTCGACATGTTTTCGTGCGCTTTCTGACATTTTCTGTTTGCAGCCTTTTTTTCCATGAGTTCAAGTCTTTTCTTGTTGTTCCCTTTAGCACTAAGCGCCAACAGTCAAACTCGAGATTTCTTCCCCCAAAAACAGGCCAAGTTATCTCTCTTTCAACATTATCTTCTCTTCTCACCTTCTCAAACTTTCTCGTCTACTTCTTTTTCCCCTTCTACTAATTTTGTCCGATTATCGTGACGCGTTGCACCCTTCACCAGGGCTAGCCCCAGTATTCGAAACAAAACTGGGTGTTTCCGGACACTTTCTACTAACATACCAACTCTAGTTGCTGCCGCCTATACGTTATTTCCAAATTTTCTTCGTTTTGTCTCCATTTCTCCCTGGTGGAGCAGTTTCTCCCAAATCCTATAAACTGGCATAATTGGCGTCACTGGCGCAACCAAACCCACGCGCGCCGCGCTGATTTGGGCAATTTCAACCAGCCACCCTAGTCCACACTCCATCGCCATTATTTATTTTGCCAGGGCCCAACTTGGCTGATCCGTGTTCTTCCTAGTGATTTCGCTTTCCTAACATGCTGCATTCGCCTGCTCCTCACACTCCGCCCGCGGGCCAGACCGGTGCTCGTCGCCAGCTTCCAGTTCCTCAGTTTGAGCTTCCAGACCGCACGCCAAAGACTCCCCAGAAGAAGCCATCGTTATTCCAAACGCCGTCGTCGAAGGGCAAGAACGTCCAGTTGAAAACCCCCACCACCGTGCGCCAGTCGAAGGCGCCGTTCACGTTCGGTGCTTCCTCATCGACCCACGAGTCCTCCTCATCGTCATCGTCCGGGCTGCTCCTCCCGCCAACACCAGAGTTCACACCACACAAGTCGCCTCGAGCCCCCACCCGCAAAAAGAGGCCCAACATGGGCGACTTGCTCCTGCCAGCGGCGCCCGTGGACCACATGGCGATGTTCCTCCCCAACCACGCTACAGTGGGCAGCGGCCGGCGCAATTCGGGCACCCTGCGCTCGCTCAAGGCTCCCATTTTGCTTGATTTTGTGGAATTGTCGCAGATCAACGAAAACTTGACCTTTGAGGAGGATCTCTACGACGAGATCATGCTGAGCCCGACCAAAAGGCCACGCCGGAAAAAGTCGGCGCCTCTCCAGACACCAGGGCCCCAGCTCATCACAGAAGACAAGGTGGACTTGTGGCACGGGAAATCATACAACACGGCGTTCTCCTCCGACGAAGAGGACGATTTCACTCCCGGAAAGGCCCTCGTCAACCCGTTTCTCACATCCAACACTCCGAAGAAGATGTCTTCCCGCACGTTTTTTGGCTCCTCTCCACCGCTGGTCGACTACTCAACTCATAACGAGTACATCAATCACAAGACCGGCGAGCGCAAGGTGGAGGAGCTCCTGGAGAGCGAGCGGAGGTTCAAGCCCAAGAAGATCGACTTTTCGGGGTTGTGATGTGCCACGGCAGGACCTTGGCCCTCCTTCGGGAACTACACTGTGCATTTCAAACTTATTCATCTCAACCAACTTCATACAATCTCTCATTTTAATTTAGTGCTCATTCTTTCTATATCTTGTAGAAGACAATTATTTGCACCCAAGTACTGCACAACCCAGACTCAACCAAATCTATCTTCACCAACTTTCATCTTCAACTAATTCCACACAAAAATGTCGATCCCCGGTTTTGCCAGCGGCGAAGCAGATTCAGCGTCCCAAATAGTCGAAGTCGACATTCCTGCGGGCTCCGAATGGCGCTTTGAAGTCCCGTTTAAGACGCTTATGAAGCTCAAAGTCCTTGAAGGTGTGGGCCAAATATTCGGCACTGAACTTCCCAACGAAGTGGACATTCGGCTCACCGGATGCAAATTGGCCATCTATGCGCCGTTACCCAGCGGGTGTCGCTTGCACTATGAGACGGCGCCCAACAAGGAGAACGTGAACATCTCCAATGAAGATAGCCAAATCAGCGAGTACATCAGTGACGAGTCGTTGATGCCCCAGTATACGAATTTGCATTTTGCCCTTGAAGTGTTGCGCCAGGAGGCCGAGACGGTGCCTGAGAAAAAAGGCCCCAAGTTGATGATTGTGGGCAATGCAGAGAGTGGAAAGACCACCTTGGCCAAGGTTTTGGCGTCATATGCGGTGAAAATGGACCGCATGCCGCTTTTGGTCAACTTGGACCCGAAGGAGGGTGTCTTCTCCGTGCCCGGATCGCTCACAGCTACGCCAGTCAGTGACTTTTTGGATATCGAGAGTGTAGGAGGATGGGGAGGCTCCACCACCCTGGGAGCCACGTTCCACAACCCAAAGCAGCCTCTCGTCAAGAGCTACGGCTTTTACGAAATCGCAGAAAACGTTGAGTTGTACAAGTATCAGGTATCGCAGCTTGGAGTGGCAGCACTCACTCGTCTCAACGATGATGAGGTGGTCAGAAAGAGTGGAGTGATCATTGACACTCCGCCATTGGGCATGAAGGACCAGTCGGTGATTGAGAGCATTGTGTCTGACTTTGAGGTCGACATCTTGGTGGTGATGGGCAACGATAGGCTTCTCATGGACCTCAAGCGTAAGTTCCACCACAAGATTGCAAAGGGTACTCTCAACATCATCAAGGTGGCCAAGAGCGGTGGAGTCACCGAGATCGACGAGTCATTCTTGAGAAAACAGCAGGAAGACTCCATCAAAGAGTACTTCAACGGAAACTACAAGACACATTTGTCTCCCTACAAGACCGACGTCGACATCAAATCGTTTGTCATTTACAAGGCAGTCAAGCTTCTGGAGTATACGTCGCAGCTTGCGTTCTTGCCATCAGGCGACTCTTACACTGCTGAAGACGGCACCGAGACCGAGGAGAAGAAGGACGAGAACTCCATGGACAAGTTCTTTGTCAAGCTTGATGACCCCAACAGTTCCAACCTTGAGAACTCCGTGGTGGCCATTACTCATGTGCCCATCTCAGGAAAGATCGCTCCAAGAGACTTGCTCAACTCCAGTGTTCTTGGGTATGCTCATGTATCGAAGGTTGACGACGCCAAACAGAGGATGTCCTTGTTGCTTCCGTTCCCAGGCCAGATTCCTCGCTGTGTGCTCATAGCCACTAGCATTGGTTACACTGAGTAAGGCTCAATCAAAAGGCAACGGACGAGATTTCCCACTCGATTCAAGACTTTGCGAAGCAGCAATGGCACTGGGAACCTTGATGCCACAGCAGTCTCCCCAGGTGTTGATCGTGTCCTTGGAATGGACATGGCCGCACTCGTCGGTCTCTGCCTCGCTGTGTCTTGGAATCCCTTCCGGAACAGGAATGAGAGAACCAAACATAACATGCTGCATGATGGGGAGCTTCCCGAGCACCTCCGCCTTGTACATTTTGATCATGCCTTCCTTGATTTTGGCCCACGATTTCGCCGACAGAATATCGTCCAACATAGGCGAGTGCCATCGAAGACTCACCTCGTTCTGGTTACCTGGCACGGTCTTGATGGAGTTGATAAAGTGGATGCACTCAAGGTACATGTACTGTTTCCAGTACGTCTCCACAAGCTCCTTGTTATGGATCAGCTTGGGTTTCATGTGGCGGTGGGTGGCTAGCTGGGCCGATCCAAACAAGAATGGCAAGAAGTGGTAATCATCTAATCCCCACACACCGTGGGATCCAGCAGGCTCCAACCAGTACGTTTTCTGGAGCTTTCTCATCACCTCCATATACCGATTAAACACCTTCAAAACGAGTGGTTTGTAGTCTGGAGTGCCCACCGAGTGCAACTTGTCCAAGCAGAACAAAAAACATAGGAAGTTGAACTCGTGGCCCGAACCGTAGTCGATTCTCTGTCTATCACCCCAGGATTCTGCGAAATAGCTGGCCAATTCATCGGCATACTGCTCGTTCTCACTACTCACTAGCAGTTTAGCCATGAGTGGAGCCTCTTGCTTCACTTGATCGTAGAAGTCACGAAACTCGATTTTGCCAAACCGAGAGATATCCTTCTCGTGAACCACGGCATTCTCGTCCGCTATAGTCGACACTCGCGCCAAACAGTCCATGATCTTGTCGACATTAGCGGATGGAGTCAACTTCTCGTCATTGGGTGATCCAACCACCGAATTCTGCAACGACTCCACAAAATCCAAAAGGGAAGCGTAAATTTCCGAGTTTGTCCACACCTCGAGATCTTCATTCAGAAGAATCCGTTTCTCAACCACAGCAGCCATTGGTGATAAAGAAGTTGTGGTGTAATTCTTAACCTGGAAGGTGTGCACATGAAAGGTTGGATCTAGTACTTGGTACACCTTTCTTCTTGGAATTTGAAGGAAACCAAGCGGAAACTCCAGGGAAAGGCAAGAATCGTGTGGTGTTCATGTCGTCGAAATTGCTGTCGCTGTTGTTTGTTTGGGGCACCCTGAAGTCTGCGTTCACGGGCCAGATGGCTCGGTCCCAGATTCTCGCTTCACTATGGAAGACTTCCAAGGGCCAAACCATCAACTCGACGGGGACATTGCCGTTGAGCATCTCGTCCAAAGATGAGATTTTCCAGAGAATTGCTCACGACCAGGGCGCCAAGGCCCCATTGCTCAAGATGAGACAAGGGTTCGGATATGCTAAAGAACTTGTCAAGTTCTACAAGCACGGCATCTCGGTGGTGTGGGAAAACAATAAGAAGGTCAGGCAGATCAGACGTACAAAGTACAAGATCGACGGCCAGTTGGACAGAAAGGGCGACGAGACTGCCATCTCGCTTCCGAGCTTCACTGAGGTCACCAAAGTGATGGCCCAGGCGTTGTACATGAATTTTGTGGAGAACAAAACCAGTGCCGAACACACGAAGAGCGATGTGGTCCGCACGGACCAGCAGGCGCCCAAACTTGTGGGAGATGGGCTCTTTCTGCTCACCAGAGCCGAGTACCAGCTTTTGAACAGAACTCCGGGAGATTTCGCCAAGATCCCGTTGTTTGCGGTATTGGCCACCATCTTCGTCGAGATGACGCCTGTGCTCTGCTATGTTTTTCCCGAAGTCACCCCATCCACCTGTGTGCTTCCGTCCATTCTTCCCAGAATCTGGAATGTGAAGGCAAGCAAGAAACTCCAGAAGACGGTCACTGCAGAGTCCGTGGGCCTGTTGGACGACTATGCGGTTAAGACAGCTTACAACTTGCCAGTTGAGCATGTCTACTTGTTGGTGGAGACTCTCAGATTGAAGAGCAAGTACATCCCACTGTCTCTCTACCCGGAGAAGGTGCTCCGAAACAGACTTCAGGACTACTACAATTACTTGACCGTCGACAACTACTACCTCAGTGGATTGAACGGAGACGGCAACTTGTGGGGGTTGGACAACCTGGAGCTTGTTCTTGCATGTTTGGAGAGAAACTTGATTGAAGATCTCAACGCATTTGTCAAGGTGCAGAGTCTGGGCCTGGCCGAGGCCAAGGTGGAGGAGCTTGAGAAGCTTAGACTCAAGCTCTTCCAGTCGATTGCAAACTTTCAAACCTCCAACATCGGATACTTGGCCATGGGACATTTGCTTCCGCAGCCGAAAGAGGGTGTGGTGGCTTCGTGGAGAAAGTAAGCAGGAAGAACAGGGAAGAAAAGAAGAGAATGAATGAAGAGTAATGAACCGAAGGTGGGATTCAACGGAGGGATCGAAAAATATAATGAAGAATGACGTTTGACCAGTGGACTGGAATCGTGGTTGATGGATTCGCAAGAAGCAACGCCAAAACCAAGTTTGCAGTGCCATATTTGAAAATTAAACGGCCCAAAATGTATATATTTATGACAATAGAATAAAATTTCCAGGCCTTTTGGCTTGTTTACCGAGTTGGCTACAACTTCTACTTCTTACCTACCTGCACACACCCAACTATCATCAACAACCAACTACTTCTAAACGGAAGAATCATGACGAAAGAGGGAGACACCCCCGTTCCGGACGCGAAGACTCCGATCCATATCAAGGAGGAAACCACAGCAATCAAATTTGACGTGGAGGACATCATTTCCGGCAGCAAAGTGTACGTTTTCAAGGAAGATGGTGAGCGCCTAGCGGAAATCCTCCAAACCCACTACAAAAAGGGCACCAAGCGGTTCTACGTGCACTACCAGGACTACAACAAGCGTCTAGATGAGTGGATCACCCAAGACCGCATCAATTTCGACCGGCCCATGAAGATGCCGGAGGAGAACGTCGAGGAGAAGAAACCAAGCAAACTGCTGAAGCTGAAGGCAGGCAAGAGCCAGAAGGGGAGCGCCAAGTCGACACCACAGCCATCAGAGGCCACCCCGCTAAGTACAGACGAGATGGATCTCGACAACTTGAACGTCCAGGGATTAAAGAGACCAGGCGAGGAAGTCAGTCGAGAAGACGAGATCAAGAAGCTTCGAACGTCGGGATCGATGATCCAGAATCACTCGGAGGTGGCACGTGTGAGAAACTTGTCTAGCGTGATTCTTGGTGAGCACATCATCGAGCCGTGGTATTTTTCTCCTTATCCAGTTGAACTTACTGAGGAGGATGAGATATTCATCTGCGACTTCACACTCTCGTATTTCGGGTCGAAAAAGCAGTTTGAGAGACACAGAGCCAAGTGCTCGATGAAGCATCCTCCTGGAAATGAGATCTATCGTGACGAGAAAGTCAGTTTCTGGGAAATCGACGGAAGAAAACAGCGCACATGGTGCCGTAACTTGTGTCTTCTCTCCAAATTGTTTTTGGACCACAAGACACTCTACTACGATGTGGACCCTTTTTTGTTCTACATCATGACAAAGAAATCCGACCAGGGTCACCATGTTGTCGGCTACTTCTCCAAGGAAAAGGAGAGTGCCGATGGTTATAACGTTGCCTGTATTTTGACGCTACCCTGCTACCAGAAGATGGGATACGGTAAGATTCTCATTCAATTTTCTTACATGCTTTCCCACGTTGAAAATAAAGTGGGTTCTCCGGAGAAGCCACTTTCCGATTTGGGACTTCTTTCCTACAGAGCATACTGGACGGATGTGTTGGTGAAATTGCTAGTGGAACGGTGCAATCCGCATCTATACAAGAAGAACAACGCTCACAAGGGCGACGACAAGGACGCAGATACTCCGCCACCAAGAACAGCAGGACCACCAGAGATCACAATTGAAGAGATCTCCTCCATCACATGCATGACCACCACCGACATTCTCCACACGCTATCAACACTCCAGATCATCAAGTACCACAAGGGTCAGCACATTATTGTCATTACTGACCATATGATGGCCATGTACGAAAAGCTTGTCAAGAAAGTCAGAGAGAAGAAGAAGCACGATTTGGAGCCTGATCGCCTCCAGTGGACACCACCTTCGTTCACCGCCAACCAGTTGAGATTTGGCTGGTGAGTTCCCATTAATTATTCCGCACTCCAGATCTTGATGGTCTTATCGCTTTCGCCTGTGATCAATCGCATACCCAGCATGTCAAATGTCGATGCGTAGATTGTAGACGTGCTAGAGCCTGGAGCCGGGGTCGACTGCGTGGCCTGGACCACCTTCCCCGACTCGTAGTCGTAGAACTTCATGCGGCCGTCGCTATATCCAGCAAACAATTCGTTGGACGCTGGGTTGATGGCCATGGTGTTGATGATGTTGGCGTCGGAGGATTCGTCGGTTTCTCCGAATGAGTCCAAGAGCTGGCCCTGTGGAAGCACCCACTCCTTGATTTTTCCGCTCGAATCGCCGGATGCCATGGTCAGCTCGTTCGGATGCATCGCTAGCAGTCGTACCGACTTTGTGTGGTGGGTGAGAGTCAATTGAGTGGTTTGTTTCCGCAAGTCCCAGAGTCGAAGCGTAGAATCCATCGACAGCGAACAGATCTGGGGATCTCCCACCTGGGCCACCAATCCAGTGACATCACTGCGGTGGCCCGTTAACACCATCACCTGGTTTTTCGTTCTAATGTCCCACACTCGAATGGCAGAGTCTCTTCCAGCGGTGAAGAGCACATCTAGTTCTGGATGGAGTGCCATGGCATAGATTCCTCCCACATGGCCGTGATAGTTTCTGATCTGGCACCCGGCAGCCAGATTGGTACGTTCCAAGTCCCAGCACCGGACTGTCTTGTCTTCAGACCCGGAAAACAAGTACGAGTACCGGTTGGAGATGGCAAGTGCTCGCACACCCATGATATGGCCGGAGATCGAGGCCCGGACCTCGCCCAGCACCAAGTCCCACACTTTGATGAGTCCATCGGCCAGTCCTGATGCAAACCACTCGTTGGTGACTTCATCCACCGCCAAACTGCGCACCCAGCCCAGATGAGCTCCGGCTAGAACTGTCTTGAGTGACCATGAAGAATGAGGCCGAGAAGATGGATGTGAGTCGGTATTGGGGAAATCTGTAGTGGAATTTTCTGGATTTGCAGTGCTATTGGGGACTGTAGCAAGGTTATCGTCCACCTCGGGAGAGATGCTGGCGAGTTTGGTCGATGTTTCTGTGTTTCCAGGTATGAGACCTTCGAGTTTTGTGTTGGCATACATTGCCTCGCTGAGCACATCCTGAGGCACAAGCTGAGAGCTTATTCGGAAAAGACGGGTGTCTGACATCAGCGACGTTGCAATTTTAGCGAGTTTTCCCCGTTGTGTGTTCCTGATATCTGAACTTAGTCCAGGAATAAGTGGTGATGAGGAGTGTACAGTTTCGCTACTACACCTAAGAAGGTTGGAACCGTGGAGACTGCAACATTTCCAGGGAAAAATGCCATTGCAGCTCACCCGCAGCATATACGATGCAGTTGTCAGTACCAAATGCCGCTACTCGACTTTGCAGTTTGTTTCTGGTGGTGACGGTGTTCAGATCTATGAAGATGACACTGTAACGTGTGAGATTGGCTTCTCCAAGAAAACCTGGTTGGCTATATTCACCGAAGGCCACCAGTACTTTGAGCTGCATCCATTCGGCCTGCAAGAGGTGTCTTCCATGTCCAATGACGAATTGGATTCGTTTTACATGGCCACAAACTGTTTACTCATTACCACCAATGAGTACTCAACCATCTGGAGGTTGCATGAGCAGGCAGTGGGAGAAATTTACCGGCGAAGCCACGGAAACAATGCGGAGAAGACTAGCAAAAATCTGAATATCACCATTTTGTCCAGAGAATTCACGTTCTGCTTGGGTCTCTGCACTTCGAGACTTGACAGAGTCAACAAGAGTTCTTCTCTCTGGATGTGGATCCGCAAGCTTTCTGCGGCATTGATATTTCAGTTTGAAAGCTTCAGCGTTCTTGATGTGGCAGAGCACGTTTTGCGCTCGATGGACCTCCATTTCGCCAACTACTGTGCCAGCTACACATTGTTGTGGCTAATGGACGTGGGAGCGGAGTTGGGAGTGGTGAAAACGTCAGAGGAGGAGCAAATTGCGCAGCTTCTACGAGAACGGTGCCGGGGCAGCCTAAACGACGTTTCCCTCTGGAGACTGCTAGGAGCTGTTCTTGGTGGAATTCACAGCCAGTACTCACTTCACCACTACAACCAAGTTTGCACCCACATGTCCACGGTTCTAGGCCAGCTGATGCAAGCACTTCCACAACGAGAAGTCATTCCGCTGCACCAGAAAAGAATTTCTGGGCAACTGTTCCCTGATGGCATCGACGACCTTCAATGGTTACTAGTGGTGGAATGCACAGTGGATACTCCGTACCAGTGTGTGCTAAGATCGGTCAAAGATACGGACCGTGCACTACAATTGATCCACGCCACATTGGACCTGATCGTCGCCCAGAAAAGCGTGGCTGAATCCGGGTCCCTGTTCCAACAACGATTATCCACCCTATTGAATCAGTTTGGACAATGAATGCACATGTGGCCGGCCCACATATCCGGCGACCTGTCATATTCGCCGAGATTGCAAGATTGCTAAATTGAAGTGGTTAGGATCCAGTTGCTTACTTTACGAAATTTTAGTGGTGAAGAAGTTTACAACTACTTCTATTATTCGTGCTCCATTCCTTCACAGAGGTCAACCTTGGCGTGCTGTCGAGTCCCCAAACGCAAAAAAATCGCTCAGATCGGGAGCTCCATTACCCCTGACAGTTCACTTAGGCTGGAGGTGCGTCTTGCGTCAATATTTCGACAACGCCGCAGGGCGAATAGCACATTTGTGTATGGGCGGGTGCATTGAAATCTTCCCAAACGCGATCCACATCCTGGCGCTGTGCAGGTGGTGCATGAGGCAAAAAGGTGGTTCCTGGGTCTTCCAGGTTTGCACCCGTGCACCACACCATCACTACCTAATGTCACCCTGATCACCTCACTGATTATTCATTGAATCCATCATGGTATGTACAGCGTGCCTGCACCAGCGCAGAACTCATACTAACTGTAGTAGCTTAAGATAAGACAGCTCCAGAAGCAGAAGCAGGAACAGAGACAGCAGGCAGACACCGCCTCCACTCCCCACAGCAAAGTGAGTGCTGCCCAGATCAGACTACAGAAAGATATCACGGAGCTTGAGTTGCCGCTGACGGTGAAGATCGAGTTCCCCGACACCAGCAACTTGTTTCACTTTAACATTTCCATCCGCCCCAACGAGGGCTACTACAAGTCTGGAACCTTCCGGTTCACGGTGGACATTGGTGACAACTTCCCCATCGATCCGCCTCGCATCAAATGTACCCAGAAAATATACCATCCAAACATTGATTTGGAAGGGAATGTGTGCCTTAATATCTTGCGTGAGGACTGGTCGCCGGTGTTGTCACTCAACTCGGTGCTACTTGGGTTAAACTTCCTTTTCCTCGAGCCGAACCCGAATGATCCGTTGAACAAGGATGCAGCAAACGTGCTTGTAAAGAACAATCCAACTTTTACTCGCAATGTCCGCCTGGCAATGAAGGGCCAGTTCGTTGACGGTGAACACTATGATCGTGTTGTTTGAGGAAAACCTGGCGAGTGGTATGATGGGTAATTGAACTCCTTCCCGTGCACATAGGCTTCTTGCCGTGCATGTTGTGCTCTCCAAGGCAGTTACGTTGACTGGAAAGGCAAGTTCTAGCCACCCAAAACGTGTTTGGGGTCAATCTGGAGATGTGCATACTGCATACGATCGTGCGTCTGGCGCCGAGGTGGGATGCACCACGCAATCGGCTGCAAGGACACAGGTTGAATCTGATTTGCATCTGGGCTTTGCTTTCGTTGGTAATACCAACTTCCGAAAATATATAAAGCGGGCTCTTTATCCTGTTTTCTCCCAGTAGAATCAGTTGCTCAAACCATGAAATTCTCTACTCTCGCTTTACTCGCCACTTCTCTCTCTGTCGTGTCCGCCTCTTGGTTGCCAAACTTTGGCAAGCCTAAGGACAACAAGGGTGACAAGCCTTACTACCCTGGTAAGCAACATGGCGGTGACTATGGTTCTCATCAGCACCACTACTCCAACATCACCGCTTTCCCAACTTCCACTGATTGCGAGCCATTTGGCGTGCCAACTACGCTCTCTACCGAAATCAGAGGCTCTTGGGGCGGTTCTGACAACCGTGGCCATGACCGTGGCCATGACCGTGGCCATGACTATGGCAATGGCCGTGGTAATGGCCGTGGCAATGACCGAGGCTCTGACCATGGCAATAACCATGGCTATAACAATAACCGTGGCTCTGACAACCGTGGCGGGTTCCACGGTGACAAAGGTTACAATGGCCGCGGTCATCACTAATGGATAGGTCAAGATCCCAATGGTTGACAATATCTTTCTACAGCCCAGTCGCCCAACAAGCGAAGCTTAAGCCACAATTGATAAAGAAGTTTCGCCACGATTGCGCATTGTCAGCCTCGCACCGGATTTATTGTGTTTAGTTAATTGATACCAAATTTCATTTGGAGCTTGTAGCTTCTTTCGAAATCGTGCATGATTGACGTGGGAATGCGCAAACTCTGCGCCAAGTGGATCGCGCTCACGTCGGTTTACGCCCATGCATTAAACCTGATAGTGTGTGTTTGTGCATGCAGAATGTTCGATGAATACGCCGTGTCTTTAACAGCCCAACTTTTCAATTGTCAGTATAAACAGAAAAGGCCAGACGTTCGGTGCCAATTACAAATAATTGACACAAACACTCATCATACCATAATCCCACACCGAAGGCTAGAATCGTAGCTCTTTGTCATCAAAACCCATACCCACCGGAGAACAGCCCTCCAGGCCCGCTGGAGCCCCCAAATCCCGATCCAGATCCCGGTCCAAACCCAGATCCCGGTCCAAAACCCAGTCCTGGCCCGAATCCTGGCCCACCACCACCTGGGCCTCGGCGTAAATTGCCTGGGAGCCCCATTCCCATGCTTTCCAAGTCATCCTCACCGTAAGGATCGTCATATCGAGCACCGGGAGGCACGCCCAAGCGCGAGGTGTTACCCTGGCCCCGTCCTCCAAATAGTGGGTGGTTGGCTGTAGGATACATTCCTCCGTCAGGATTCTGGGCCAAAGGGTCGATGTACGGCTTCAATTCTGGATTTTTCGGCAATCCCGGTGGATTCAAGTCACGATCGCCAATTGGAGCGAACGAGGCGTTGCCTCCGCTAGTAGGCTTGTGTGAGCCTTTGATTTCGTATTCGTCTTCGAAGTCTGGCATATCAGCAGGTCTGCTCGAAGACAGAGCAGCGGGTCGAGCCAAATCCGGCTGTTGCGGAATCCTTGGTTCTTTGTCAGCGTTCTGGTCGTCTGGAGACCGTAGATTGGCGGGTTTGCCACCTCTTCCGAACTTGTTGTCCAAATATGCATCAAACAACGCCTGGATCTCGGGTGTTGGCCCGTTTTTGGGGTTGAGCTCGAAGCTTTCCCAGTCCACCGTGACTGCCTGGGACTCGTCTCTCTCGATGAAGTTGATTAACGTTTTGGCGGCTCCAAGTTCGCTGATCGTGATTGTAAAGTGTCCTGCTTGCCATTGTTCGTGCTTTTCCGTAGAAACCGTGACTGACAAATCAGGAGATAGGTTTCTCTGCACGTACTCTTTGGTCAATGCAATTGCAAGTTTGAAGTAAGACATGTTGCAATGGCTAGATGGAATCGATCAACTTAAACTGGTGTAGTACTTATATACGACTTGGGGTACGGGTGCAATGGGATCCACTTGACCAGTATTGAAGTTAGAGATTTTGAGAAGGATGGACGAGGAGAGAAGAAAAGATAGTCTCAATAGTTTCTTCCATTGTAGTTTGGGTCATAGCGGTTCGATTTCTTTTAAATTGCCTACATCAAAAAGTCTTTCGCAGCAAGTCTCAAGTCTTGAGAGAAGTGTGAATGAGATTGAGACGCTCAATACAACCAATAAAGTTATCCCAATTGAATGTGGCTGCAAATTCTTACGGAGAAGAGACAGGAAATAAAATTCACTTGACTTGTCACGTACTGGAGCATTATCATTGCGTTATCGAGATTCCATTGCAGTATCCAAATTTGACAGCACATCTCGAGAGAATTTGCACCCAATGTCTAACATCGTGAAACTCATGCAATAAATTGACAGACATTGATGGACTATCGTTTTCATTCTGTCCTCATATCGAGTTCATGGATCCTCACACCTCCAAATTCACGAACGTCGTGCCAACTTATGCAACCACCTATTGTCTAATAATATCGACAGCCCAGAGTCTCAACAATGATTGAAACCAATTTAAAGCACAACATCAATTTTGACAGCCCACAACCAAGACTAGTACAACTTTGCTGCTTCGTCCTCACCCATTTACTTCACCCAATTTTTGCCAATCCCGCCGCACAAGATAAGCTGCTGTGCATTGGGCGAGCCATACCATGAGATCGGGTCTTTCCCGATCCCTTATTGGGAAGCACTCGTCCAACCCCTGAAAAACGCCCGGTGTTTGAGAGGATTTCGTTAACACCCGAAGCATTGTCAAGCGTGCTCCAGATTACCGCCGAATGACCTGTTGTTGGCCGATGTGTTGAAGTGCGGTGGTGAAGTGGGTTTTGGGCTACTCATATCTTGAATATTGCCATTTCCGAAGGTAACTACCAAGCATTCCGGCGGGCCCTGCCAAGAAAAGAAATCGGGGTTCGAGAAGCCCTTCAGTAGGACCTGTCACTTGTCTGGACTAGCCCACACCCAAATCTGGCAAACCAACACTTACATTTTTGTTATTAGACCACAGTAGTCATTTTTTGGCCCCGTTAGATCAATGTACCACCAGTCAGCGAAAACGCTTTGAAATTCGGTAGGAATTTGCCAGTGTTTCGATGCCAACTGCTTGAACTCGGCATGCCAACCTTAAAATCTACGAATCTCCAACTTCCCAGTCACTCTTACAGACAAGTTGCTGTAGCAAACTATGTGGAGATTGCGTGCAGAACAGGACCCACCTCGCCCGCCCGCTCCGGGTGGTGTACGGGTGTGAGACTTGGGGACTCAGTGAACCACGCAGAAACCCCCATCAAAAGCGGAAAACCCGGTCGTTTTCCACCGGAAAAACTCGACAACGCTGCTTTTCACAGCATTATGAAACAATCCGCCAACTCACACCTCGTCCCCAAACATCCCACTACCTGTTCCGGCCAGAGCCCCTCCCCCAGCAGACCATGCGCATCACGTGCGCGCACTGGTCTCTGCACGTGATGCTAGCGTACCAACTTTCGAGAAAACCCTCGAAACCTGATCAACAGAAACATTTTCTTCCGCCAGTGTTCAGACGCCGTTGTGCAAAGACCGAGTTTGGCGCCTATTCCCCGCGTCAATTATTAATTCCACCAATTCATTTGGTCCTGCAACTTTGCTCCCAATCCCACA
This sequence comes from Sungouiella pseudoflosculorum, assembly GCA_030674735.1. Taxonomy (NCBI): domain Eukaryota; kingdom Fungi; phylum Ascomycota; class Pichiomycetes; order Serinales; family Metschnikowiaceae; genus Sungouiella; species Sungouiella pseudoflosculorum. The sequence continues at coordinate 105,152 of JAKUAO010000010.1, read as the reverse complement.
ACCTAACCCGTCTTCCGCGGCTCCCCTTTCATGACTACAACCGTGCCCTCGATCTACTCGTTCCCCGAGTTTGAAGGAGTGGCAGATGCGGTGGCCGACCATGTGATCTCGGCCCAAAACTTCACTTTGTACAATACTTTGGACAAGGACATCATCGCCAAGTTGCAGCTGGCAGCCAGACCTCCGTTACAAGACTTCCCGTCGTCTACATCACTCCTGGTGGGGTCCCCCATGGGCCATAGCAGAAGCAACAGCGCCAGCAATAGTAACAGCGGGTCCAACCTTGCTGTCGAGGGCAGCAGCCGCCGTGGTGGCAAGAGCAAGAAGAAAGCCGAGGTGCGGTTCAAGATCGCCATTTCCGGAGGTTCCTTGATCAAGATTTTGCAACAGGGCTTGCTCACAAGACAGGAGGAGATCATTTGGGACAAGTGGGACATCTACTTTGCCGACGAGCGGTTGGTGCCGTTCGACAGCCCCGACTCCAACTACGGCGAGGCCAAGAGAGCCATTTTCGACCACATCACGGGCGAGAAGCAGCCTCGGGTGTTCCACATTGACGAGCTGTTGATAGACGACGCCCAGGAGTGTGCCGATGCCTACGAAAAGCTACTCATTGACAACTTTGCCCGCAAGGACAGCGTGAAGTTGCCCTGTTTCGATCTTTTGCTTCTCGGATGTGCACCAGACGGCCACATTGCGCTGTTGTTCCCCAACCACGGCGAGCAGTTGCGTGAGAAGCTCGCATGGTGCATGCCGGTGCTGAAGGCGCCGCTGGGTCCGGAGAACAGAATCACCTTGTCGATTCCCGTCATCTGCCACGCCCAGAGAGTGACATTTGTGGTTGAAGGTTTGACCAAGGCCCCGGTGATGCGCATTATCATGGAGAGACCAGAGAAGGGCTTGCCCAGCTCCATCGTGAATGAAGGAGCACTGGGTAGAGTGGTTTGGTTTGTGGATGACGCCGCCTTGAACGACTGTTACGACGTCACCAAGAAGAAGTACAAGTACTTGAGCATCGCCGACCCTTCCGCCTAATACACTCTTTCGATTCCCCTAAACGCCCCGTGCCGGTTGGCTGTCTATTTATTGTGTATTGGTTCTCCGTCGGTGGTGTCGTCATGTGACTCTGCTGCCGGGATTTGTAGAGTCCCTTTTTTGCATGTTGTTAATGCATGTCCGCTTTTATCTCCACCACTGTATCAGGAAATTGATGGTCCGGGATTTGAGCCACCGTTGTTAATCCCGCTTGTCGAAACGGGTTAAAAGAAATGGTCAACCCTTAAATTTTTATTTTTTTCTATTTCACACGATCAGTTACCCCGTCCAGTACCTAACCCATTGTTCCTTTTTCTGGTTTGTTTCCAACTCCCTGCTTCTCAAGGATTTACGATGATCTTCCGGTTACGACTATGGCGCTGTCACTGTCAAGCCATTTCTGGGCGTTTTCCCCATCAAATTCCCTCATTCATAATTGTAGACAATTTGGTGGAGGCTTAGTACCACATTTCATGTCAATTGGACATTCCAGCTCCCCCACCTTTACCACCAGACGAAATAGGAAGTAACGCTCTGCATGCAGCCCAGCGGCCTCACTTAAGTGTCGGCATTTCCTGCAGCGTGCGGGTCAACAGAAGCGGAGTATGCATGATAACTGCCTGATCAAGTATATGGCATGCATAGGTCGGAGCAGGTGCAACTGCTTATGGGGAACTGTTTGCATGGACGCATCGGGTAAAGTTTGACCATAGCCTCTAATCCTCCCCTTATAAGTCGGGATTCCTGCCCTCTTATCCATCGTCATCGTTTGAAAACAGAAATTCTCATTCGTGGTTGCGGCTTGCTAGTGGCACTATTTCCTTCAAAAATATCTGCGTTGGCCCCTGCCTCACCCTACCTTTTCTTTCCGTCGCTTGCATAAAATCCGCTAACCTCAAATTAACCGAAACTCATCGTTGCTACCACCGAAGAAAATGACTTCTTCCAATAACGAATATTACAACAATATTCAGAATAATCCATACGCTCGGAGCCGAGACGAAAATCCAAACTTTGTCTCCACTCCTTCTTACCACCACTATGTCCAGCAGCAAAGAGGCCGCAACGGGAACCACTTGCATCCGGTGATCTCAGAGCAGTCGGACACTACCAACACTTGTGTTGAGTACAACTCAGACGATTCGTCGATGGATGGATTTGAGACGGCACCACCTCGCCAAAAATCTCGGGTAAAGGCAAAGAAGACCGAGAAAACTTCAGCCTCCGACCACAAAAAGAAACTGGCTGCCGGTCTTGAAAATGGAGAGGATGACAAGCTCCAACACCAGAAGCGTATGTTCAGCTTCCTTTTCAGCAAAAAAGTCGATCCTGTGCCCGCTGCTGAGGAGAGGCAACCATACCCATGGAGAAACACCAATCTCCTTCTGAGAGGCATTTTCCTTTGGCTCTGGCCCATATTGATCAAAGGTTACAAGAGAACATTGGTCTCCGATGATTTGTGGTTTTTGACCAAGGAACTCACGGTCGAAGACATGCATCGCCGCTACCGGGAGCACCTCAGCAAGATTTTGGCCGGAAGAAGAAAAAAGTACTTGCGCAAGCATCCCAACCTCGACGGGTTCGAGTGGCCTATGTGGGCAGTTCCTTTGGCATTGTTCTACACGTTCCGGTTGCAATACTCTATGTCTTGCTTCTTCTTGGCTCTCTCGTTTGTGTGCCAAGCCTGCTCGCCCTTGATCACCAAGAAGTTGATCGACTTCGTGGAGTACAGTTACTTTGGCATTACTACAACCTACAACGAGGGTATTGGCTGGACCATTGGAGCCGTGGTGCTCATCTTCATTAACGGTTTACTCTTGAACAATTTCTTCCATAATGCTATGGTGACCGGAGCTGCCGTCAAGCTGATTTTGACCAAGGATGTCTTGCTTAAAAGTTTCCACTTGCTGGCCAAGGAGAAACACAAGTTTTCCACTGGACGTATCACCTCGTTGATGAGTACTGACTTGCTGAGAATCGACTTGGCAGTTGGCTTCCAGCCTTTGGTTATCTGTTTCCCAATCCCAGTGGTTATTGCTGTGGTTTTGTTGTTGACCAACATTGGTGTGACTTCCTTGGCTGGAATTGGCTTGTTTATTGTCTCGCTCGTGGTTTGTGTTCTCTTGACCTCCAAGTTGTTTTTCACCAGAGAAACGGTCGTCAAGTACACCGACCAGAGAATCAGTTTGATGAGAGAAGTGCTCAACAACTTGAAAGTCATCAAGTTCTACGCCTGGGAGCTCGCATACAAGGCCAACATCACCAAGGTCAGAGAAAGAGAGATGAGATACTTGTTTACCATCAAGGTTTTGAGAAACTTCATCACTGCCTACGCTGTGACGTTGCCAACCTTGACCTCGATGGTTTCGTTTGTGACCATGTGGTCGACCAACAACATGAAGCCACCCGGAGAAGTTTTCTCTTCTTTGTCATTGTTCTCTATTTTGGCTCAAGCAATTATGCTCTTGCCTATTGCTTTGGCTACCGGAGCCGATGCCATGATTGGATTCAGAAGACTCAAGGACTTTTTGGCATCTGACAACTACGATGATGAATTGGACAACAAGTTGGCTAGTGGTGACCTCTTTATTGGTGGAGACGAGCGTCTGATTGAGTTCGATTTCACCAACAATGACACCATGTCCATGAACAGCGACACCTACATCAGCAGAGAAAAATACCATCTGTCTGTTGCCATTCAGGTTGAGCATGCTGATTTCCTGTGGGAGCAATTCGTTGACAACTCAGATGACCAAAACTCGCTTTGGGAAGAGACTGAAAGCTACAAGGCTGACTTGAAGAGACAGCTGACCAACGTCAGCAGAGCATTTACATCCAGACACTCGGAAGAGTCTGAGACCCCATCCATGAAGCAAACTTCATTCCCGGGACTTCTGGACATCAACTTGACTGTGAATGCCGGCGAGTTTGTGGTGATTACCGGTGTTATTGGTTCCGGAAAATCTTCTTTGCTTAATGCTCTTGCTGGCTTTATGAAGTTGAGCAACCCAGGAGTAGGACGCTTGGAAGTGAACGCAGACTTGCTTCTCTGTTCTCACCCATGGATTCAGAACACTACTGTTCGTCAAAACATTTTGTTCGGTTCTCCAATGGACAGAGCACGCTACGATTCCATCTTGAGAGCTTGTTGCTTGTTGGAAGATTTGGAGTCCTTGCCATTTGGTGACATGACCGAAATCGGAGAAAGGGGTATCACTCTTTCTGGTGGACAGAAGGCTAGAATCAACTTGGCTCGTGCGGTTTACAACAAGGCTGACTGCTTGCTTTTTGACGATGTTCTTTCTGCCGTGGACTCCAGAGTTGGAAGACACATCACTACCCACTTGTTCCAAGGTCTCTTGCGTAACCACACCAGAATCTTGGCTACTCACCAGCTTTCCTTGGTGCAATCGGCAGACAAGATCGTGTTCTTGAACGGTGATGGATCTATTGATGTTGGCTCTACTGCTGATCTTGTGTCGAGAAATGCTGGTTTCAGAAAGTTGATCGAATTCAGCCATGAATCAACCAAGAACAGAGAACAGGAAGAGGACGAGTCGTCCTCGAGAGTCAACTACTCCAATGATGACATCAACTCTAACAATGTCTGCCTCTTGCCTTCCACTATCCGTGGTACCGAAGACCCATACGACGAGGAGAAGAAGTTGATGAGACAGCAATCTGTTCTTCCTGAGAACGGAGCATCTGGAGATTTGATTGGAAGGACCATTGAAGATGAGGATGTGGCTGTGAACGCCATTTCTTGGGATGTTTACAAGAACTACATCAACCTCGGAGCTGGTTTTTTCGGAATCAGTGCTGGTCCAATTTTCTTGTTCCTTGTGGCCTTGGCTACTTTCTGCCAATTGTTTACCAACACTTGGTTGTCGTTCTGGATGGAGAAGAAGTTCCTGAATTTGCTGGACAGATTCTACGTGACCTTCTACGTGATTTTCGCCTTTTTGACTGTTTTCTTCACTGGCATCCAGTTCACCATGTTGGCATACATGAACAATCGTTCTGCCGAGACTTTGAACCTTAAGGCTGTGGACAAGGTGTTGCATGCTCCAATGAGTTTCATGGACACTAATCCCTTGGGCAGAGTGCTTAACCGTTTCACCAAGGACACTGACTCCTTAGATAACGAGATTGGTGAACAGTTGAGATTGTTTATCTTCCCACTCGCAACCATCATTGGTATCATCATTTTGTGCATTTGCTACTTGCCATGGTTCGCCATTGCTGTCCCATTTTTGGGTGGAGCTTTTGTGTTTTTCTCTGACCTTTACTCTGGATCCTCTCGTGAAATCAAGCGTCTTGAGGCTGTTCAGAGATCAGTGGTGTACAACAACTTCAACGAAACCTTGACTGGTATGAACACCATTAAGGCTTACAAAGCTGAGAAGACATTTGTGCAAAAGAATGACCACTTGCTCAACAAAATGAACGAGGCTTACTTCCTCTCTATTGCAACTCAAAGATGGTTGTGTGTTCACTTGGATATCATTGCCTCGATCTTTGCTCTCATTATCTGCTTGTTGTGTGTCACCAACCAGTTCAACATTTCTGCATCTTCCACTGGTCTTTTGTTGAACTATGTCATTCAAATTGTCGGCTTGTTGTCGTTGACCGTTCGTGCCATGACTCAGGTTGAAACTGAAATGAACTCTGTTGAGAGATTGCACTCTTATGCTTTCCACTTGCCTCAAGAGGCTCCATACGAAAAGTCTGAGTTCAAGCCCCCAGCAGAATGGCCAATGGCTGGATACATTCAGTTCAACGACGTTTCCTTGCGTTACAGAGAGGGCTTGCCCTTGGTGTTGAAGAAGTTGAACTTCGGAGTCTACCCAGGTGAAAAGGTTGGAATCTGTGGCCGTACGGGAGCCGGTAAGTCCTCTATCATGACTGGATTGTACCGTTTGAGCGAAGTCGACTCGGGATCGATCACCATTGATGGTCTTGACATCAGCCAGATGGGATTGAGGGACTTGAGATCCAAGTTGCTGATTATTCCACAAGACCCAGTTCTTTTCCAGGGAACAATCAGAAAGAACTTGGATCCATTCCACCAGTATGACGACAACCTCTTGTGGGACTCGTTGAGACGGTCCGGACTCATTGACGGAGACGTCTTGCAGAAGGTCAGACACACGAAGTTGACCGACAACAACTACGACCAGCTTCACAAATTCCACTTGGACCAAACTGTGGAAGATGATGGTTGCAACTTCTCCTTGGGAGAAAAACAGCTTATTGCATTGGCCAGATCTTTGGTTCGCAATTCCAAGATTTTGATTTTAGACGAGGCCACTTCTTCCGTTGACTACGAGACAGATGCCAAAATCCAAGATACTATCATTCGTGAGTTCAACCAGTGCACCATTTTGTGCATTGCCCATCGTTTGAAGACGATTCTTACTTATGACAGAATTCTCGTGATGGACCAAGGAAAAATTGTCGAAAAAGGCACTCCTTGGACCTTGTATAGGCAGAATGGTGTCTTCAAGCTGATGTGTGACAAGGCTCACATTACGCCTGATGACTTCCAGAAGCCACCTATGTAATATAGATAGCATGAATTTAAGATACCCTATTATGCGCAAACAAGAGGAATGAGTAATTTATTGTGGTTAATGCAACATCCCCTAATGTAACCGTTTTTGTATGGGACCATGGGTCTAAATATTATGGGCGATGTAGAAGAGAAGGTACGCCTTTGTCGCCTTCACTTCATCCCGAGAAATGTGGGTGATCACACTATCATCAAACTTAAACCACTGGCCGGTATTGTTTTTGATAAGTGCAACATAGTGACCCGTGTTCACCAGCCCAGTGTGGTTGATCACGGCAAATAACTCATAAACCTTGTTTGAATCAACAAAGTCCTCGGCGTCATCGTTGTAATCAGATGCATATTTTGTGAGATTCAAGAAGAACGGAGCGTCGATGTCAACGTCAATTTTCGATGCGGTGTCGCTGGCCAAGTTATGCTTGAATCGTTTGAGCTGGATGCTAAGCACAGGAGGAATTTTCTTTAGACGGAGCGACCGGTGAGCCTTGGTCTCCTCCAGACAAGATTGACACTTGTACTTGACATCCAACGCTTCATTATGCGTAAACTGATCGAGGCAATCGTATAGAGATCTGCTGTTTTGGTTGTTGACTTCGAGAGATAAATCCACCAATGGGTCAACTGTTTTAGTAACAGCCTTGCAGTTCCCACAGACCACAGAACTCTCCAATTGGCCGGAAAATGTGGAGTGGGCGATGCATTTGCAATTCTCTGTTTCCACTCCAGCCTTGGCCGCCACTCTTTCGTAGTCGTTGTGGAATTCATTTAGCAAAAATTGCCAGAATTCATGGGCATCCTGCTCTTGAAAGCCAGCAAGCAGCTGATTTTTGTACCATGCTGTCATGAGAAGGTTCGTGATTCCGAAACCTTCGTGTGATGAAGAAGTGAAGAACTCCTTGAAGATGGTGTCAACCAGGCATGTGATACATGCTGAGAACTCGTCGATGTGGTCGTCGCCCGAGTGATAATTGTGCTGTGAGTCGCAATTGAAGTAATGCAAGTCGTTGTTGAAGAAGTGATATCTCACCAACGGATTGTGTAGCATGGTCTGTAGAATGCAGCTCATGTAGCAAGTTGAGCCCAAGTTGACAATACCCTTCAAACCCTGGACCGCCGAAGACGAGGGACTTGTGTAGTGAGCAGCAATCTCTTCACGATCGGTTTTTTCGGTGTCGGGAGGCCCGTCGGTGCCCACACAGTGGGCTACGGCCGCGAGTCGGATCCGGTTGAGGGCAGTGTGGTTGATGTAGTCTCCACACTGGAAACAGAAAAGAAGCCCATTGTGCGAGTCGATCGCAAACATGTGGCTATGTTTCTTGGCGTGCTCCTGGGCGTGCTGGTGGTAGCAGCCGACGTGGGGACACTGCAAGCAGATGAACACCTGGTGGAAGTTGGAGAGTGTGCAATCTCCACAGAGCAACACCTGGTTTTTGTACTCGGCCAACTTGGCCAGCGGCACCTTCAGGCCATCTTTCTTCAGCGAGTACACCACATGTTTCAGGAGCAACGGGTTGATAGCGATGGAGATGGACACCGCTTGACGGTAGGTGGCCATCACGGTATCGTGGGCCTTCGTCTCAAGCACCGAGGTCAAGTGAGTGCATGGCTCGATCTGGCCAAAGTTGTCGGGAGGCGGAGTACGCTGTTGCGGATTCTGTGCCATCGCCAGCGGTTTGAGGTTCTTGGTGTTGGAGGTGATGGCAGTACCATTTGCTCGAGGAGCGGTCTTAGAGGAAGACCGGGGCGGAGACATGGGCCAGACGCACAGAAATTGGAGGGGCCGGCAGCACAAGCAAGTAACACGCGGTCGATTGGAGTTAGACGAGACGGAGGGGCTCGGGTCCTTTTATAGTTTGGGTAGGAGTCTGTGATCTCGTGCGCACCAGATCAGTAGTAGGGGACCCACACCGGAGAGAGCCGCATGGGGTCGGATGTAGACACCGGAATTCGAATTGTTGAAGGGTAGCAAGAATAAAGACAGAAAGCAAAAAGGAAGCCTTGGAACGTCGGATCAGGGGCATAAATTGTGTGAAATTTTCCGGCCGATCGATATTTGTTGTCTTGATGAGGTAGTAAGTTGGAGGTCGCCTGGTGTTGCTCGAGGTCGGTAGTGAGAATTAGAAAAGAGAAATGAGAGAAGGTAGCTATTGATATTGATGCTAGTTTTGTTGTAGTTGGTGTGATGACTTGCAATAAAATGACTTCGAGGAGATAGAGCTTGAAATTGTTTGTGTTTCAGGCGTTGGTGATTTGATCAGTCAATGCAAACACCGAGGATTGTGACGATATGCCGTTTTCGATAAGATTCCTGAGAATGTGAGAGGTCTGGAACAATCGAGGGACAGTCACTTATCTTGTGCTTTCATTGTCTTGTGCTTTCGATGAAGGCGTTTTCTTTGACACATCGGCCGCATCTGCCTAGTGGAGGGGAAAGATCAGGCGTACTTCCCCAGGCTTTCCCTAGCGATCCAATAAATCACAGAATCAGGCTTCCACAGCGGACCCGTTGCAAAGGACACATTTGACGTGATCTGCCTTAATGTGCACCAAGTTGAGTTTGCAATTCATGGCCCGTCCCGATATGCAAGGGTTCGATCCAAGTTTAACTCAGCACATGCGATCCAATTAAGTCCCTAGATCACGCCCGTTATTCCTGGTATCCGACTCAAGCTCCTCTTTACCTGCTTTCCTCGCAGCACTTGAGTGCTTCAGGTCTAGTCGTAGAAATCGTCGTCCTCGTCGTCGTCGTGAGTCTGAGCCCTTCCACGCAAAGACTTTTTGACAAATCTCGACTTGTGTGCCTCCTCCAAGTCCTCGTCTAGGTTGTTCATTTCAAGACGTTCGTCGCTGTGGTTGACTGCTCCGATATCAACCAAAACCTTCTCGAGATCAGTCACCTTACAGTCGCTACCACCGAGCTCGGTGAGAGTCACGTACTGCTTGACAATATTCCCCTTATGATACAAGATCCATGTTGGACAGTTAGCTTCCGGATAGTTCTCCACGCACCGCGAGGCTGGGATGTCGGTGAACTTCAACTCGGGAAACTTCTGGGCCAAAGTCACGAGATGGTGGGCTAAGAGGCGACTCTGCACCGCCAGTTGTAACGACATGTGGACGAGCACGTATGTATTCTGCGACGCCTTTGTCACTTCTTCCTCGTATTCGGGTTTGGTGATGTGGAGCACCGAGCCGAACTTGGCCTTGGCCTGCAAAGACTGGAGCTCCTGGAAACGGCGCATCTTGTATTCTTCGAGGAAATCCTCGTCCTCCTCGTCTTCCAACTCGTCGAGTTGCGCCATGGTCTTGTTCTCAAGACGATTTTCATGCTGTTTCCGAACTGCCTCGCCTAATGCCTCCTCCAACTCGGCCGTTGGCGACTTTGGCCGCTCAGGAATAATTCCATGAGCACGGAGAATGTCGTTCCATTCGGTATCTTCATCAGGATTGACCTCTACGGGCACCTTGATATCTTGGAGACTCATGAAGTAGTAGGTGGAGGGAAACCTGTGTGAAGGAGCGAGAAAAGAGAGAACAAGTTGTTTCTACATATCGGGGTCTACGTGTTTAGAGAGAAAAAGAAGAAAATGTATCGACAGAAAAAGAAAAAGGAGGCAATTCCCACATTTATATACTTTTTGCAGCTTGCCGCCTCCCCTCTCCATGCAAGGTATAAATACCACCCACATTTCCCAGGTTTTTCCGATTCTCCAGATGGCACATCCAGACACCATCACCAACCTGCACCCACCACCTCCACCTGGAAACTAGACTTGTCTCGATTTCCACGCAACCACATCGTTTTCAGCAATGGTGAAGTTTTATCTCAAGGCCAAGGCCGAGCTTGTGAACGTGACTGATTTACAGCCGGTGGACACTCCAGAGTCGCCGTACGAGTACACATTCACTATCGAGTGTACCAAATGCAGAGAAACCCACGATAAGCCGGTGACCATCAACCGGTTTGAGCAGCACGAGATCACGGGCTCCCGTGGAGAGGCCAGTTTTGTTTTCCGCTGCAAGAACTGCAAGAGCGAGCACTCGGCGCTGATTGAGCGTACCAAGGAGACTTTGACCGTCGACAACAACGGCAAATGGGCACGTATCCTCGAGATTGACGCTCGTGGATTGGACTTTGTGTCGTTTGATCCGTTGGGCCGCTGGCAGTGCCGTGGAGCCGAGTCCACCACCACATTCAATGAGGTTGACCTCGAAGACAGAGAGTGGTACGACTACGATGACAACAAGGGCGAGGAGGTGAGCGTGACTGATGTGGAGTTTGACATTGCTCGCTCGTGAGGGTATGGAGCGTTGGGAGGTTGAGGAGAGATAAGGAGTATAAAATAGAAGAAATCACTTGCAAGACACTTAAGCTGTTACCGTGTGCGCAACACTGGCAGCCATTGATTATTCAAGAGGGGCTAGTCTCGCCTGGATTGTAGTGGGACATTGGTAGCATTGGGTTACAGCCGTTCCCAGTATGTTCCCAGCCTGTACGGTCCCGATTGCTGCTCCAACGCAGATTGCTACGGCGATTTCCGTCAACGTAAACATTTTAATTATTGTATATACAGAGGTCGTCTATAACATGCTAGAACGTACTTACTTGGTGGCGTTAACCAAGTAGGTGATCAAGTCGTTTCTGTCCTTTGGCTTCTTCAAACCACCGAAGGCCATCTTGGTACCTGGAATGTACTTCTTTGGGTTCTCCAAGTAGTCGGACATGGTCTGCTCGGACCAAACAACACCCTTCTTCTTGTTGGCGTCGGTGTAAGAGAAACCAGCAGCCTCACCCGACTTTCTGCCGAAAACACCGTGCAAGTTTGGACCAACCTTGTTTGGTCCGCCCTCCTCGACGGTGTGACATTGCAAACATCTGGTCTTGAAGAGGTTAGCACCCTTCTTCTCGGAACCTTTCTCAAATGGAGCTGGCATTGGAATAAATAATGTAAAGTGGTGAGGAAAAAACCAGAGCCAATTTTCCCGGCTCTCACTGGTTATATATAGGGTGCCAGAGTTTTCGATGCACCACGCCAATAAGCAGGACGATTTTAATAATGGCACCGTTCATTGGCTCGACCCGCGGTCACGTGGCCGCCAGGCGCGCAACTTGGGGCCGCAATGCTCAGTTGACCGGGGGCGATCGAGACCCTCGAAACTTTGAGTTTCGGTCGCTGCCAAAGCTTCGGTGCGTCTGGGCTCGGCGCGGTCGGCTAGCTTGGCGTTGCATAATTGGATGGTTTTCTTTCTTATTCCCTTAAAACTTGCGCAAACTCTCCAATTTGGCAGAACCAGTTGGCACCATCCTCGAGAGATGCCGATATGTCCGACGGTCTCACCGCTCGGATGCACGGATGTTGCTGTTTGTGGTCAGGCAGTTGATGGCTTGTGCCGGTGCGCGCGGTTTTATCCGATGGTTGCGAAAACCGCCAACCGTTGCTAGCGAGGAAGGTTGTTTCTTTTGCCGTTACGTAACTTGGTCATGGCAGCTTAGGTAAGGCGATAGGGGTGCAACTTGAGTCAATAGGCGGTCACGGCAACTCTGGGGTAAATCGCCGAACAATTGCTTCTTGGAGACGCTGGTCACGGGTGTTATTCCGGGTCAGTGGATTTGGGTGGACATGACACGATATGGTCATTTGGCAGGTCTGATTTTGCATCCATCGAGATAAGCAAGAATATATGGCCGTCGGTGGTTTTTCGTTCACCTCTGCCGTCTTGTTTCTCGACAAAATCGGCGCTGACATATTCTCGGCTCTCGATTGGTGCAAGTTAATTCGTAGCATTCCATGAAGCTGGGAGGTTCAATTGGAAACAAAAAGTCTGAAACTGATCGGATCTTTAGTCTGATTGTTTCCTCTCATTATTGAGAGGCAAGAAAGCCAATTGATTTGACATGTAAAACGCTCACCTCTCAATGTCCATCTATCTGGTCTCGCCGGGAGTAGACGGAGTTGCGGCGCCGTTCCCGAGTCTGGGACCCCGATCTTGATCTTGAACGCGACCGTGAGTGCGATGGACTTCTGGAGTATGAGCCAGACCTCGATCTGGACCTCGATCTCGAGTACGATCTGGACCGTGATCTGGACCGTGAGTACGAACGTGAACGAGACCGTGAGTATGAGCCAGATCGAGACCGCGAGTACGAGCCCGAGCGAGATGATCCGGACTCCAGACCGTGGGAACGGCTTCTCTTACGGCCCCGACGAGGCAAATTGGCGTAAACGTCTCTCATTTCCTGGGTCAAAACCCCCAAGCCAATCGCCGTGAAGTAGTTGATGGCAAAGAGCAAATGGGAGTCGTCGTCCTCGGTTGCATCAACCACAGGGAACATCCCCTGGATGTGCCGGCGCAACTCCTCGTCTTGCACGATTTTCTGCACTTCGCTGATTCCCAACTCCTCCACCATGGCCTGGAAAAGAAACTTGATGAAGACACGGCCAGCACTGGTGGTGTCACTCTCGGTCAACTTGATGCACCCCAACGTTTCGCTGGGGTCGAGCACATCAGCTGCTAGCAAATGGCCAAAGAACTTGCCAATGTTGCGGAGCTGGACTCCCTCGTACTGGTAGATGGTGTTGTATTTCTCCACAAATTGGCGAGCAAACGTTGCATGCCATTGGCGGCTCATGCCACAAAGCTTTTCCCCAATCACGCCAAAATACTTGGAGTATGTTTTCTCCTGGGCACAGCACTTGACAATCATATCCACAAGGAGGTCCGACTCCATTTTCTGTGTCTTTTTCACCTTCAAAAGCTTGTGCACCGCCTCGTCGGCTGACATGCTGGACATGATCGTAAGATAGATGTTCTTCTGACTGGCTAGTAATTCTGCGTCAGTGTAATCGGTAACTTTGGAGAGCAGGTCGGACTTTCTCTCCTCCAGCTTGACCAGTCCCTCTTCCTCGCTGATTTCCGGCAATATCTGCTTCTTTGCCTCGGCGTATTCTGCCTCGGCCGCCTCGTAATCACTGTCAGACTGGAAATAGTTGAGCTCCAACTCTGCGTCCTGTTTTTCGGATAAATCGACAAACTGCGTTTGCTTGTCGATTCCCTCGACCAAGTCAAGCTTCTGGTCGAGCTTCAGCACTAATCCGGACCGTCGGAGCCGCATAAGTTCCGTGATTAGTCTCTGGGTTCCAGTCCCGAACTTGCCCTCCTGGAGCAAGTCTCGAAGCCGGTCGAACACCATATTGAGAGCAGGCTTCAGCTTCTGCTCGAGATGGCCTCCCACTCTCTCAATGACGTTGGCAGCAGTTCTGATCGAGTCTGGCGTCGGAGCCTTATCTAGAAGAACCTGGAGCACCTGCAACACCAACACGTCGTCACAGACACCCTGGAGCACTAGCTCGCATATGAACAGCAACGTTGCATCCACGGTCTCGCCGTCGTCGCTCACGTACCCACGCTTGAAGAGAATCACAACTCGTGCCACGAGTGTTTCTCCAACCTCTGGAAGTTTCGAGTTCACCACACATGCCAACGACGCCAACACAGGGGCGTTGGCCTTATCCACTAGAAGTTTCTTGATTATCGCACGGCAAAGGAGGCCGCGGCCCCGAAGAATGTTCACGCTGAATAGCTTGAGGGACGTTTCCACCACATTGAAACGGTTCAAGTCTGAGATCGCTGCATTGATCGACTCACGGAGCGATATCCACAGTTTTCGCTGGTCCATGATGGCAAAATTGGCGAGGTTCTGCGTATTTTCACCTGGCAAACCTCGGTTTTTGGAGCAGCAGGTAGTTTCTGGTCAGAAAGTTGTAGATGGAGTAGTAACTACATACAGAGGTGCGCAGAGCATCTGGCTACTACAACCAAATCAACCGGAAAATCCAGAAACCGCCAGCTTAAGCCGAATCTGGCAGGGAAAAAAAGCAAAGGAAATTCACAAATTTTCCACTACATCATGTTGTCCTGGACCCGCTCCTATGCGTCGGCCCGTACGACTCCTCCGGCCGCCGTTTCGTCCCATATCAAGGCCAAACTCGACCATTTCATCACTACGGGCGAAGTCCAGCGGTTAAGTCCGGTCCAGCAGCACCGGAAACAGCAGCGACACCAGGAGACGGTTCGCAAATGGGCCGCTCGCTCGAAACTTCTGCCTTCCAAGGCCCTTCTCATGCTTAAAGCCAAGTACGACAGCACGCTTTTATCGTCGGAAACCGGCCAGAAAATCAACCTCGACAAGCTTAAACCACACGACTTGAAGGTGGACTCGCCGCGGCTGGCGCAGATCTTCCAGGCGTTGATGGAGGTGAAGAAACTCGCCCGCAAGCCCATCGACGACAAGCTTGTGCTCACACTTTTGGGATCATCGCCCGAACAGATCAAGGACCCGTACGTGGTGACCCACGACGTGTTGAAGTTGCTCGAGCGAGACGAGAACGCCGTGCGTGCTGCACACTTGTGTCTTTTGGCCCGTGAAAACGGAGTGGTGGGCATGAATACCGTGCTCCAGTGGCATCTCGACCGAGGAAAGGTCGAAGAGGCCCAACGAAGTCTCAGCCAGCGCAAAAAATGGGGCATTCCAGCCAACACACACACTTACATCCACTACTTTGGCGGGTTAGCCCGCTGCCACGAGTGGGGGCAGGTTCCTGGCGATCTTGCCCAGAAATGTGTGGAGCAGTTTGCCAAAATGGACGTGAAGCCCACCATCGAGATGTTCAACGCATGCATGTCGCTCCTTGTCAAGGACTACACCAACAGTCAGGAGCGGGCCTGGGACTTCTTCGACCAGCTCGAGCTGCTCCATCTCCCTCCAACTTCTCAGACATTCACGATCTTCCTCAACGGATGCAAGCACTTCCACCACAGCGAATGCTTGCGAATTCGGGCCGACCGCTCGCTCTCGGCGACCCAGAGATCCCAGCAGCTCTTTGCAGCCCAGGCACAATTGGTCGAGACCGCCAATATGGTGTTTGAGAAAGTTAAGAAGGCTGCTACTCCACCGGTTCCTCCAACCAAGGAAGAGGCCACTGCAGACCCAGGGTTGCTTGACGAGTACAGAAAGAAAATTCGCGTCACCCTCATGGACATTGACCGAGTGTTTGCGGCCACGTTTGTGCTGTGCTTCATCAACAATTCTGCTGGAACCTCATACACTGCCTCGCAAGGCTCTCACTACGCCTATCTCCAGCAAGGATTGACGTATCTCCAGATGTGGTGTCCTGAAGTGGATTCGATGCTTAAGTTTGCGCTGAATCCGCTCGAAACCACCAGCGAGCTGGGCTCTGCAATGGACTTTGCCTCGGCTGTCTCGCCTGATGTGCGGAAACGGACGGACTCGAGGGTCGAAGAGGCCCGTTTGAGCTCAGATTTGATTCCTTTCACCCACTGCAGACCATTAGACAAGCGCAATGTCAACCCGCTAGTCTCGTTTCCTCCGCCAGCATTTTCCTCCAATAAAACCAGAGCTGTTTTCTCTGGTAAGCAGAAACCGTTGGTCGACTTTGGTCGTCCCACCTTCGCCAACATCGCCAAGGTGGTGGCCCACCGCAACTACGTTAACTCCAAGGGCAAATATGGCAAGAAGCTCTCTGCGCTGCAGTCTGTGTCGCTCGACCGTACCCCAGCCATTAATAAGTTTTTGCTTCAGTTGGCTTTGGACTCCTTGATCAAGCTTGGTCTCCACAAAGAATTCTACTTGGCCATGTGGTATGCACTCACAAGATGGGGTGGATTGTATGTGAGTCGAGACAACTTGTTGGAGGCAGAGAAGGAAAAGCTCACCTGCGCTGCCCTTCCTCAGTCTGCTTATCCTGAAATGGTTGGTCCTCAGAGATCGGAGAAAGTGGAGAAGACTAGGGCAGAAAAGCCAGAGACACCAGAGAAGTCTGAGGAATTGAAGAAGTCTGAGGAATTGAAGAAGTCTGAGGAATTGGAGAAGTCTGAGGAAACGGAGAAGTCTGAGACTCTGGAGCCTAGCCTCAGTGAAAAGAAGAGATTGACTCCTCCTCATGATCCATCTATCATCGACGCCATGTTGGTGGAGAACTTTATCTACAAGATGGAGGAGAACTTCTTCCACTCCAAGGTCCCTGCTCGCTATGCCACGGAACTTGTGGCCGCAATGGTCAGTCACTCCTCCAACATGTCCAAGACACTCGTTCCTCGTGACAAGACATTCGACTACATTTTCTCGGTGCTCAACAGAGATCTCCATCTTTACAACGACAAGAACGTTCACCAGGGAGCAGCAGCCAACCGCAGAAGACAATTGGCAGACAATACCCCCAAGAGATCGTTGACAGCCCTGCAATTGAGGGACATCTTGGAGCCACTTCTGGCACTCATGCAAACCATCATGGTTCATGAGGCCGAGGTTTTCAGCAAGGTTCGCGAGAGAAAGTCGCTCATGCTGAACCGTTTCGTGGAGTCCTACTCGTCGCTCATCAAGAGCCTCCTCTCGACCACCTGGTCTGATGCTCCAGATAATCACGATGCAGCCCTCGAGATGCACAAGAAGATTGTCCACTCAGGAATCTTGTTCTACAGACCCAAATCGCTCATTGATCCTCGTGAAAAGATTTCCTACGCAGAACCGGTCATTACTTCGTTGGAGTTTGTCTACAAACAGCTCAAGGCCAAGTCTGACCTCGGCAGTTCCGAAAAGAAACTCATGCTTACGCTTCGCTCGCTCTTCCAATTGGACCCAGCAAACCCACAGGCGTTGGAGATTCTTCAGTCTCTCAAGTGGAAAATCTACCGACTCTCTGCCTGATTTTAATAGCCGGCAACTAATTACCTTGTATATATATCACCCATTCGAGTCATGGTGTTGAGCTGTTTTGGTTGGTGCATGCGAGCACTTAACCAATCAAGCAACTACAAATATATTTTGTGAGTTTCGACGAACATGGATGATTACTGACCCACATTCTCGAGTAGAGAGCGTTATTCTTATCGAACTTAGTTGCCATACCGATTGACTTCACTCCTGCACTTCATAGAAGTTCAGTTCCCCAGATTCTAGCGATCCAGGATAATTCTAAACACTTTCTTCTGCTTAATAAGATGGTGGTGCTGGCACTTTTAATTCAGGACCCGCTTGGAAACGACTACAATGCTTTCTTCTCGCATGTGTTGTCGCACTTGCCGAAATCCGCCTCTGGAATTGATGTTTTGGTGGGGAACTCTATTTCTGGAACTGGAGAACTAAACCAGATTCTTCTGTCTCTCTATCCCCAGATAAGAGCAATTGCTTCGCTGAATGGCTTCTCTCACCGATTTGAGATTGATGTTTTGGTCAATTCTCCCGTCAACGTCGCTGGTAGATCGGTATTCTGTCTTGAAGATGAGATTAGCCAATTCAAGATAACTGACAATATCGAGCCTGTTTCTGTTGAAATCGAGAAGAGAGAGATTGTCCAAAGCATAGACACGGGCTATCTCCATAAATCCTTTGCTACCAGTGCCGTAGGTGGTACCTTCGACCACTTACATGATGGACACAAGATTTTGCTATTGATGACAGCGTTCACAGCCAGCAAGTCCATAATCATAGGAGTCACAGGACCCAAGTTGCTAGTCAATAAGAAATTTGCAAAGGCTATGGAGCCACTACACGATCGGGTGATGAATGTTTGCAAGTTTCTTCAGAAAATCATCTCGCCAGGAATATCCGTCCAAATCTACCAGATAAACGATGTATGTGGGCCCACTGGGTTTGTTAAGGCCATTGATGCCCTCGTCATCAGTGAAGAAACCGTCAAGGGAGCCGAATTTGTCAACAACTACAGAAAAGAGAGAGGATTCCCGGCATTGGAAGTTGTTACGGTAAAAGTGATTGGTGGAGACGGAAGTGGGAATGCCAGCAACAACTGGAAGGGAAAGTTGAGCTCCACGGACATCCGAGAGGAGGAATGCAAGAGACTACATCTCGAATGAATAATTTATGAATTGAAGCAAACTGCGGGAAACTACCCCCACACTGTTGATAAAGCAAACGAGACATGTAGTGATTTCACCGAATCGAGATTCCCTTGTCAAATGGATTGGCACGGCGATTGTTTCGATCAGGATGATCTAATGCAAGAGACACATGCGAGTCGAACTTGGTCACCTCTTCGAACAAATTCAACGTCGGCTTTTCAAAGTCAAGGTACCTGCCCTTATCATTCACGTCAGCTAATGCAACTCTAATCTTGTCAAATGCTTGCACTCCGAGGCCTAACTTCTTTCTCAACCGAGCCTTTGTCTCTTCAAACGGTTCGTCGGGATACACGGCAAAGACGAATGGCTTGCTGTGAACATACGATGTTGTCTTGTGGAAATGGAAAACGGGAATGATGTTTAACAGCTTTGACAATTCCTGGGCCTGCTCAAACTCTCTTCTCAAGACGTCATCCTTAATATCGCTTGAGCTGATGTAGTTATCATCAAACCTCTTGAACATGTCATGACTGGATAGAATCTCGACTTCAGCGGGGAAGTATCCACAGTAGAGCTCATACTGATCGCTGATCTCCTCGATTGGTTTCTCAAACTTGATAAGATCGGCATACTTCCCGTCTTGGCCTGCCCACACGAGCAAATTGCTCCATTGCTCTTTAGGGATATTAAGTTTATGAATCAACTTTTTCACAACCTCCGCCACAGTACTGGTTTTGGGGACCAACAAATCAAGCAAGTGAGATTGAAGAATGCTGTTAAGCCAGTAAATCTTGATAGACTTCATGTTCTCGTATTCCTTCAAGGTAATGTTGAGGATCTCGTATTCGAATTGGGTAATCGAAGACACTGCAACCTGTTTGGCAAATATGTGTGATAAATGCAGAGTGGTGGATAATGGGAAACGAGTTCCGTGAGAGTTGACGACAAACAAGCGCAAGTATTCCCAGTTAAACTCTGAGCCAAGCTTCGAGGCAATCTCACTGGCAAGCTCTTGGTATGTGTACTCTGTGGAAACCCACAAGTCAAAGGATCTGCTCATTTCCTTTGCAAGCTCAATTTCCTGCTCCTCTGTCGACTCGGGATTGACCTCTGCGTCATCATTTGTGGGCGATGTCTCTTTCTTCTCTCCTTCCTGGACAAAATCACTATCTTCTTCCGAGTCCTTTGCCTTGCAAGGTTTGACCTGGATATGCAATCTAGTGAGCAAAAACTTGTAGTAGTCATTGGCATTGCCAAACTTCCGGCCGAGAGCCGCAGCTTCAACATCAGCTAATTGAACGGTCAAAATGTCACCCGTACTCAACTCGTTCTTCTCAATTGTCAATTCCGGGTCCAATGGCTCCACTCTTGTTTGAGAAACTTCCTCGAAAAATTGAAGTGGGGTTTCGGGGTCGAATTGAAGCAAATTGTTGACAGGTCCGACAAGTTCACTAATTACAGTATCCTTTGGAACTGCAATGTAAGTGAGTCCTCTCACTTCATCCGCCACCGGGTCAAAGTACTTGATGAACAAATAAGCATTGGTGTCATTAAAATCTGCACTTGTCACATCAACTTTGTTCGAAGTGATTTTTTCAGCCACAACATCAAAGTCGAAAGACTCAGGGGCAATCTTCACCTTAGATGTTGGTATATGAGTTAATTCCTTTCTCGGCTCTTCAACAAAGAACACCATTTCGTCATACTTCCGCTTGAAGCATTTAGTGTAGACTTGAGTGACTGTGGCATCAGCCAAATCGTTTGGAACGGGAACATCTGGCCTGTTCGTTTTATTGTTGCGATGCTTCACAGGTACTAGTTTGAATGGAAACTGAGCTATGTCAATGTTTTCATCCTTGGCAGATGCATCCTCGTCTGCGGTGTCGGCTTCAGCTTCCACAGAATCCTCCGGGATATATCCCAACTTCTGAGCCACAAGCTTATAGACAGTTGAGAACTTTGCTTCCTTTTTCACAATGATGCTCGTTGGATAAGCTCTTTTGTCGAAAATGTTGGCATCGTACAATTTTGGTTTCGAAGGATCTGGATAAGCATCAAAACCATTGTAATATGCGAAATTATCAACCGTGAGAATCTTGACATTCATGAAGAATAATGCCTCCCTCTTCATTCTTTCCCAGTTCGCAAGTTCCTCTCTTTCCTTATCAATTTGTGCAGCAACATGCTTCGGAATTGGCGCAAGCTCTGTGGGGAGAATGTATGGCAACTCAGACTCTCTGTAGTAAACCAACATGTAGGCAGACGTTGCTCTTCTCAATAGATACTCATTTTGCTCCAAACGTGTGAGCAGTCTAAGTTGAGCAGGTGACAAATCCGCCGCACCAAAGTTCTCCTGGAAAACCTGGGTCTTGGTGGCTTTCCAGACTTTGTCGTCGTCAAATCTCATCCAAGTCTCACTGCTGGATTCGGGTTTAATCATTGCGTAATAGTGGCCATTGGAAATACTACCTTGGTGAACCAAAACTCCGTGGAGTTTGTAGTTCCAATTTTGGTTTTTCACTTCAGCAGGCAAATCAACGTCCAAGTATGGGCTGAGATCAATTTTGTCAGGAAACTCGTACAAGTCATCAATTTTGACGAGATCGTCCACCATGAAGTCGTATTCAAATCTCTTCAATTGCAAGTGCAAAACAGGAGGAAATGATTCGAAAACCACTCCTTTCTTTGCATCCTGATATCCGTACTGCTCGCCTGCTTGGTATTTGTTTTCTCCGTCAAGCATTTCAATTTCAATGTAGTTTTCGAATGATTGCTGCAAGTTCTTGAAACCCTTGACGTTAAGTTGAATGTCCCAAAAATCTTCTTCCCTCGACGACTCATAAGGAACATTGACACATTTGATATATGATTTCATTTTACCCACAAAAACGTCGTTGAGCTTCTTCTCGATCTTCGTCCCTTTCATGGCCAGTTCTAATTTGTCCATGAGCACACGGTTTAACTCTTGTACATCATGCTGGGTAAAAGCATCACTAGAGTCCCATCCGAAGGACTTTGTCAATTCCAAGGTGCCGACTGGGTCCTTCGACAGTTGTAAATGGTAAAAAATTCTCTGCAATGCCAATGGCACTGCCTTGTGGTTCGAGCTTGATGATTCGGTCAGGACATCGGTTGGGATTTGACAGACGAGATCACGAAATACTCTGGTGGTATAATATGACTGCAACAAGGAGTTGAGGTAGCATGTTGCACCTTGGTTATTCAACCCGACGTAACCAGTGTTGGCCTTGGAATCATAGTTCACGAAGTTGTGCCATAAAACACCGGTGGAGGAGTCGTCAATAACACGCACGTAGCCAGTTATATTGAGTTTGTTGTTTTCCAAAATCGCAAATGGCTGGTTGACCTTTGCTCGACTGGCGAGGTCTCTGGAGGTGATGAAGGAAGAGAATCCCCAATCGGTTTCGTTCTTGTTGAAGCGGTGACTCAGTCCGCTGGGATAATGTGACTCGGGATGAAGAGGGTTCCACACATCTAGCGCAAACTGGGCGCACACATACCAATCGGGGTCCACCTTGTCCTCCGGCTCGATAGGATGTGGTTCCATATACACAGACACAGTATCATTGTTGCCTCTAGGAAACAAGAGGACATTCCATTGGAAGCCTCCACACTCAAATTGAGGCCCACGCACTTTCTCCTCGCGGCGAATGGCGTTCCAGTCGGTGATTTCCCAAGTGTAGTGTGCCTCATCTTTCACCGGGTAATCGGGAAGTGGCTTCATCAACCGTTTGGCAAGCGGGGCAAAGTCGTTCGCCAATGGGTACAGAGCAATTCCTGTGCGTTTTTGAGCTCCTGGCGACGGATCATTGGGGCTTGGGGCCTCGTTCTCATCGTGGTCATCAACGTCTAATTCCTCGAGCATCTCGACATCGGAGTCGTCGGAGTTTTCAATGTCCGATCCGTCAAGCACGATTGCCTCGCTGTGTCTCTTTCCGAGGCCGTCGCTTTCGCTTTCGATCTCGATCACCTCGTCGTTGTCCGCATTTACTCCGTCTGGGTGTGTGTCTCTATCGATCATGGCAGACAGGAATTGTGGTCAAAATGTGCAATTGCGGTAGTTGCTATGCAGTTGCAACGTGGCAATGGGGTGTATTTGCTTGGGTTTTCCCTAGTTTGACGCCAGCAATTGGCCACAGCAAGGGTAATGTGGATTGGGATGGGTGGCGGGGCAATTGGGGGATTGGCGCCGGATCTGATGGGTGGAATGCAGGAAAACTTGCAAGAATATGGTGGTAGCACACTGGAAATTCGAGAAATCGGCGTGGCAAAAGATGAATTCTCAACTTCTAGTGAATCAGTACTAGTTCTGTAGGGAGTAATACGTGATCTGGCGTGGATGCGGTGCCATCTGTCACGTGACTTGGTGTGGAGGGAGCCAGGGTCCAGATTTCGCCGTGGCGAAGCGACTTTTCTCCGAGGAAAAGACTTGGATGGAGACCCTGGGGAGTCTCAATGCCGGAAGTTGGTTTGGCTGCGCAATTTTCCGTCTTGTTGTGGTGAATTCAACGACACTGGGAGATGACCATCCAGTTGCTCGGCCCACGTGACACACCTTGGGGTAGAGTGAGTTTTACACTAGCGGTTTCTGGAATGACTCTGAGTCAGGCCACTAGAGGAGCACTCATAGTGACAATGTATCTGCAGAAAGCTGAGGAAACGTATGACTCAAGGTTTTGTTTGGGGATGTAGGTGGGAATGTCAATGGTGTTTCAAAATCTTCTCTGACCATTGAAACTGCAACAAGAGATGAGAAACTCGCCAAGAATGAAATCTGAGAAAGACACCTCCATTCAGCGAATACACTAGTCGCCTCTTTTTCCCAACCACTACATTTGCGCCTGCAAATCTTCCATTGGCCCACTAGCTTCCATCCTTCTCCATGTTTAGGAGGTACGGATGTAGTCCTGGCGATCGGAGCACTGAGCGTTTAATTTTTGGTCTCTAATATCTGCCTTTTCATGGAAAGTACAACCTCAAGACAGAAAATTCCAGCGTAACTACTAAGTATGAGGTCCGGATTCACATTCGGCCCGACACGTAATCGACAGCAGCTCAATTTTGCTCGAATTTAGCCAGATTGTTTCATTCTTTGCCAAATTGTGGCCAGTTTTTGCCTACAAGTCGCTCGTATTTGCCCAATTCCTGTTACGTTTTCGCAGGAGCCGGCCCCTTCAAACCAGGAGTTAGGCCAAGTTACTAATTTCCTCCGCAATTTGGTTTCCCGAACAGGATGTGAGGTTAGGTATTTTACTAGAAGCACCTGAAAATATTCGACTGTATTTCAATGATCGCCGCATTGGGGAGGTTATGTGGTGGAAATGGAAAGGTATGTCTCAGCGCTTAATCACATATTCAAGCACTTTCTCTCAATTTCATCGATTGCGGGTGTCCCACTTGACTCGCAGATTACACATGAAAGAAAAAGCAAATTTAGAGTTCCCCGACAAAAAAAAAACTCAGGGGATCAGCATTACAATCCTGAGATTCCGGATCTGCTTTGGGCCCCTTCTAGGGGTTGGCCCCTACTGGCAACTACTGGATAGCACGTGATGGTCGGATGCCCAGCTCTTTCTGGATTAAGGTCGATACTCCTGCAATCCGATCGCACAGGCAGGTTTTCCCATCGTACTGGCGAGCTGGTGCGCACAGATTTTTCTTCGTTTGCAGAATGAGCTGGACACCAACTGAAGCCGCCACAAGCTTGTGAGATGAGAATGTTTCTTTTTTTTTTTTTCAAGATCTGCCCCGTCTCAGAAAGTGCCAGTGGCTCTATGTTCGGCGGCATTGTATTCTCTCAACAATTTGGGTTTTGTGCAATCTAAACATGTACGATACGACTGGATATGCACCTCATTAAGCCGTTTTGGGCCACACGCTCACACACACCCTCGCCAGAAGGTCTAGATCACTGCCATCCATGCAAGTCAAGAAAATCACTGGCGAAAGCCGGTGTCGGAAGATGGACATATCGTTCATATGCCTCCTGCGAAATGGTGAGGTCATGTCGAAGTCAAACCTCCTACCATCAACAGAACGAGATCCCGGTGACCGGTGAAACATTCGAACCTGCAACCGCCACTTTTGTAGCACTTGACGACCGCTGTTTATGACAGGAGCCGACCCGAGGGTGGTCGAGACCTCGACTGGCAAAAACACAGGCGCGAAGGATGTATCGGATATGTCACGTGATCAGACCCTCGGAGACGGTCGGTTTCCCGAAACACTCGATGCGAAAACATTCGGGTCGCACGGTGGTTTCGAGCAATCGACAATGAAACTTGGCAATCCAAAACACATTCTGTCCATCCATGGACATATATCGTGGCCACTCCGGCTCAAAGTCGGCTAGGTTTTGTCGCCAGCGCTGTCCTCAAAGCATTGTGACCTCCTCGCTCAACGAAGCACCTAATTAACTGGCAGGAGTTGTGGGAAGAGCCGGGGGTGCTGCCCTGCATATCGCTGCGCGGACGCGGTGTGGACTCAGCCAATTCCTGCGCAAGATGCAGGCTGCCGACCGTCCCCCCGTTTGTGGCCAGTTCGGTATATATTTGTTGACGGTTGTCCACAAATTACTCCCGCTTTCTTTTTTTTCTCTTCAAGGTCAATCTTCTACAGTCATTCCTTTCACTCCCTAGACTTTTACCTTGCTGATTCCACTCATTTAATTATGTTGTTCAAGTCTCTTGTTAAGGCCGCCATGGTGGCCTCTGCTCTCGCTCAACCAGTCCAGCAGCACCAACACCACCAGCACGAGAAGAAGGCTGTTGTTACCCACACCGTGGTTGTGACCGTCGGTGCCGGTGACAGTGCTAAGGAGTCCACTTTGCCAATTGTGTCTCTTTCCACCCCAGCTTCCGTGACTGTGTCCTCTCAGACTGCTGTGAACAACG
This sequence comes from Sungouiella pseudoflosculorum, assembly GCA_030674735.1. Classification (NCBI taxonomy): domain Eukaryota; kingdom Fungi; phylum Ascomycota; class Pichiomycetes; order Serinales; family Metschnikowiaceae; genus Sungouiella; species Sungouiella pseudoflosculorum. The sequence continues at coordinate 79,754 of JAKUAO010000010.1, read as the reverse complement.
CAGTTCCATCTTCTACTGGTTCTAAGACTGGCTCTTCTTCTCAGTCCACCGCCTCTACTGGCCTGAACTTCTCTGGCGCTGCCAAGGGTATCACTTACTCTCCATACAACGCTGACGGTACCTGTAAGTCTGCTTCTGACGTCAAGACTGAGGTCAGTGCTCTTTCTTCTTACGAGATCATCAGACTTTACGGTGTCGACTGTAACCAGGTTGAGAACGTCTTGGCTGCCTTGACCTCCGACCAGAAGCTTTTCGCTGGTATTTACTTCGTCAACGACATTGCCAACGGTATCTCCACCTTGGCTTCCGCTGTCAAGAACCACGGTGGTTGGGACCGTGTCCACACCGTCTCTATTGGTAACGAGTTGGTCAACAACGGTGAGGCTACTCCAGCTCAAATTAAGTCCTACGTTGACCAGGGTAGATCTGCTTTGACTGCTGCTGGTTACACTGGTCCAGTTGTCTCTGTTGACACTTTCATTGCTGTTATTAACAACCCTGCTTTGTGTGACCACTCTGACTACTTGGCTGTCAACGCCCACGCTTTCTTCGACGGTTACGTGACTGCTCAGCAGGCTGGTGACTGGGTCTTGTTGCAAATCCAGAGAGTTGCTACTGCTTGTCCAGGCAAGTCTGTCTTCATCACCGAGACCGGTTGGCCAACCAAGGGTGACTCCAACGGAGTTGCCGTTCCATCTACCAGCAACCAGAAGTCTGCTTTGGCTTCTATCTCCGACAAGTGCGGTAACGATGCCATCTTCTTCAACGCCTACAACGACTACTGGAAGGCTGACGGTGCTTACAACGCCGAGAAGTACTGGGGTGTCTACTAAACGCTCTAGCGCTTAAAGCTTGTCCCTTCGTTTGTTGTCTCCGCTGAGACGTTTCTTTTCTTTATACCACATCAATGTTTTTTTGCTTAAATTGCGTAGATCTGTTTCCCGAGCCGAAAAAACCATTATTTTTTTTGTGCGGTATTTTATTGGAAAAAAATGCCTTGGTAATTCGCGCTGTTACAATTCCGCCCTCGGTTTTGTGAAATAGGAGGTGCACATCCCTCGGAACTGCTGAAAGGCTTCAACCACAATACCTACTGCATACTACTGGCTCGCTCAAGTTGGTAATGTACAATCAATCAATCAGTCAATAACTATCCTACTCGTCAATGCCCAAAAATGCTCTTCTGCTCTGTAAACTTTCTTCAGTTTGGAATGGCATCATTTTGTAGTTTCCCTTGCGCAAATATTGGTCGTATTCGGGAGTCCAGAACCCGTTCTGGTGTTGTGGGAACAACAAGTAGTGTAAACTATCATCGCCATGCTGCAAGATATGGTCAGAGCTCAACTCCTTGCCCATGCCCCGGAAAAGCTGCACCAAAAACTCGTGCATGTACTTGGCGTTGGCACCAGTCACACGGAACAAGTGACCGGTGAATCTTCTCTGGAATCCAATCCGCTCAAACTCCTTGTACACATTGTCGATGTCCTCTGGGCCCAGCTGGGTCAAGATTGTGCTGACCATGGCCAACACATCCTTGTGTTCCTGAGCAAAGAAGTGCTTGTGGAACATGTCGTCAACCGTAGCGTCACGAGGCAAGTACACCATCTCTCTGGCGAATGGGTCCTGCGACTCTGGCTCTTCCTTCATGTCGAACTCAAAGCCGTCGCCGTCCGAATGATCTGGGTTACCGGAAAGACTTGGGTGAATAGCACTGTGGTCTGCAAGTGCACGGACACCTGAGTTAACAATGTCGTCCTCGATGCTGACACGGCCAGCCTCGGCGCTGGCATTGCGGAGAGCCTCGTGAATGTTGGAGTTCTTAACCTCGCCAATTTCCTCATCCAAAGCCGATGCATCACGGGCCGAGACTGCCAAGTTGGCAACGGCAGCAGCAGCATTGGCATCCATTTGAGTGTGTGGGAGGTGCAGAACGTGGTCTGGGTGGCCCAAGAGATGGCCATTGTTGGCAACCGCAGCCACTGCTGCTGCTGCTGCCACCTCGGCATCGTCGTGAGCTTTCTTCATTCTGCGAACGTTATTTTCAATCTTTTTCTTCTCTTTCAGCGCCCGTGACGTCAAGTTCTTCATTGGCTGAGGTCCGTCTTTACTCTTCAACTCGCGCACATAGTAGTCACGGTACTTTTGCAAGCCGTAAACACGAGCAAACTTACGGTAACGATCACGCCAACTCAGCGATGAGTGTTGTGGGTTGTGGCGAGCGTAGTCGTCAAAGAACGAAATCAGGACTGAGAACTTGTTTTCGTTCAAGTAGCCATCCTTGTTGTATTGGCCATCAGCAAACTTCAATTGCTCTGGATCTTGGGTGCTCAACACGTGGTTGATGATGTCGTCACACAAGTGGAAGTCGTCCTCAGCAGAGAATCTGTTCTTGATGGTCTTGGCCAGGTTGACAGGAATGGCGATGCGGTTTCCCTCGTCGTCGTAAACCAAGTTGTCAAAGTCGTCAGTCTTGAAAACGTATTGCAACTTGTGTTCCAAATGGGCACGGAACCTGCTCCGCACGGAGTTACCCGTGTGGCCCTCCAAGAGTTCGTGGTGAGCCAACTCTTCGAAGAACTTGTGCGAAGTCCGGAACCGGGGCTTCAATCTCACCTGTTCCAAGATGTAAGCGTCAGCCTCAGCGTCGAACTTCTTGGTTGTCTTGCTGATTTTCAGCTTCTTGGCCAAGGCGTGTGCCACAGCGTTGGCAGCGTCCATGTTGTCATCGTAGTGGAGACCAGCCTTCTTGGCCATGGATGGATCGAAGCGGAAATCCTCAATGTAGACCATCAGGCCCTTTTTCAACAGCTCATCGATGAAGGCGAACGCAATGGTGACGCGGTCACCCCATGGGTACGAGCTCAATTGCACCACGTCGTTGCGCTCAAGAACACGGTCGTGGGTCTCAACCAACCCTCCGGCCGAGTGGATTAACTTTTGGTATTTTTCCCTTTGCGGATCCAACGGATCGATGTAAAAGACCATAGGCTGGCCCGTAGGGTCAGTGAAGATCGAGGAAATGACTCCTGGCGGAGCCATCACTTGGGTGGGTTCTGCCATGGTGTGTGGATGTTTTGCAAATGTCAAGGTGTTTGGGTGTTTGGGGAGGTGGAGGTGGGAGGAGGATGCGGTGTTTGGGTTTGGTGATGGTGGGCGTTGGGGGTAATGGCCCGTGCGGAAATGTGCGTGGTGCCCTGAGTAATTCTGAGCATGTGTCATGTATGCAGGTGGTGGACCCTGATCCTTTAACTTAGACGCCAGGAACATCACGAGATATTCGGAGTAGGCTATCGTTTTTTTTTTTCAGAGTTGGAGCTCATAGTAGTAGCATGAGCTTGTTAGTCGGCCATGGTTGCCCATAATCTTGGCTGGACACGATTAATGTGCAGTTCTCCCGCTGTTGGCGGCGCTTGTAAGTAATTCCATGAGATTCACATAAGGGCAAGAATGTGGAACTGCTACATTTCTTGTCAGTTTCTCTTGCAATTTGACCCAACGGAATGTGTGAAGTGACATAATACTTGGCGGGCACGAAAAGAGTTCGGGAGCCGTGATCTGCGGAAAGAGTATTTTCGCACCCAAACTCTTAACACCTTGACCAAGCATCTGGAACTGGACAGGCAAAGTTGTTTGTATTAAATGACAACTCATCATGCTGAAGAGGCAGCTCAGGTAAGAAATTAATGAAGAGGCAGTTAACAATCAGATTGACTGCAACAGGTTGATTTCAACCAGGTTCATTAAGATCAGTTGTATTACGATTAGTTGTATTACGATTAGTTGTATTACGATAGCTAAACTCACTGCCTCGGCAGACTCTATCTTCAGTCTCTAACACTTCACACGGACAACTTGTTCCTTGTACAAGATGCCGGTGGATGTTTGCTCCTGCCACATGACCATGGCGGCAAGGTGATCTCCTCCGAAACATCCGTGGTCAAGACCCTTGGCCCACTTCTTCAAGTTGAGGCTACGACGAGCATCGTGGCCATAGTATGCCACGTATTTGTGGTCAGTTGAGCCACTTTTGTTCTTGCGGTTCCAAACTTTCGACCACGAAACGGCTCTCTCCTCACGAGGATCGTCGGTAGTCTCGTTGTAAAACGGAGCCAAGTAAGATCTCATCTGCAAGCAATCGAGAGGATCTTGGTCATTGAGGTTAGCGGTCAAGTCCCATCTCAATCCAGCATGAACGGCCAAGCCTGATGCATAGTTGTGGCGACCATCGTTCTGAGGCGAATGCAATGGCACTTTGCCCAATTTCTTGATGACGGGACATTGATTTATATACTCGACATGATGCGGCTGCAACTTCTTGGCCAAAAGGAATTCTGGATCGTCGTTGAATCCAAGAGCAGAAACGCCGTTGTCAAGATAGGCCACGGCGGTGTCGTTGCTGGACACAAACTCTGGTCCGTTCAACCCGTGGAACGTGGCGTAGTTCTGCAACACATAGTACTCGTGGTTACCCAAGATACAGTCGATGTTGTTCTCGATCAAAAATTCAAGAACCTTAAGCGAGTCTGGGCCCTTGGAGATGAAGTCTCCCAACACAAGCAAGTGGTCTGTCTTGGGGTTGTATCCGACTTTCCGGAGTAACGCACGCAACTGAACGTATTGGCCATGAATATCACCAACGAGAATCATGCGCTGTTTCAAGGGACGTTTGCCGGAGGTAGGCTCCAACACAGTGTTTTCGGAGTTCACCTCTTGTTCGTGCTCGTCAAACTCTGTGTCGTCTTGTTCCTCAAAAACTGTGGTGTCCACTGCGTCCCACCGGTCAATTTTCCACGACTCAACCACTTTGGAGCTCACAGGCTGCAATTCCACAGGTACATCTTTGACCTTGGAAATACCGACAAGCTCAATTGCCTCGGGCACGAACATCCCCGGCAAAAGGAAGCAGAATAGATAGATGATGGCTGCGCTGACCGCCAATGCTCCAACGATAAGCCACCTCTTGGTGGCCTGAGAAAGGTTCAAGTCCTCTTCCTCATAATCAGAGTCCCCAGCTTCATTGTCCACGGAATGATACGAAGCCTGTCTGGCTGTCTTAATCTTAGTGGGCATAATGACTTACCGAAGATAACCGTGGGGCATATAGGATTTATATGTGATGAGGACCGATATGCCGCACTCATCATAACAGCATGGGACGCCAGACCGACCGTGAATTTCCAGCTTTTTTTTCTGTTGGATTCTTTGTTCGGTGAAACTAACTATTCATTTGTCCAATCCCGTTTCGAGGGCGGGTCGGAACGAAATTAGGTGCCCAATGAGAACAACAGCCGTATATTAGTCGCATATGTGCTCTGCACATGAAGTAATTATGTCAACACTACATGGCACTAACAATTGTGACACAAATGTGCATTGGTATCCAACAATAAAGAAGAAGTCTACCACGCCATAATTTATAAAATCAAAAAGAAAATCCATGCTCCCCTAACTGCTGCCTCCCATATTCCTTGCTCTTGTTCATTGTAGCAAATCCCATTCACTGGCTAAGCGAAAACGTGCGCACAAAGATTAGCCGTAACCATTAGTGCATAACCACTATACCGTCAAAGCTATCCAGCGTCGGTCCTTTCCATTCTCAGCCGCCTCCCACGCCTTCCTCTCTCTCAACTTCCTTTTGGATCACCAATTTTCTCGAAAGTAATTCGCGCAAGTGAGGATTGACTTGTGCTTCATAAAGCTCACCTTCTTGTTGTTTACGCAGATTTTCCCGATCGATGAGGTCGATCATTCTTCTGAATCGGAGGAAAAGCAATTCTGCTCTAACCAAAAGATCGTGGAGATTCATCTTCTCCAGGAGATCGTTCATGTACTTCAAGACTTCGTCGAAACGCAGTAAATTCTGGATGATTATGCGCTCATTGTCAGACAACACAGCCAATGCAACGAATAAATGGTACTGGCTTGAGTAGTAATCGGTCCATAACACTTCCCAAAGCGTATTCACCTGTTCCCATTCAAATTCACGCTTGAACCACACCAAAAGCATACGGAAAAAGAAAAAGAGATCGGTGGCCTCACATTTCTCCAAATGACGGAACAAGTCAGGAAGCATAAATTGGACTAGCTCGTTAAGCACGAGCATCTGCCTCTTCATGCCGCTCTGGTCTCTCACGAAGTTTCTCTCCATCCTGTCCATGAAATGAGAAAAGGCCCAAAATGACATTGTCTCGTTCTGAAACACCACGTAGATCGGAGAGAGCAAGTCCGTCATACCTTGCACGTAGCCCAAATTCTCATTGTACTCATTGTAAGTCAAGAGGATTTCCCGCATTCTAAACAAATGTGGGTTTGTGATGTGGGACAAATTCCAATCCTCGTCCTCATCTGGAGTCTCAGGTGACGATTCTCTCTCGGGAACACTTTGGTTTTCATGACCAGTCGAACTGTTGTTAGCTGTAGATCCCTTCCGTTTGGTGTCCTTGAAAATTTCCAAGTTACGGTCGTTGCGGTGGATGTCCTTCTCAATCCTGACCTTCTGGTCCTTCCAGAACTCAGTCTGGCGCTTGTCCTCGTCGTCAACCCATCTTCTCTTATAGTCGCAATAGCCGGATTGCAAACTCTGGAAAATGGTCTCACGCTCTTTGCTCGAAGAATCCCATGGGTAGACCCCGAGCAAGAAAGGCCAAACTTCCAGTCTCACGTCCTTCGTGAGTCCGCCATGGAATATTCTGCTCTTTGCCTCGTCAACAGTGACAGTAAGACGTCCCTGATGATCGAAGAGGCCTTGCCATTCAACCTTCGACACTGGCTTTCTCCGAGAGGCGTTGCTGATTTCCTCCGGAGTCAAGAGCTTATCGTCAGGGCCGAGTTCCAGGTTGATGCGAGCATAAACCGCATCTTCGAGCATGAACTTGCGCTGCGATTGCTCGGCTTCTTCCTTCACTTGGGCAGCCCACTTGGCCAAGTACACTCTGGCACTGTCGAAATCGTTGCTGATCTTCTGCACCTCGGGCTTACTCGCAATCACATTGACCACAACCTGCGGAACGTGCTCATCCACCAAATCAATCACCTGGTTTTTGGTCCGCTGGCCAAATGTGGCCACTGTCTCCAACACCTTCCACTTGGCAGTAGCAAGAAGCTTGTTCACATCTGGAAGCTTGAAAGGCTCCAGTTTTTTCGGCTCAGCCTTGGCCACTCCACTTTTCTCCTTGAATGGAGAGAAATTGCGCAAGTCTGCCAGCGATGGGTCTACCAAGTACACCGAAGGTTCCACATTGGACTTCTCCACGGTGATTAACAAGCTGAGAGCGTTCAAGAAATCCTGGCCGCCCCAGTACATTTGGCCGTCGTCGCCAAATGGATCGAACCGCTGGTTCTTGACCTTTTGCTTCTGGAGGGTCAGAGGAGACTCGTCGTCATGGAAGAACACCACTGGCAATTTCTCGCCCGCCTTGGTGTGCACCACAATGGAGCCGTACCACCATCCAAGCGACGGCGTCCGGAATTGCACCAGGTAAATGTAGGAAAGTGGCACCGAGAAGCTGAAGCCTGAGCCAAACGTCTGGGATGGCTTCGCCACCACTGGCAACCGATTCTTGCGTGGTTTCTTGGAGGACGACAACAGCAACGCCTGGATTTCCTCGGCCAATTCGTCGGAGATCTCAGCATCCTGGTAGATCTTCAATTCCTCCGATGAAAGCGTGGACTCAGGAGTGAAGGAGAGGAGAATCTCCTTATTGATGGCCCCACCAGGACGAGCCAACGAGAGAAACCCGGGCAAATTGTCCTTTTTGGAGGTGGACGGGTGGAGGTATGTCTTTGCCTTGACATAGACAAGCTCCACCTGCGACAGCGAAACCAGTTGTTTTCTTGGTTGCGACATGGGAAGAGAAAGTAGCACAACTGGGGCTGATTTGGGGCTAATATGGTAGGCAGGAGTGGCACATGAGCCTGTGCACGAGGCTGGGGAAGGTAACAGGGACAATAGGAAATGTCAGAGCCTGAGTAGCGAAAATTTAGTTTTGGGTGGTGAATTGGGGAGTTGATTTGAATACGGTGCATTTCCAAGTATTTTATTTTAGTAATTTGCTGGTTCTACTTGGATTTAGTGGTGGTTGGCCTGAGCGACTAGACCTGGTGGCTAGTGTATCGGTCACATGTGCATGACTAGATCCAAGTGAAGAGGCGAGGCTCATGGCTGAAATGTATGACGCTCGAAGCTGAATTTTATTATGGGAAAAGACTTCTTGTGAACATTTATTGATTCTGAGGAAATTGTCGGACTTGTCCAAGATAAGTGGCCCAAAGGGAGTAGATTGCTCAATAGGCCTCACACCCACTTTCGATTGCGAAAGTGCTGACGTTGATGCTAAATCCGTAGATAACGATACTTCATTTCGTGTTAATTAGGTCGTCCAAAAAAAAACTGAAGAACAAGGGCGAAACAACTGTAGCAAGCCCTGAAGAAAAATGTCTTCTGAAGGAAAATTATCGACGCTTCAATCTCTTGGCCCTTTCGACTCTACAACACACTCTAATGCTTCATTCTTTCCTAATCTATAAGTACAAAGATCCAGCAGAAACAATGTCTCTGTGCACCAAATCGGCTGCCTTGTCCATCTTCTCCTCCAAAGCAACATTACCAATCGTCTTGGCCGCAGTGACCATTTGGCGAATCATCTCTTCCAATCTCTTGAACATTCTGATGAGCGATCCCTCGTAGACATCAGTCATCTTACAGATTTGCGTGAAGCTGGCTCCCTTACACCAGGCATAAGTCACCTCCATAAGCTCTGGGCGGAACAGCTCAACGTAGTCCTTCTCCACGATGTCAATCTTACACTCCTTGTAAGTCTTTGCAAGTCTGGTTGCCATGTCTTGCATTGCCTTCAATGGCTCTGCCAATTCGGGCTTGAGACGTGGAACCTCCTTGGCTCTCTCTTGGAAAACGAAACACGACAACAAGGCTGCGCACTGCTCCGGAGTCAAGTCGTTGAAAGTACCGTTGAAAATAAGCTCGGTAAGAAGAAGCTCATCTCCCGTGGAGATTTCACAGGCCACACGACCCTTCAACTCGATGATATCGTTCTGAGTGGTGAAGCCAAGCTTTCTCAAGACTCTCTTTCTGTGCTTCAAGTCGTCGAGCTGGATCACTGCTTGTGCCTCGAGAATCTTCTCCTTGGTGTCCTTGATCTTGGCGTCGATGTCCATTTTCAGCGAGAACTTCTTGTACAACTCCTCGATTCTGTCAGAACCATGCAATGGGTTGGTAGCCAACTTACCTTCCAAAACGTCGATCTTGCGCACCAACATCTTGAAGTCAGCATCATCAATCTTCATGCTCTGGACTGGATCCATCAATGGGATTCCGTCGGGCAATTTCTTAGGCAAATCCTTCAAAGTACGGACCATGTTACGCTTTGCGGTGGAGCTCTTGAAATCTTCAGGAACCTTCAAACGGACACTCGAAATGGCTTCGATCGAGTCCAAGGTGATAGGAATGTACTCAGCTCTGGATTTCTCGTCGCCAGTAGCAGGACGAATGCCCTCTGGGAGGAGAGGATTGAATGGCTTGATCAAGTTCACAGGAGAATCAACAAACATCGTACAAACAAAAGCACTGACGATGTACGATTCGTGATCCGTGAAAACTTGAGATGGGTTTCTCTTGTTGGATCTCTTGCTGAACGAGGCAACCATACCCCATCCATATTCCTGGTCACCAACCTTGATCTTGATAACTCTTCCTGGCTGCAAGAACGGAAGAATGTGACCAGGGTGAGTAATCACACGACGGACATCATCCTGGTAGCCCACCAACTGCTTCTTCAAGTCGTAGTATTCTTTGACCAAGTATTCGTCCTCCACATTGGTGTTGTTGAACTCCAAGGTCAACTTCTGGAGCTCGTTTTCCATCACAGGAACAGCAGCAGCATTTTGGAACTGGAAGAAGGAACTCTCCAACATGAACTCTGGAGAAATACCTTCCACACGCATCAAGTTCAAGATCATGTTGTATCCCAAGTGGAAAGCAGAGTCCAATCTGTCAGCCTGACCCTTAACCATTCCCTTGGCAACTTGAGGCTCCATCTTCTCGTCAATCATCATGATCACAATACCTCTGTCATCCAAACCTCTTCTTCCTGCTCTACCGGACATTTGGATATATTCACCTCCAGAGACCCAACGGAATCCCTTACCGTCCCACTTTCTCACCGAGGTGAAAACAACAGTTTTGGCAGGCATATTAAGACCAATGGAGAATGTTTCTGTGGCGAAGAGAACCTTAAGAAGACCTTCCTGGAACAAGATTTCAATGATTTCCTTAAGAATAGGCAACAATCCAGAGTGGTGAATACCAATACCTCTCTTCAACAAGGGTAAGATGTTCTTAATTTGAGGGAGCTCTTTGTCTGCATCAGGCAATAAGCTGATGGCATTGTCGAAGATTTTCGTGAGAGCAGATCTCTCCTCGTCGTTGTTGAAATCCAACTTCGACATTTTAAGGGCGAGCGACTCACAGTCCCTCTTGGAAAAGGAGAAGACAATCACAGGGTTGTATCTCTTCATGTAAATCATCTTAACGATCTTGTAGATGTCACTCTTGCCATCCTTATTTCCACCCTTGAAGGTTTGACCGTTCTTCTTTCCTTTGGCGTCAGCAGAGGCAGGGTCGTCACCAATGTTGTTGGAAATCGACGACATGGCCTTTTGGAAATTCTCCTCACGGAAAGTTCCCTTCTCGTCCACCACCAAGTGGATACCGTCCCCAGCAGCTGGGAACAAGTAGTGCTGTAGCGGAGTTGGACGGAAATCAGTGTAGACAACGTGACATGGCTGATTGTGGGTTTTGACAATCCACTCAGCAAACTCCATGGCGTTTGGAATCGTGGCAGAAAGGAAGACATGGTGAACCTTGTCTGGAAGCAAAATGATGGTCTCTTCCCAGACAACACCTCTGGACTTGTCTCTCATGTAGTGGACCTCGTCGAAAATGACCCATGCCACTTCTCTCATCACCTCAGAGCCTCGGTACAACATACTCCGCAAAATCTCCGTAGTCATCACCAAGCAGCCCGCATCGGGGTTGATAGTGACATCTCCTGTCATCAATCCCACGTCTCCAAACTCAGCAAGAAGTTCTCTGTATTTCTGGTTACTCAAAGCCTTGATAGGCGAGGTGTAGATGACTCTCTGCTTGTCTCTGAGCGACTGGGCAATGGCATACTCTGCCACCACGGTTTTACCAGCCGAAGTGTGGGCAGACACCAACACCGACTCATCTCGGTCAATACACGAGATTGCGGTATCCTGGAAAGGATCCAAGGTGAAAGGGTAAGTTCTGGCCTCTTCCTGACGCTTGTGCTCTCCAATAGGAATGTATGGGTAGTCTGGTGGGATGGCCACCTGATGTCTGACTTGATGCTTCAATTTGAGGCCAGATTTTTCGGGAGTTTCGTCGCTCGATGGAGCCAACAACCCGGACGAAGGAGCAACTTCACGCAGTGCCTCGATCTCCAATGCATCACTCACCACGGGGTTAACCTTTTTGGGAGGAGCCGCCGTATCCTGTTTTTTGTGGGTTTCTGCTGGTTCTGGAGATGCAAGTCTTTTTTTCAGATTTTGAGCGGGTTCTTTTGGTTTCGAGGTGCTGCTGGCCACCTTGTCGGGGACCGCAGACGGAGTCTCGGAAAACACATCGAAAAGGTCGTCGCCGTCCATTTCGGATCTGTGGTTCTTGATAATTTGGAGCCTAAGTTTTTTAGAGATAGTTGATGAGATGACACCCGTACACCCAGGCTGGGGAAGATAGGCTAGTAAGGTGGTGGAAGTACCTTTACGAATCATGAATATTGACTTTTAATTTTTAATTTTTTGTTTTCGGTGTAACTTGTCTTTTTAGGAGTTTGAATTTTTCTTGGATTGGTTGTTCTGGAGTTTAGAGTCTATGGTTTGTGTGGATTGAGGGTGTGTGGTGGAGGCATTGATAGGTGGTGAGTAACAAATGTAGCGAAAACTCATCTCGACCTCATTTCTATGGAAAAATTATAATATACGACGTTTGGTTTCTCATTCTAATTCTATATCTATTTTATCGGGAAGTTTTCTCCTATTTTCGATTTATTAGACTTGTTTGTTGATTGCGAGTTTTGTCTGATGATGGAGAATGTGTGAAGAAATTGAGAAGTAAAGTTTGACTCAGGAACTATCTACAATTATTTTTCTTTGAATGTGCTTATTATATGAGGCGTAAAAGTCACCTTTGGCTAAGGCGACAGTACCGGGGTCTAAGTATATGCGAATTGGACAATTGAGTGTAGATATCAGTTGAATGCTCATGGGTTTCCACAACTCAACTCTGCTTCTGTTTGCCGCTCAAGCTCTTTGAGCGTTCTCCATTTCTCCTTGTCATAGACTCCCACAATAGCACTTGGGATACTGCTGACCCTTGAACCTTCCGAGCACTCACCCGGTTCAATGTCCGGAAGATGGCTATGGAACGCAGGGAGTAACTTGTTGCTTTGAGACATGGATTTTCGGTGTCCAGCTCGGTACAAGTTGTAAGGAGCCAGATGGGGGTATACCAAGCGCTGTGGAACAACTGGCTCAGGTGCCATTGTAGACGAGAAGAACGCCTTGATTGACTTGCGAGGAGAGTTGGACCGTGTTGACTTGCCAGAAGCCAATGAGGTCAGAAATGATGCCATGGAGTTGGAAATAGACAGAGTGTGTTGGTGGGAATGTGTAGCTCCAGATGCGACCGGCTCAATCATTGAGTCTCTTCTCTTAAAAACGCCCATCATTTTTTTAATTGGCGATGAGCTTGAGGTTCGAGACTCACGAACTAACTGCTGGTCTGGCGTGACAACTGGAGCAATGCAATGCGTGAAGGTAGCGTCCAGTGATGCAAAGTCACTAGAATTGTTGCTGGTACCCTCGGAGATTTGTCGGTAGGTATGAAGTGAAGGGGCACTGAGGGAATGCGACAGACTGTTGGAGCTGGTGACAGCATACAAAATTGGTTTAGCGGAATGGCTGTGGGACATCCAAGCCAGTTTGTTGACCTCCCATTCATCAAGACTGATATTTCTCATGCCTGAATGATTTGGAGTCAGTGAACTGGATACATTCCCGCTGTCGCTTACCCACTGCGGAGCCGAGCGAGGAATATCCTCTAAACCATCCATTGTAACGGAAAGTCTGGTGGGACTGCCATGGATGGTTGATTTGGAATCAGATACAGCTGGCGAAATAGCGCCATTGCCGAAATCATGCAAGGGAAGTTGAAGTGAGTGGCTGTGACCAGAGTCAGAAGCTTTAGTATGCTGGCATGTAACCTTAAGAGTCCCCGTGGAGGAAACATCGTCGGTCAGTCTAGCTGCATAAGCGGCCTTGAATATTTCTTTGACACCCAGCAAGCGATCGTCTTGGATCAGCAACCGGGAAGGAGTCAGTCGCTGCTTTTTCATTCGAAGTTGATCGGTAGTGGAGCTTCGAGTCAAGTATGAGTCGTACCAGCTCTTGCCATCTTTTCTTTCTGAATCTGAAAACAGGGGACGCAGCTGTGAAAGGTACGGAGTCGAATACGAGAGTGGAATGGGCTTGGTGTTCATCCAGTTGTCGGTGCCGCCATCGTAAAGTGCCGTATCGGCAAGAGAAGCCTCGATGATCATGTTGAAATCTCCAACGTCTTCTGCCTCATCCAAAGATTCAGGACCCACAACTAATGTCCCCTCCGAAGCCTTGGTATGAAGGGCTGCAGACAGGGGAAGTCGAAGACACGACTTATGGTCATAGGACCAGCTCACCTTGCGAACTGGAGCCGCCACTTCTAGTGGCTTTAATGATTGGACTGCTGTGCAGATCGACTCGGCATCGCTGTTTTCCACGTTGCTCTTTTCGGACTTGGAAGTACGAACTTGTATCCACAGGAGAGTTGCGGAGGATCCCATGAGAAGGATTGATGCCAAAGAGAGTATGGACAGTATGGTTCGGTAGTATCTGGGCGAGTGGATGTCACCTTTGTTGTTCACAACCACCACCCCCAGCCAAATAGCTCCCCCCAAAAACAGGGCGTAGGCCACACTATTGATCATCGCCACAGACTTTTTGTGTCGACGAAAGAAAAGACTTGGAAGCTGGATGGCCACCACCATTGCGGAGACAACACCAAGAACCAAAAGCGAGACCCAGCCAACTTCAACATATGCTAGTAGAGCTAGAACCAATTGGGCCGTACATAGGGCGAAGAGCAAAGGCCGAAGAAGCCAATGCACGTCGAGCATAGAAGAAACAATGAAGTCAGAAAGGAGACGTAGTTGGAACTTAGACGGACGTTGTATAAGGTTTCCAGACGAATATGATGGGTGTTGATTCACGGATGGAAGGTGTTTATAGAACGTCCCGAATAGGCAAAATGGGTGCAAAAATGCAAGCAAGTGATCGCCTGTCCACTGCCTGCAGGACGATCACTATAGTAAGTGCTAGCAATTGAATAGGGAAGGTTAATGCCGTGCCTGTTGAATAGCAAGTTTGAAGCACGTTTTGTTTATAGCAAATTTCGTTTATAGCAAATTTCGTTTATAGCAAATTTTGTTTATAGCAAATTTTGTTTATAGCAATTTAAGAAAGGCAAGGGAAAAAAGGGAGTCGCATCCTCTAGTTGTAGGCGTAGTCACCGCCGATCCATCTGTTGACCATCTCCAAAGAGTTCTCGGGCTGATCAAATGGAACCATGTGGCCACCACCAAACACACGCAAGAAGGTGAAGTTCTCGTAGTTCTTGACTTCACCGGCAGCCTTCTTGTCCACCTTCCAAGTTCTGATAGGCTGAGCGGCGAACTTCTCGTGACCAGACCATGGCAACTTGTCGGACCAAGCCTGGTTACCCAACCAGTTGCAAATGAAGTCCTTGTCACCAGCATACACAAGAACTGGCAATCCGCTCTCCAACAAGTCAACCACGTTCTTGTGGTATGGCTTCATCCAGTCACCAGCAAACATGAAGTTTCTGTTGACGTCAAAGTTGCACGATTGGTAATCCTCGACCTCGACACCCAACTTGGCCTTAACCTCAGGCAAGTTCAAGTAGTCGTCAATGTACTGCAATTCCTTGTAGCACAAGTTGGAGCCCTCACAGGTAGTTCTGATGTCGTACACGTTTCTTCCAGTCTTCTGGTATGGACCCATCTGGGCATTATTACAGTAGATGGTGGCTGGCACACAAGACCACACCGAACCAGAGTTGTAGCACGACTCAATCAAAGACAAACATCTTGGGATGGAGTCGGCCATGCTCTGACATTCCTCGGGCTCCAACACTGCTGGTTCTCCGCCCTCACCACAAGCCATTGGCTGGTAGTACTCGTATTGGGTCAATGGGTCGGTCAAACCGTTTCCAATCAAGACAGAGGTCAAGTTGAAAGAACGGTCGTCGTGGCTCAAGATCTCAGAAGAGAACACTGGAATGTAGTGGCCACCGTAAGACTCACCGGCAATGTGGAAGTCTTGCTGTTTGTACTCTGGGAACTGCTTGAAGAACAATTCCAAGAAGGCGTAAACATCCTGACCAGCAGCCACGGTGTTGGTAACAGACTCAGAAGAGTATGAGAATCCAACGTTAACTGGCTGGTCCAAGAAGATCACCGAGGCGTTGTTGTTCCACGAGTATGGGTTGAGAGTTGGCTTCAAGCTCTTTCCGATGGACGATGGGCCCAACTCGAAGAACAAACCGGTCAAAGAAGAGCATCCTGGGCCTCCGTTCAACCACAAGATGACTGGGTCGTTCTTGGGGTCGTTACGCGACTCAAAGAACCAGTAAAAGAAGTGCTTGTCCTCATCCTCCACGTCCAAGTAACCGGTGTACTGCTTGACAGTGTCAATGCCCAAGTCTTCAGGAGTCGCCTTGACCCTCAACTTGTGGTTTGGCAACTTGGCGTCGCTGACGTGGAAGTCGAATGTGGCCTTGTTCTTGGTGGCCTTCTTGGGAGGACTCTTGAACTTCATGTCGCCAATTGTGTCGGGAAACTGGGCAAACATGTCGTACCACAACTGCATGGTGTCCTTGGAGATGTTCTCCAATGGATCCTGGAAGTACTGGGCGATTTTGGCAAACACATCGCCCTTTTTGCCGTCCAAGGCATTGACAATCAGTCCGTAGTGGGACGACACCTTGTCGACGTTTTCCGACAAAATCTGCTGCACGCCCTGGAAGTTCTGGGCGAAACGGGGCAACGTGAGTGCATTGGCACTGGAGGCGGCACACACGACGGTGGCCACGGTGGTAAGCTTCATGATGGAGGTTCAAACTTTCTCAAGACAAAGAAGCGAGTTTTCTCGAGCAACGGGAATCCGGGGACTTGGCGGGCCAAAAAACTAGACGGATTCTACAGCGGCAAAGAAACGTAAGCACTTAAAGTAAGTCAAGCAGAGATAGTTTGTGGAGTGGGGCGAATTGTGGCCGGGGACCGGAGGTTATATACCAGCACTGTCTGCAGGACGAGCTTTGCCTCAAGATAAGAGGAATCTCAAATTTGGGCCGAATTGGTGCGAGATTGCTCTATATTCAGCCAGCCTGTGACAGCCACCAGCGGGTGACGGGAGGTACGGGTGTATGCCTTAGCCATTTGGTGGAGTGGCACGAGGTGCCAATGGGCAAGTATGGCGAATTTGGTGGTTTTCACGTTTTGTGCTCCACAGTTCATCATGGCATCGGCTCCGAGGTTGCGATCGAGCTGAGAAAAAAACGAAATTTCCCCAGTTTTCCCCGAACTTGCCCACCCAAGCTGGACTCCACTGGTCCTACACCCGTGCACCAAGCCAAAACCACCTCCACCAACACCATGGGTCTTTTCGCCAAGTTGGGTGTGGCCAGAGAGAAACTCACTCTCGTTGGGCTGGGCGTGTCTGGCAAGGTGTACTTGTGCGAGAAAAACCACCAATGTTGCGTGGTCAAGACCTACCACTGTAAAGAGCAGTACGAGACTCGGAAAGACTATCACCAGCGGGTACTTCACGAGTACGAGGTGCTCCGGCTGCTTCACCAGGAGAACTTCATCCAGGTGTTCAAGTATAAAGTGCTGTTGGACGGACTTACCGTGAAAATGTATATGGAGGCTGGTTCCACCGACTTGGGCCGCATGTTCTCCACATCACTCCGACTCGAGCTCGAGGAGGTTCTCTGTCTCTGGAAACAACTCTGTATTGGGGTGCAATATTTGCACTCGCAGGGCCTCTGCCACCGCGACCTCAAGCTAGAAAACTTGGTGTTGGCCCGCAATTCCACCACCCTCAAGATCTTGGATTTGGCAACCGCATGTAAGAGCGGGCCCACCAGCCCGGCGCGCGGGATAGTAGGGTCAAAGTCGTATATGGCGCCTGAAACGTACTCTCTGATCGCCTATGATGGCCAAGGTGCCGACATGTGGTCGGTAGCTATCATTCTATACTACTTGAGTAACCACGGGTTTCCCTGGGCGAAAGCGGTGGAGGACGACGAAAAGTATCGGGCTTTTGCCGACAAAAACACAACTTACGACGTCACATCCGTAACGGACCCGATATACAATGCCAATGGCATAGAGGTGGGCCCAAACCAGGTTCTACGACTACTCCCCGCCGAGAGCGTGGATGTGGCCCGGCAATTGTTTCAAGTCGAGGCAAATGCTCGAATTGACGCCTCAAGCCTCACTCAGGACTCGTGGTTCCACTCAATTGCCTATTGCAATGGTGGTGTGCTGTGTGGAGCCAAACATAAGCTTCTGGGGTAGAAAATGTGGAGCCCGCCGGTTTCGTCAGAGTCAACGCCAATGACTCTGTTGTCGCCAAACAATCAGAGTCGTTCCACATTTTAGGTCGAGAACCCTGAACTCGCCTAAGTGAGTCAAGCTGGAGTTACCAGCCGTTGGGTGCAATCCTGGCCGGACCGGCATCCTGCCTAATTGGGACATCCGACTTTCGTACCAGCCAATCACAGTGGACGAATGAGGATGCATTCGGTGAGTCACCCAATGCTCACTGAGCGACTTGGGGCCAACTCAGTGCAAAAAGCTATGGTGCCAGAGGAAATCTGCCAGCAGAGAGAAAGATTTGGGAAGAGAGACCGGAATTGGGGTCAAATTCGGGGACAGGGCCCGATAAGATAGCGCAGGACCGGTGACTCTTGAGGGAAGGATGACTCCAGTGACTCCGGTGACTCCGATGACCCCACACATTCCGAGGGCAGTGACTCGCCAGAGGCGCCCCCGAATTGCTTGGTGGCTAACTATTGACAGATCACGTGACTCAGTAGTTAAGGCGCCCCTCGGTGGCATCCACCCCGCACCGGTTTGGCTTGGAAAAAAAAAAACCCATATAACAAGTTCAACTCCACCTTGAATCCAAAGCAAGTTCCATAATATGCTTTCTCGTTCAGTTCGTGCATTGAGGCACGTGCCAATGCCTCTGTTGGCCAGATCCTACGCTCTTTCCGCCAAGGCCCAGGCCCTCATCTCCAAGCCCGTGAGTGAGGTTGATCCTGAGATGGCCCTGATCTTGAAGGAAGAGAAGGACAGACAAAGAAACTCCATCACTTTGATTCCTTCGGAGAACTTCACCTCCAAGGCCGTGATGGACTTGTTGGGCTCTGAGATGCAGAACAAATACTCTGAGGGTTACCCTGGTGAGAGATACTACGGTGGTAATGAGGTGATTGACAAGGCCGAGTCTCTTTGCAGAAAGAGAGCTTTGGAGGCATTTGACTTGAACCCAGAACAGTGGGGTGTCAACGTGCAGCCTTTGTCCGGTGCCCCTGCCAACTTGTACGCCTACTCTGCTATCTTGGAGGTTGGTGACAGAATCATGGGTTTGGACTTGCCTCACGGAGGTCACTTGTCTCACGGTTACCAGACCCCAACTGCCAAGATCTCCTACATCTCCAAGTACTTCCAGACCATGCCTTACCGTTTGAACGAGGAGACTGGTTTGATCGACTACGACACCTTGGAGAAGAACGCCATCTTGTTCAGACCAAAGGTGATTGTTGCCGGTGCCTCGGCCTACTCCAGAGTCATTGACTACAAGAGAATGCGTGCTATTGCCGACAAGGTTGGTGCCTACCTCTTGTCCGACATGGCCCACATTTCCGGATTGGTTTCTGCCGGTGTCACCGACTCTCCATTCCCATACTCGGACATCGTCACCACCACCACTCACAAGTCGTTGAGAGGTCCACGTGGTGCCATGATCTTCTTCAGAAAGGGTATCAGAAAGGTCACCAAGAAGGGTAAGGAGATTCCTTACGACTTGGAGAGAAAGATCAACTTCTCGGTTTTCCCAGCTCACCAAGGTGGTCCACACAACCACACCATCTCTGCTTTGGCTGTGGCCTTGAAGCAGTGCACCTACCCAGAGTACAAGCAGTACCAACAGGAGGTTGTCGACAACGCCAAGGCCTTCGCTGACGCTTTGAAGAACAACGGCTTCAACTTGGTGTCTGACGGAACCGACACCCACTTGATTCTTGTGGACTTGCGTTCCAAAAACATTGATGGTGCTCGTGTGGAGGCTGTCTTGGAGAGAGCCAACATTGCTGCCAACAAGAACACCGTGCCCGGTGACAAGTCTGCTTTGTTCCCAAGCGGATTGAGAGTTGGTACTCCAGCCATGACCACCAGAGGTTTCGGCCCAGAGGAGTTCGCCAAGGTTGCCGACTACTTCCAGAGAGCCGTGGACATCTCCATTGCTTTGAAGGCCAAGGAGGAGGGTACTATTGCCAAGGAGTTGTTGGCCAGCTTCAAGAAGTTGGCTGACGAGAGTGCCGACGTCAAGGCTTTGGACGAGGAGGTTAAGGAGTGGGCTGCCCAGTTCCCAGTTCCAGGTGATCTTTAGTGGTAATACAGTTAATCAGCATTGAGAACCAGTTGTAGAGAGGCTAAGTTCTGGAGCATAAGGTGTGAAGAGAAAGAGCTTAAGGACGAACTTTTCATGATTTTGGAATCACGAATACGGCCTGGGGCCGAATTGGGACAATTTTGGAAATTTTGAAAAAAAAATTGGAAAACAATTTCACCTTCATTCCCACTCTCCAGCCGACTCCAGTTCTGCTCTAGTAATCGCACTTTGGTGCAACATAACCCCCACTCACCATAGAGATAATTAGAGAAAACACAAAAAACCAGCGTAAACAGCTTTAGAATTCCTTGTTCCGAACTCGTAAATTCCTCTTTTTTCGTCTGTTCCCCAACTCTTTCCTCCTCCAATACTTCTAGTCTGATCAACATCCGGCATACGCATAAGTTATAACTCTCACCTCACACTAAATCAACCGACCAACTACACCATGCCAGCAGCAGAAAGCGACCCCACGGCGAAAATTCTACCACAATACCAGCAATCGGGTGCTTTGACACAGAAGATTTCATGGTCCAAAAATGGCTTCATCACGTACGCTCAAACCGACGTGGCTGCTGGGCACAACTTATATTTGACCTATCTTGAGAATACAGACGGGAAAGATTGGCAGTTGGCACGGCCACAGGGGCTCACCATTCGCCCGCTGGAGGAAAATAGCGTTCCTGATGTCTCCTTGGTGCAATGGAGCAATTTGCTGACTGATTTGGCTGTTTTTGACGAGTACGGCAACTTCTACATTTTGTTGGCGGGGGTGGGCCTACTAAGCGGTAACGACAAGAGCACCCACGCGGAAACCTCCAACAACGGGAGCTCGAACGGTACCCCGCACTCCAACGGCAACGGGAACGGTGCAGCCCATGGGAAATCCAATGGGAATGCAGCCAAAGATTCCAACTCCAAGGACGATCTGGAGGGTCCTTCGTACGAATTGACATCGTACAACCACACCGAGATGATTTTTAGAGACATTGCGCCGCGGGATGGACCGGTGCACAGCCGATGTGTTGCGTTCAAGTGGCTCGGCATTGAGAAGCCCCAGATCATCAACAAGCCGGCCGAGTTGGGTGCCGACGGACGCAGCTACTCGTACGGAGTGTATCTGCACCATGTGTCGAGGCTAGCCCACCCAATTGCAACCAAGCAGGCTTGTGTGGCGATCAGACAGAACGGACTTCTTAATCTTTACTACCAGGGCGAGCATAAGGTGGAATACCATAAGTTATCTGCCAACTTGGCACCCGACGGATCAGAGGGCTCGGCATACTTTACTCATGCCTCGATTGGCTTCACTTCCGACCGCAAACTTGTGGTCACAGCCTACGATGCTGCCTCCAAGATGATCTACACATATGCTGTGACCGTGGACTGGGGCTTTTTGGTGGAGTCGGCCGTGAAACAGCGTACCGACCCGCCGTTCCATACTCCAAAGGATGCTCAACGCCCCCCTCGCCTCTCGTGCCAGCTTCTCCATCTGATGATGGTTGTACCTCAGGCAGTTGGGGAAATGGGATTGCAGCTGTCAAAGCCCGCCATCGCAGTTACTCTGTTGAAGCTGATAGACGTTGTTTCTGCCTATCACCGCCCGGGATCTGAAGTGGAGATTCTTATAAGTTACGAAACTCTGACTGACGACAACTACTCCACAACAATTCATCGTTATCACTTGAAGGACAGTGCAGACACTATAGACGACGTTTTCGCCAATATGGGACGGGACGAAATTGTGGAAAAGGGCAAACTTTTTACCATTGTCCTCCAGGACAAAATGACAGTGGCAAAGCGGTTGCATCAGATCAACTCTTTTGCGGCAGATTCAATCCTTCTCATTGTATATGAAGATGGAACTGTCGACACCGTGGATAGAGCAAATTGGTCGGTCTCAAATGCATCAACCAGCCCTGTCAAGGAAGAAGATATGGACATTAAAGATGTGACATATCCAAAACAATTGACATCTATTCTCGATTGTGGATTCAGATTTCCAACAATAACCGAGGGCTCTACTCCCTTCATGATGGCTGTCTCTCCAAATATGACATGCGTGGTTGTCAGCCATCCCGATACTAGCACTGGCATTCAACTTGAGGTGTTAGAGCACCCTCAAGGATTGTC
The DNA here is from genome assembly GCA_030674735.1 of Sungouiella pseudoflosculorum. NCBI lineage: Eukaryota > Fungi > Ascomycota > Pichiomycetes > Serinales > Metschnikowiaceae > Sungouiella > Sungouiella pseudoflosculorum. Next base: position 57,788 of record JAKUAO010000010.1, on the reverse strand, counting down.
AGACACTCATATCACGGCCGTTGGTGTTGCATTCACGCATGCTCATGCTTGCTATTCGAACACTGGCTCTGAAGACTTGATGGTGCTTGTCAAGGCCGAAATTGACCGCATCGGTGACTCAGATTTGTCCAATAGACTTGTTGAGCAGATAATTACCGAGTCTCACCGCGCCATCAACTTCCAATTGAACTCCTTCAGTAAGGAGTCCGTGGACAAACTCTTATCAAACCCACCATTGCAAAAATTACTCTCCTTACAAATTGTGGTGAGTGAGCTTCACACCCTGAACCGCATCATCCATGATCTTGCCTGGGTGGTTTTGAATTTGCGGTCCACGAGTTTCGGTATCATGTTCTCGTTGTCGAGCATTTATCGACAGATATCGAAGAAAAAACCGGTTGAGGATACTTTGGAAGACTCAATTAGTCGCGCAGAATGTATCATTCTGTTGGTGGGCAATGTCAAGTGGCTCATTGATCTTATTGTGTACCTCAACCAGGAACTCTTACAGTTGGCATTCACGAGATCAAGACCAGAAGGCTCGATTGTCACAGTTCACAACTCGGTGGTGTTGCCACTCATCATGAGTAAAGTTCCCCGTTTGTTTCTCATGTATGCCCTCTCATCCATTGGAAAGACCCATGAGATTTTGAAGAAGCTTTACAAGGACCTCAGCGATAGCAACAAACTATTCACTCCAATGAAGGAAGCGTTGAATCGCTTTTTTGGTGCATGCAACACTCAGCCGCTCAACTTGAGTATTTTCGAAAGCTTCTTAAGAGAGGTGGAAATCTCAATGAGCAAGGAACTTGCCACAAGAGCCCAACTGGACACTTCATTCCCACTCAAGTTGGAGCAGCAGCTTTTCTGCCACGGAGTCGTTTCGGACAACATTCTCAACGTTGCTAATATGATTATAGAACGGCATGCGGTGAGTGTCAATCGTGACTTGAAGTTATCGGAACTTTTCTTTTACGATATTAGCTGGATTGACGTTGGAGTTGCAGCCAAAAAATTGCCAACAGATGAACCTTCGCAAGGGAAATACAAGCCGACGCACATCAGGCTTCGGTATTCCAAGTCGGACTCTGTTGATGCCTTGCGTAAGGTTATCATTTCAGCAGCGTCTCCCATTCCGAGTGGAAGAGAACCAACGAAGGGCAAAGGGTATGTCTCCACAAACAAATTGAGAAAATGTACCAGATGTCGTTCGGTCTCATTGGTGACGGACCCATTGGTTTTTGATGCGCCAAGCACTATTGGCCTTTGGACTATGGTTTTCCAGAGAACATGTCTATGTGGAAGTACGTGGGTCAATTGCTCATGATGAATCGTTAAAGTTCTAAAATTGTAATCTATTGGAGTGCTTGCGCCGTCTGCTGTGTTTGAGCACCTATTTGTGGCTGAGCAGCTAATTGCTTCTTTTTCATCTGGACAGCCATCCACTTCATTGCGAATGGCATCATTGCGTTCGTCACGATAATCCATGCCACGAGAACACCAATGTTTCTCCCAACCTTCCCCTTCCATGAGTTGAAAAATGCAACTTGCATGAGTTCGTATGAGTTGACCACAGGCATGGCCCATCCATAACGGTAAAAGTTAGGACACAAAACAATTGGAGATATGGTTGGGGCCAAATTTAGAACCGCGACAAAGAGAAGCACCACTCCAATCATGGCTGGTTTCAATATGATGCAAAACAAAACCATCACTTCGATACCTGAGCCGACTGAAGACATGGTCAAGAATGCGAATGCCCAGATAACCAAGAATCCCAGGTGTCCAAATGTTTTCGAGAAACTTATTTGGAACGCTGTGTTCAACAAGACATATGACAAACTGAGAAACACATAGGCAGCCTGAGCAGTTGCGATTCGATAAGCCACGTACCGAAGTCCCTTAATTTTGGAAGCAATGTACATATGGATAGGCACCGAAAATACAAACTGGAAAAATGTGAAAATGCACAAGTAGATAAGTCCAATCTGAAGCGGAGCCTGAACAACCTGTTCAGGCACAGGAATTCGGTCGTCCATTTGGAAATGCGGACTGCTGGTCAATAGATGGGGAACATTGTTCATGACATTCTCCGTCTGAGTAGAGTTTAACGTCTCCATCATGTACCCTACCCATGGCAGCTTTGCCATGAAGCTGGCAAACACTCGAGAAATTTGCTGCATTAATGTGGAGAAATAGTTGTTGACACCATTATAATCGCTTCCGGTCTCATAGACTGCCGAAAGCAATTCTGTTGCCGGGTTGAATGTGGAGTTGAGGGTAACAAGGGCCTCATACATGGTCAAAGTGGCATTTTCATGAATGTAGAATGCACCCCGATACCGCTGGTGATGCACCTGTCTGTAAACCTCCTGCTGTATGGTGTTGTTATGGCGCTGGGCCTCTGCAAGAAGGCGATCGTACTGCCAAATGTGGAAATCTCCCAACTGATGCACCTGGGGCACAAGATTGAAGAACAGCAACACGAGCTGGCCCAAAATAGGCGGAAGTCGACCCTGTGTGGTCTCGCCAATGAACACAGCAAACTGGACATTCTTGTACCGTTTAGACCGATCAAAGAAGGCACCCCAGTAGATCAACAAGGCAGCCGCAAACCCCAACAACAAGTAAAAATAGTTGGAGAGGCCGGTGACAATGATGCGGATCCGGTCAGCGTGGAACTCATCATCCCAGTATCCAAGTTTCTTTGTGATGTTCTGAATGGTCGACACCACTGTGCTTTCTCTTCGGCGAGTTGTTGGAGCTTGACCGTCTGTACCCAATTCGGAGTCGGGAGCGGCCGCAGCTCCGGTTATGCTAACGGGCTCCTCCTCCTCGTCACTCCCAGAAGCACCACTGACTCTTGGAAATGCCTCCAACAGTGGGCGACTTGGAGCAGTGAGAGAGCGGTGGATCTGGTGGGACCCAAACCAATCGTCTTCTGTGCGCCAATTCGAGAGACCCAAAACGTTGTCGTGTTCATTTCTGACGTGTTCTGATGTCTCCGGATCTGCCGAATCTCCCGAAACGAAACTGGAGGCCGCAATTGTGAATCTCAGAATCGCAGACTGTCGTCTTGGCTGCGGGGTTGACTCCAACTGTTGCGGGCCGGGATACTCCGCTATAGACGAATCTTCCGACGAGAGCGACTGGACCGACCGAGGCATGTTCTCAGAAAGAAAAGTAGTTGGTAATGACGAGAATCTTGCGGCGGTGGCTGCACTTTAAGGCGGGCTTATTAGTGATTAGGCGGGGTCTTGATGTTAGTGTCATTGGTGTGCAGGAGCACACACCGGGATGTTCCGGCCACTGGCCGTTTTATCATGCACTGTAGCTAAGCGAATCCGATCAAACAGATCCCCGCCAACACTTAGGCAACTGGAGTGCAGTGGAAGTTAACCAGGATCTGCCACAGATGCATATGGGTGCCGGTGAATGGGCTGGAACCGTTCAATCCCTGGGGGTTATGCAGGAGTCAAACCCCTCGTAAATTCGATAATTGTTCCTTGGCCGCACCACATATCTTGCATATTTATATCCAGCAATCCTGTCATGTCTGTTCCTCAGACCTTAATTAAGTTTTGGCAACAAGATGGCCGAGTCAATTGATCCGAAGGACCCAGGGCCCTTTGGTACCGGTCAAAACTTTGATTTTGCCGATACGGTGGGTGGGAAAGCACAGATTGAAGAAACCATGGCCCCACAAGACAACCACCAGCCGTTCCCAACGGAAAAAACACCTCCGAACGACACTTCTCTGCAACCTCCATCTCTGGATGCGCAAAATACAAAGGGGAAACTCGATTCGGAGGGAGAGAGCTCCGAGACCAGCACTGGAGAAGAGGAGAAACCATACCGGTTCTGGGACGAAAGAAAGAAGTTGGCAATCATGTTCAGCCGTGTGTACATTGTGATCATGGTTATTTTCATTGGGATTCTTTCATTTTACTGGGGCTCGCTCTACCATCGAGAATACCGGGTTCGGAACATGAAGATGTTGGTGGTGATGGAGGACGCAAGCGTGCAGCTCACCAACTCGTCGATGGTGCTGGCGCCCTTGGGAGAACAATTCGATCGTTTGATCACCAATTCATGGGAGTATGGAGACTTTGAGTACGCCAACGTGAATCATTTCCGCCAGACCGCTGAATCCAAAAACAGAACCGTATTTGAAGAAATCTCTGAACAAGTGCATCGCCAAAAGTACTGGGTGGTGTTCTACGTGAATTCAACGGCATCGCAAACTGTGTACGAATTGCTTGCATCTGGAAACTCTCTGTCGGTGCCTGCTTTCCAGCTGCAATATTTGATTACCGCTATTTATGAGTCGGGACGTCAATACTCGGCATTGTCGCAATACGTCACTAAGCATTTGAGGCTCATGGAAATTGGATGGCTCTCAAACTATGCTCCGGTAGCATACTCTAACATGGTGCAATATTTCCTCACCAGTGAACAACGGCAGACCTTGACGCAATCATCCAACTCGACTCAAGTTCCGTCTGCCATGAGTGTGCTTCCTCTGTTTAACATGGTGGACCAGCGACCAAGTCTTTCTGCTGTGTCATTAGGACCCTCTGAGCTTGGTCTTGTCTACGCACAAATCTTCGCCTTCCACCAATTCAATTTCTCGGTGGACTTGCACAACAGCATTGCCAATAAACTTCGGTTTGCCGATTACGCGAGGTACAGAGTGACGTTCTCGCAGATCAATCATTTGGTTTTGGGTTTGATCTATGCTCTTATGACGATCGCTCTCAAAGTGCCCATCGATCCAGCTTACGGAAAACCCGGATTCCTTGTTCTTTGGGTCACCATGTATCTCTTTACCAGTGCAAGTGGAGGAGTTAACGAATGCGTGGTTTCGTACATCTTATACAAGGACTGGAAGGCCCTCATGCCGATCTTTATGATTTTCTATCTTGTGTTGAACATTTCTCCAACATTCGCTCCGTTTGAGCTATGCCCTGGCTTTTATCGGTATGGCTATGCTATTCCGATGTACAACGCATACGAAGCGCTTAAAGTCTTGTTCTTCAACACCTGGAAGGGTCTGTTGGGCCGCAACTATGGAATTCTTGTTGCATGGATTGTGGTTACTAACATTGCATTGGTCCGTATTCTCAAGTACACTTCTGAGAAGACAAAGAAGAAGTTGAACGAGAAGAATTAGAGGATCGAAGGTACACCGTCATATATAATACATGATTGGGAAAGCCGTTTATCTTAGCACTACATAGCCTCATCTGTGACCTCCACCTTCGTTTCAATAGACTTGATGTCACGACCATGGACCAATTCCTTGTAGCACTCAGCGAGGCCCTGGTGCCAAACACCCAAATCCACTTTCCTATAAAGCAAAAGATTTTGCAAGGCTTGTTGTTTGCTTGACCAGATTTCTGGATTCACCACGCCGGGGTCATTCGCCATGAGATGGGTCAGCATTGTGTAGGGAAGATTTTGGAGAAGAAAATTGGCCGAGTAGTCGTAGCCAGTCAACTTGTCCAAAAGCTCATAAACGAGATTTTGCGGTAGCTTAGACAACTTGTCGTCCTCTAGCTTTTTGCTTTCAACTAACAAGCCGAAGAACTCCTCATTATCGATCAAATGAAGCAAGCACCGGAATCGTGGGTACGAGCTGAGTTGGAACGACCAGGCGGAAAAATTCTCGTCAAAGAAGTCTCTTTTGTTGCCGATCACGCCAATATCGAGCTTGAGAAACAATTGAATGTCATCCGACGAAAAGTCAAATCGAGTCAAGATCGCGTGGTTTCTGATAAGCTTCTCCACATAATCTCGAGATGCCTCATTACGAGAGAGTGTGGCATACAAATGCGTCAATGCCGGATACACGATAAAGTCGTTCTGGTGCAGTTGGCGCATTTGGACCAATTTGATCATGCATTGGTCCACGGGTATACTTGCAATTGGCACCTGTCCAATGAGTTGGGTGTAGAAGTCAATGAGCTGCGACGAGACAAAAGGATCGGCCTTTTCGACATCCTGGCCAAGAATGGTCTTCATGTCGAAATGGGAAAGAGTGGCCAATAGATCTGCCGGCAATTTTGGCTGTAGTGCCTGGAGGATTGCCAAGTATCTTCCTAGCAAGGTGGCATCATCCACCAAAGTGGGATCATGAATCTCCTGGAGAAACAGCCATGCGGAAATGTCAAAGGTTTCGTGACGAGCGTAGAGCTGTACGGCAACTTCCACGTCAGACACGATCTTAGTTGGGAGAGCACTGCTTGTCAATGTTCTGGAGGTGACCAGTTGCAAACCAGTAGAATGTGCAAGAAACCGGCCCACGTCAGGGTCTTCGCGAGCCAAATTGACCCGAATAACATGGATTGCCATGAAAACCACTGCATCAGCCGGCGACTCCAACGCCTGGATCACTGCTTCCAGAGGGAAAAACTTCAAGGTGTCAGCAAACGGCAATTGCACCAACATGGCTGTCAACAACTCGGCGAAGATGTCGGCAAACAAATCTGAGTTCAAGATCCGTGAGAGGAGCGGCACAAAGCTCGTCAACACTGCACTTTCAAGGATATCGCCGTTGCCGGTCACCACCGCCCGATCAGCTTCTACATAGTTTATGTAATCACGGAGAAGAGCATCATCCACTGGGGAATCGCCATTGACATATGCCTCCAAATGAGTTAGGGTTCTTAGTGAGAAATCATCAAGTTGCGCACGATCCCGCATCTTGTCGCTAGAAGTTGAAGTTAGACGATTCTAGTTTTTAGTAACTTGGTTAGTGGGTTGACAGATGTACGGGTGTAGCCGTGACAGATTCCAGCCCCAGGCGAAGATGGAAGCTTTGGTGGTGTAGACGTGTCACAATCCGAGGTTGCATTGAAATACTAGATTTACGTCGCAGATATTTTCTCAACAGTCGAGAAAAATAACCTCATTTAACGGGCATTGTAACCGACCCCAAAGAACTGGTGTCGTCAAAAATCTCGCTTAATGCAAGTGCCTGCAGGACCATGGACCTAAACGTGCCACCCGCATTGGTACTTGAAACTGGACGCAACTCGTGTGTGTCATAGGGCAAAAATTGGAGACCCGCATACACGAGGCCAATCTTTGCACACGTCAAACCGGTTAGCATTTTGACATCATACGAGCACAGCATCTCCAACCGCTGTCCAAAACCGTTCGTCTCTGTCGTCACTAGCGCCTCATACAGGAAATCTGTAGCCGCCACAGACGGCCTGATTCCTGTAAAATACGAAAAGCGCCGCGACGCATCAGCGTGCCAATTCCGTTACGAGCATGGGGTTCAGCCTCGCTATCTGGAACTAGCTATTTTTCTCCCCAACACGGTTCTTTTTACCTAAACCCACTACTTCCTAAACCTGGAACTCCACAAGATGTCAGCGTCAACAGTGGCAGAAACTTCTCCACCGCTTGCCGTGCACGACGCGGCTCCAACGCAGCCAACTTCGGGTTCATCCCATACCAAAGCATCTGAAGTCTTAGACAACCCCACCCCTGACTCCGGCTCCCGCCCAGACGACGAAACGTTGACGGCAAACGACAAGGATGGTACAGACACAAAGCTGGCACCCTCTATTTCGGATTTCAAGGACATTGCAACCAAGCTCTTCAATGAAGAGTTCGTGCTGATAAACACGGAAGAATACACCCAGTTTTTGGCGGCTCCCGACGCCGAAAGCACACAAATCCGTGAATACTACATGGATCTCTTTGTGTGGGACTCCAGCTTGTTGGTGTCGACCAGGAAGTTGTGCCTGAAACTCTACTTGAAAGGTGAATCGCAGGAAATCGACCGGATCCTTTCCTCGTTCACCAAGTCCTACTTGAAACAGCACCCGGTCAATGTTTTCTGCACTCGAGACTTTGAGAAAATCTACATTGTGTTGTACAGTTTGATCTTGTTGAACACCGCTCTCCACAACTCGGAAATCAGCAAGAAGTCCCGCATTTCTCAGGCTGAATACATCAAGAACACCTTCGGCACGTTTCTCCAACAGAACAAGCGTGCTCTGAAGTCGCTTTCGGTCAAGCAGAAGATTCAAATCGAGCGGGAGCTCAACACTTACTACGAAGACCTCTCCCATAGAGAACTCTACCTAAAGACATCCGACAGTGCTCCTTCCACCCCGAAAAAGGCAGCCAACAAGCGCTATTCTGTCGCTGAAACCATCTGGTCCAACTACTCGCACGATCCCGAGCACGAAAAGGTGGATAAAAATTCGTCAGGCGTGCCTGACCATTTGATGCCAGATCTCTCCCGGCAAACGTCCAATGGTTCTATCTGGTCCAACGACTACGATGCCAACCGCCGAATGTCGCTAGGAATGAAGCGCATCACTACAGGTGCCTCGGCTGTCTCGACTATCACGGCCACCAACTCAAACTTCTCTCGTCCAGCCTCCGATGCCAGATTTGGATTCACCAGAGCACTCGCCTCCGATGCAAGCACACAGAGAGCGTTGAGAAACCACAGATCATACGACCAATTGCGTCATGGAGGTCATGGAGCTGCTCTCTCACGCCGACCATCCAGAGCATCGATTGTCACTGCAAACTCAGCATCCTCTGCCAAAAATGACGATGTGGTATCTTTCTTGCAAGAAAATGACGCTCTTAATGAATTAGATCTTCAAGATAATGCGGGCGGCCAGTACCAATTGGAAGATTTTGACGTTGATGATTTCCAGGACAAATTTGATTTGAAGTTAGAGTTGCAGGGTGCACCATACTTGAAGGAGGGATTGCTCAAATTGCGGATTCTTCACAACGATCTGGCAGACTCCGCTCAAGGTGAAACGGCTATGCTGTCGGCAGCACTGACCGTGTCGACCTCAACCACAAAACTGGGGTTCATGTCATTCTTCAATCGTTCGTTTTCCAGAGAACCACCAGTCGCAGCAGCAGCAACGGTGGGAACATCAAGCCATGTTTTCTCCCATAAATTCGCCGAGTACTTTGTGGTGGTATCCAAGGGTGAACTTCGGTTATACTCTTTTGATCCTAAATTGATCAAAAAGCAGCAAACCAAGATGAAAAAGCTCCAGAAGAATGATCCGCTGTACATGTATGGCAACGAAGACAATGGTGGTATGGGAGATGGTAATTGGCTCAAGAATGCCGCCCATGTGGGCAACTACAATTTGTGTTCGACAATTGCCGATATCGAACGCCTGGTCATCCAAGGGTCTGGACCCAAAAAGGTTTACTGGACTTTGACATTCCCTAAGGTTACCAAGAAGCAACCCAAGAAATTCATTTTCGAAGCTGGAACCACCGAGGTTGCCACGGAGTTCGTTAACACATGTAACTTCTGGGCTTCCAAGATCACAGCCATCCCCACCATGGAGGAGAGTATGTCTTCGCTTGAATACGGCTGGTCTAATTTGGATAGACTTGCTCAATTGGGTGACGGGTTCAAAAAAACCAAAGCCATCAGCAAATGGGACCATATTCCTAAAGGTGTCTACCTCAGTAACTATGTGATTAGCGAAGAGGACGACCAGGTGCAACACGATGGCATTCTGAAGCAATTCGTGCAAATGCTCAAGTATTACAACAACTTAAAGAGCTTATACATCAACTTCAACCAGAACAAGACGAAATTCATGAAGGGATTCCGCAAATATTCCAACAGCTCCAATTACAAGTTGGTCACCAGCAATTACGAGGCCAGACTTGCCGAGTATAAAACTGAGCTCAGCAAGTACAAGAGTTACTTGGTTCTTCTCGCGTATGGATTGAAATTGCGTTTTGACACCGAAGACGAAGATAAGGAAGAAGAATGGGCTGCTCAAATAAAGCAGGAAGACCCAGAGATCTCCGAAGCTGCAATTATGGAGGCTGTTCAAAAGAAGCGCAACGAGGAACGTGAAAATGAGCTGGAGCTCACCAAAGCAGTGAAGCTTGAAATCGAAAAATTGGTCACAACTTCCCACGAGATGCAACAGCTTCTCGTCAATGATCCTAAGTATAGCATGGATTTGCCCAAATCTGAGTCCGAGCTGGAACACTACGACGTGACCAGCCTGTTGGTGAAATCGCCAAAGACATTCAGTCTTTCTAATTTCAAGGACATTGAAAGCAGTCCGATCAACCAGTTGTTGACTGCAGACGGAAAACAGGTCGACTTGGAGAATCAGCACGGCTTGCACCAGGCTAAAAAGGAGCTTATTATGAGCTTCAGCACCAACACCATTAAGGAAGAGGACGAGCCTGAAGATTTGGAGGATTAGCTATGACTTGAATTTTGATAGTTCGGACTTGGTTAAGGATTTTGGGATTAGGGACTACCTGTATTGTATCAATGAATTGTAACATTATAATTTCTGGCGTAGTTGAGTGAAACTTGAAAACAGGAGGGATGTTCAAGTTTCACTACTTTGAGCTGAAAGGACATTACCAAACCAAGTATGTAATAATTTTTTAGATGTTCTCGCTGAGTCAACAAAAAGATTATAAAAAACCACGAGCAATCAAGTTTGCTCCTAATTTTCAGCCAGAATCTTTTCATATTACATTTGTTATAATTCACCTGAGTATGACGCTCTTGCTCTCTACTAGTGCTTAGTGAGGAATCTGGCCAATTTGAGACTTGCTCCCAAACCGCATAATTGGCCCACGAAAAAGAGAAAGAGAAATAGAATGAGAGAAATAACACAGAATACATACACAGGCAAATATGAAACAAATTTCACCTCAACTATTAATAAATCACTTCGGTGTTGTTGCCTGGGAGCCTCCCCAACTGTTAGCCCTGCACATAACGCCACACAGACATTCTCCACACCAAACAGAGACTCCCGCAAAAGAAAAGAAATCAGCACAGTAAAACAGTCCTAACTATAGCTCACCTTAGCGGTCGTGATTTCACCCGTTTGAGACGCTAACTACCGCTTAAAGCTATTAAATATGGCCCCGTCTACAACACACAAAATATCACGTGACAGTACACGTGACCCAAACCTCACTGGGCGCTCATAGTAGACGCCACCAACCTCTTATCGAAAATCCATCAATTCTTTCTTCACTTTTCCAAATATCCGTTATATATAGCCAGCATGTCGGATCCAAGTTCGATCAATGGTATGTTTTTCGTTTGATTCGCAACTTTCGCCGCTTCCCCGCAATGTGGTGGACAGTTTATTGGCGAGAAACGACAGTGTTAAACGCCAACATTGAACAGCGCAAAGCGAGAACTGGATAGATGATTCAGATTATCAACTCTCTTTTGAGCTGTCCGAGATTTTTGCGCCTTCACAACCCCTCCCTTCTGCAGAGTCGGGCCGAAGTTGGCGAATTCAGCAAACAAGACAAGAATACTAACATTACTAGGTGGTGCCGCCGTTGCCATGGTGGGCAAAGATTGTATTGCAATCGCATGTGACTTGAGATTGGGTAACCAGTCATTGGGAGTGTCCAACGACTTCGAGAAAGTGTTCCAGTTTGGCGACAAGACCTTTTTGGCTTTAACAGGATTGGCCACTGACGTGCTCACATTGAAAGAGGATTTCCGGTTGAAGCACAACTTGTACAAGTTGAGAGAGGAGCGGGAGATTGAGCCCAAGACCTTGGCCAACTTGGTCAGCTCGTCGTTGTACGAAAAGAGATTTGGTCCATACTTTGTGGGCCCCATCGTGGCAGGATTAGACTACAAGACCAACAAGCCTTTCATTTGTGGATTTGACTTGATTGGATGCATAGACTTTGCCAAAGATTTCATTGTCAGCGGTACCGCCACTGACCAGTTATATGGTATGTGTGAATCTCTATACGAGCCAAACTTGGAGCCAGAGGATTTGTTTGAGACCATCAGTCAGGCTCTTTTGAACGCCGTGGATAGAGACGCCTTGTCTGGTTGGGGTGCTGTTGTGTATGTGGTGACCAAGGATAAGGTGGTCAAGCGGGTGTTGAAAACTCGCCAGGACTAAACGTAATGACTTCATTAAATATATACAAGATGAACTTTCCGGTAGTTGCCATTAGCCTTCTGTGGGGATCCCTTTATGGGCATTTGTCTGTTTGTCTGCTTGCCTTTTACTCTTGTCTCTTCTTGGCCTCGATCTCAATAACTTTCTTCAAGTAACCGTTCTTTCCGTAAGTGTCCTCCTCGATTTTCTTACGTCTCTCGGCAGCCTCCTTCATCTTCAACTTGCTGAGACGGATCCGCTCCTTGGAGTCCTCGAGTCTGGTAAGATGCAAACATTTTGAAAGTTCATCCTTCTCGAAGTTGCACATACCCAAAGCCTGTTTCAAGAACTCCTTCTTGTGGCATTCCTCAAGGGCATCCATCAACTTCTCGCAAGTGTCAAATCTGTTTTTGTCCAACTGGGGATGCATTTTGGTGGTGGCAGGTCAAATGAATCGGTTCAAACGAGATTGGGCCAGGTTGACTAGCGCAACATCCGTACATCTGGTGCCACTAGGCCCTTGCAATTATGGTCAAAGTGGATGCAAACGGGAAGGACTTATGGAAGAAATGGCATTCGACAAGAATTCACACTTGCCGGCAGCAATATACTTCTAATCAACGGGACTTTTGTTTCTTATTTTTTTTCTTGCCCTGTTGTTCTGATGTGGCACCTGAGTCAAAAGCGAAGTTTCATTCTTTTGGGTGCTAAAACAGTGAGCATTTGAGTTCACACTCACACTCACGCTCACACTCACGTTCACACTTTCCAATGTTATTTGCAGTCGAAGCTTGAGAATGGAAGAAATTAAGATCATTTAGTTCAGTTTCTCTCTCACAACAAAACCCATTTCTGTACATGAATCCAGCTCACTCTTGTCACAGTGTTTCGACATTCTCTTGGTCTATTCATCACACCAAAACTATGAACAAATCTCTTTTCTAAATCTCGTGTTAAGTTGCAAGTACTCTCTAGAATACCAAAACTCTGTTCTATTTTGTCCAGACCAAACACCATTGGTATAACATGACTCCCTTAAAAAGTTGCACAATACAGAAATAACAAGCAGGCAGGTTCTTCACGCAAAGATGGCAAATAAACGAGAAACCTAGAAAGAACTACAATACTAACGAAGAAATTAGAACCCCTGTTTTTGACGGCGGCTAAGTTGTAAGTTGTTTTTGCAGCACAGAAGGGAGCAGAAGATCATGTGACTGAAACCACGTGACAGAATAGCCGGCCCAACACTAGACGGACACCACCCGCCATTCTCCGGGGCATCGCAATCTGATGAGGGATAGACACACCCGTGCACCAAGATTGTTACGGAGGTACACTCCCGGCGGAGGTCTTCCTCCCGTAGGGTGCGTACGATGAAGCTCGCAAAAAGTGCAATCTAACCTCCATCAACCAGCACGTCTTTATCAACCACAATGATTCGTACCGGTGTCATCCGTCCATTGCCACGCGTGTTGGCTACTGGCGCCACTAGATCCATGGCTAGTGCTGCTTCTGACTTGGTCAAGATTGACTTGCCAGAATACTCTTTCGAAGGTTACAACCTCGAGGTTCCCGAATTGAGCTTCGAGACCGAGAAGGAGACCTTGTTGCAGATGTACAAGGACATGATCATCATCAGAAGAATGGAGATGGCTGCCGATGCTTTGTACAAGGCCAAGAAGATTAGAGGTTTCTGTCACTTGTCTGTTGGTCAGGAGGCCATTGCTGTTGGTATCGAGAACGCTATCAACAAGACTGACACCGTCATCACCTCTTACAGATGTCACGGTTTCGCTCACATGAGAGGTGCTTCCGTCAAGGCCGTTTTGGGTGAATTGATGGGTAAGAGATCCGGTGTCTCTTACGGCAAGGGTGGTTCCATGCACATGTTCGCTCAAGGTTTCTACGGTGGTAACGGTATTGTCGGTGCTCAGGTTCCATTGGGTGCTGGTTTGGCATTTGCTCACAAGTACAGAAGCGACAATGGTGCCACCTTCGCCTTGTACGGTGACGGTGCTGCCAACCAGGGTCAAGTCTTCGAGGCCTACAACATGGCCAAGTTGTGGGACTTGCCATGTGTTTTCGCCTGTGAGAACAACAAGTACGGTATGGGTACCGCTGCTGCCAGATCCTCCGCCATGACCGAGTACTACAAGAGAGGTCAATACATTCCAGGTTTGAAGGTTAACGGTATGGACATCTTGGCCTGTTACCAGGCCTCCAAGTTTGCCAAGGACTGGTGTTCCAGCGGCAATGGTCCATTGGTGTTGGAGTACGAGACCTACAGATACGGTGGTCACTCCATGTCCGACCCAGGTACCACCTACAGAACCAGAGAGGAGGTTCAGCACATGAGATCTAGAAACGATCCAATTGCCGGCTTGAAGGCTGTGCTCTTGGACTTGAACATCGCTTCCGAGGAGGAGATCAAGGACTACGACAAGGCTGCCAGAAAGTACGTCGATGAGCAGGTTGCTGAGGCCGAGGCTGACGCTCCACCTGAAGCCAAGATGTCCATCTTGTTCGAGGATGTCTACGTCAAGGGTACCGAGGTGCCAGAGTTGAGAGGCAGAATCTCTGATGACACTTGGAACTTCGAGAAGAACGACTTCTCGAACCACGTCTACTAGATGTTATAGAATCTGTCATGTGGGCGTCCACGCCAAGTACATAAAACAAAACTTGTATAATGCAGCATGTAGACAGGGGCCGGAGTGTTCATAGCCAGCCTGGCTAGCCAGTTTGGTTCGCCAGTTTCAATGTCCAAGCTTGTGTTGGAGCCAAATAAATCACGTGACCACTCTATCAACTTAAGTCAAGTCATCTCAACTAAACTTAACTTGATAACGGGAATGCCCACGAATATTTCAGAAGAAAAGAGTGCCAATTCGGCCAATGGGAGGGCCAGAAACGGCAAAAACGATACTGCCGCCTCCCAATCCCGAGACTCGGCCCCGGACTACAACCCAACTTCTTTAGTTGGCCAGATCTCAGTTAAAGACATGGGGAGCCGAGCCCAGCAAGCCATCAAAGCTACAGACCATGACAAAGTGGACGAAACGAGGAAAAACACAATTCCTGATGCTTTTGTCGCCTCGGATTTCCAAACAGACATGGCATTCGAGAGCATTTCATACCAACCAACCGATGCACACAATGCCGCCAGTTTTGAGCGGCTAACGGCGGAAGTCAGAAAACATATACCTGACGAGCTGCACAGCGTGATTCTCTCGGCTGCAGATGCCATTCTCGACTGTCTCAAGAGCGAGGAGTTGTCCATTGAGGCGAAGAAGACCGAGGTGGAAAGTCTTCTATCTTCGAAGTTGGACGACACACAGATGCGGGAGTTGGTGGTTTTGACCAAGCAAATCACCGACTATGACGAGCAGAATACGAAACTTGAGGCTGGCGCCGACCTGGAGGCTATTGCGGTGGATTTTGACCAGGAAGAGACTGAAGAAACGACTGGAGCAATAGAATTCACTAGCGAGACCGAGGTTGCAGAGCCAAAAACAGAGGAAACAGAACAAGATATCGCAGACGCTGCTGAAACCATCACGGCGGCCACAACTTCCGAATCGGCCGCTGTGCAAATTTACGATATCAAGAAGGACTTTCTCCACAGCAGACTCACACTGCTTGAGCCCGAGGCAGACAACGAGGCAATTGTGGACATGTGCAAGAAAATCTCCAAGTCTTTGGCCGATAAGAGCATTGAGGGCGAGGAATTGCAGAAACGGCTCATGGAGGTACTCGACTTTAAGCATCTAGAGTTCGTCAAGCTCTGCGTGGAGAACCGGTGGAAGATCACATTTGGCCTCAAGTTGCTACAGAATCGAGAAAAGGCCATTGCAGAAATGGAGGCCATGGGCTTGAAGCTGCTTCTCGACGATGAGCAAGCAGCCAAATCCAAGAGATCTCGGCTGGACTCACTAGACGAACTGGCCTCCAAACGAACGAAAACTCACGAGGCCAGAACACCCCAAATCGTCGATCTTGAGGGACTCGTGTTTGACCAGGGCCACCAGCTCATGGCCAACGCCAAGATCACCCTTCCGAAGGGCTCATACCAGCAAAACAAGAAACTCTACGACATAATCAGTGTTCCAGCTCCAGAGGGCCCACCATCGCTCGAGGCTGCGAACGAATCATTGGTGAGTATCACAGAAATGCCAGAATGGGCTCAGCCCGCGTTCCCTCTGGGTGAAACGTCCACCTTGAACAGAATCCAGTCCAAAATCTATCCCTCTGCATTTCTCAGTGACGAGAACCTTCTTCTTTGTGCTCCGACTGGTGCTGGTAAAACCAACGTGGCCATGCTCACCATATTGAGAATGCTTGGAAACCACCGAGACGAAAAAACCGGCAAGCTCGATTTAAAATCGTTCAAGGCCGTCTACGTGGCTCCATTGAAGGCATTGGTCTCCGAACAAATGAGAGAGTTCCAGAGAAGATTGACAGCCCAATTCGGATTGGTGGTGAATGAACTTACTGGTGATCTGTCCCTTAGCCAGAAGGAAATCAGGGAAACCCAGATCTTGGTGACCACCCCAGAGAAATGGGATGTGGTGACCAGAAAAGCCACCGAAGAACTGTTCACCAACTTAGTCAAGGTGTTGATCATCGACGAGATTCATCTCTTGCACGACGAGAGAGGTCCTGTTCTCGAAAGCATCATCGTGAGAGCAAAAAGACACCCGGAAATGCGATTGGTGGGTCTCTCGGCTACCTTGCCCAATTACCAGGATGTGGCCCGCTTTTTGGGCGTCGATGCCGAGAAGGGTCTATTCTACTTTGATGCGCTGTACAGACCATGTCCACTTGAGCAGCAATTCATCGGCATCAAGGAGAAGAAGGCCATCAAGAAAGTGGCAGCCATGAACGAGGCCTGTTACGAGAAACTTGAAGAGTGCATTCGGAACAGACACCAGCTCATCATTTTCGTGCACTCGAGAAAAGATACCATCAAGACCGCCAAATGGCTCCGTGACAAGGCTGCGGAGAGCAACCTTTCAGTTCTTCGTCCTGGTGCTGGCACCTCAGAGATCTTGAAGCAGGAGGCCGAGAATTCAGGCAACAAAAACGTGGCGGAGATTCTTCCTTCAGGCTTTGGAATCCATCATGCTGGTCTTGAGAAAAACGACAGAAGCGTGGTGGAAGACTTGTTTGCCCAGGGCCATATCCAAGTTTTGGTTTCCACGGCTACTTTGGCCTGGGGTGTCAATTTGCCAGCACACACCGTCATCATCAAGGGCACGGACACCTACAACCCCGAAAAGGGTGCTTGGGTCCAGCTCTCTCCCCAGGATATTTTGCAGATGCTTGGACGTGCTGGTCGGCCTCGATACGACAAATCTGGAGAAGGTGTGATTATCACGGCTCAGGACGAACTCCAGTACTATTTGGCAATCCTCAACCAGCAATTGCCTATCGAGAGTCAGCTCATGAGCCGATTGGCAGATAGTCTTAATGCTGAAATTGTTTTGGGAACGGTGAACAATCGTGAAGATGCGATCGAGTGGTTGGGCCAAACTTACTTGTACATTCGAATGTTGGCATCTCCAAAACTTTACCAGGTGGGCGCTGAATATGGCGACGATCTGGCGCTTTACTGGAAAAGAGCCGACCTAGTGCATTCTGCTCTCCTGCTTCTTGCTCAGAACAAGCTCTTGATGTATGATCCAGAACTTGGCAATGTGGTGCCGACCGAGTTGGGTAAGATTGCTGCTCATTTTTACATCAGCTATCCAACCATGGGCGCCTACAACACCGAGCTTAAGCTGTGGATGTCGGAGATTGACGTTCTTCGTATCTTTGCAACCTCGGGCGAATTCAAGAATGTGCCTGTTCGTCAGGAAGAGAAAATGGAGGTGGCTAAACTCGCCGATAAATGCCCAATCCCCATCAAGGAGAATGCGCTGGATCATCTCGCCAAAATCAACGTTCTTTTGCAGACCTACATTTCCGGGTTGACTTTGGAAGGTTTTGCCTTGATGGCAGATATGGTCTATGTGAAGCAGTCGGCCGGGCGTCTTTTGCGAGCAATTCACCAAATCTGCCTCAAGAAGAAATGGGCTCGGCTCACTGCCATCACATTGGACTTGTGCAAGTTTGTTGAGAGAAGAATGTGGAATGCCAATTCTCCATTCAGACAGTATGGTAAATTGGCTCCCACAGAAATTATCAGAGCCACCGAAGCGTCACATTTACCATTTATGAGCTACTTCGACTTGTCTCCTGCGGAACTTGCTGAGGCAATCAACTTTAGGGGCCATAGTCAAGTGGCTCACGATCTTCTTTCCCAGTTCCCCAAATTGGGCCTTGAATGTCAAGGACAGCCTATCGCACCAGACTTGATAAGAGTGCTGGTGGAGATCGAGCCCGATTGGGACTGGAACAACACTCTTCATGGTGGATCCGAGACGTTCTTGTTGACATTGGAAGATAACGACGGAGAGAACTTGTTGTACTCTGACCATGTGGTGATCACTCCTCGCCAAACGCATAAGCGAATTGAAGTAGATTTTGCGGTGCCAGCTCTTGATCCCTTGGCTCCAGCATACTATGTCACTTTGACAAGTGAGAAATGGCTACACTCGCAGTGGAGAAGTCCCGTCAAGATGCTTAATATGAAGTTGCCAAAGAAACCAACTTCCACTCTTGATTTGCTTGACGTGCAGAGTGTTCCTACCGACGCCTTGAAGGACGACTTGTTGAGTGAAACGTTCCTGTTTGCCTATTTCAACAGGTTCCAATCTCAGTGTTTCCACGCATTGTGGAGCACCAATCAAAGCCTCTTTATTGGTGCAGCCAAGGGCAGTGGTAAGACAGCCTGTGCTGAACTTGCTATTTTGAATGCTTGGAGACAAAACAAGCAGCGGGTTTTGTACCTTCAGCCGTCTCAAGAGCTTATTGATAGACAAGTGAGAGTTTGGCAGAAGAATTTCTCCAAGTTGACCGATCCACCGAAAGTTGTTTCTAAGCTTACAGGCGATGCACTAGCAGATACCAAGATCTTTGCTCAGAGTCACTTGGTTCTCGCCACGCCGTCTCAGTTTGACATTTTATCTCGTCGTTGGAGACAAAGAAAAGCACTCCAAAGTCTTGATCTTGTGATTGCAGACGATGCCCACCTACTTGGAGCTGGAGCTTCAGGTGTTTCCTACGAGACAGGGCTTTCCAGATTAAGATTTATGGCTGCGCATCTTCAGCGAGAGATTCGGATTGTTGCTCTTTCCCAGCCACTCTTGTACGGAAGAGAATTTGGAGAATGGCTTGGGTGCACCAAGTCTAATGTCTTCAACTTCGATCCCGCCAAGAGAGTGAGACCAATTAAGGAGATCAAGTTACAACCCTATTCTGACAAGCACTTCCAAAGTGCATTTGCTCTTCCTTGTGCTCAATTCGTCCAGAAATCAAAATCTACTTTGGTGTTTGTCCCATCTCGAACCGCTGGTATGGAGCTCATTTCCCGGTTGTTGGAGCTCATACCTAGCGAGTTCCTTGCCATTGATAAGACTGAGACAGAGCCAATCATCTCAAAGGTTCAAGAAAAGACCACGGCTCACCTTCTTCAACAAGGTATTGGTTTTTACCACGAGAACATGACTGGACGGGATGCCTTGATCACTGAGAAATTGTTTGACAGTGGACTCATCAAATTGGTCATTGCAACAAGAGATACCGCAGTTTACGCTCCCGAGGCAGAAAACGTGATGATTTATGGAACTCAGGGCAGCGACTTATTCAGGGTTCCAGATTACTCCATCAACGAGTTTCTTGAGATGGTGGGATGCTGCAAGAACGGAAGCGTGTTCGCTCTTGTGTATGAGCCCAAGATTCCATACTACTCGAAATTCTTAAGCACGCCATTGCCATTGGAAAGCAACTTGAGTTTCAGCTTGCATGATCCATTCATGCACGAGATTGCTACTGGTACTTTCAATAGCCAGCAGGATTGTGTTGATTGGATTACATACACACTTTTCTACCGTCGTTTGGCCCAGAATCCAAGCTTCTACGGGCTCTTCGATGTCACACATGTTGGAATCTCCGAATACCTTTCGGAGTTGGTCGAGACAACCTTGAACGATTTGAGCGAGGCAGGTCTCATTGAGATCGAAGACGAGGAGGAGGAGGAAGATGAGGAATCAGAGGAGGTGATTTCGCCATTGAATGGTGCAGTGATATCCGCTCACTACGATGTGGCATTCACCACTATGAAGAAGTTTGGGGAGCTTACCGGCAAGGCCAGATTGAGAAACATTATTGAATCCGTCACTTCTGCATCTGAGTTCGACGAGCTACCAGTACGTGCAAACGATCATCGCATGCTTGCCAGTATCGCCTCGAAGGTTCCATTGAAGCTTTCTAGTGACAGCGACTTTGACTCACCTCATGTTAAGGCATTCTTGCTTTTGCAAGCCCACTTATCGAGAATCTCGTTAGCAGGAAGCTTGGTTAACGACCAAAAGAAAGTCTTATCTCTGGTTTTGAAGCTCGTCAATGCCTGTGCAGACACTTTGTCCAGCGAGGGACACTTGAATGCATTGCAAGCTATGGACTTATCGCAAATGGTGGTCCAGGGCATGTGGAACAGAGACAGTCCATTGAGACAAGTGCCTCATATGACCGACCAGATGCTTGAAAGAGGCAAGAAGTACAATGTGGAGACCGTTTACGACATCATGTCTCTTGAAGATGAAGAAAGAGACGACTTTCTCCAGTTGGACGACAACAAGCTCCAGGATGTGGCCGAGTTTGTCAACAAGTTCCCCAACATCGATGTTCTGTACGAGATTGACACAGAGTCTCCGATTGTGGCCAATGAGCCAAAGTCCATTACGGTCACTATTGAGAGAGACGAAGAAATGGACGACTTGTCGGTGGTGAGCCTGCGGTTCCCATTTGCCAAGACAGAGGGATGGTGGATTGTGGTGGGAGATGCAGCCACAAGACAGCTTTATGCCATTAAGAAGACACAGGTTGCTCACGAGACTCAGAGTGTGAAGATTGACATTACTTTGCCAACCGCAGGCGAACACAAGTTGAGTATTTGGTGCATGTGTGACTCTTATATTGATGCAGACAAGGAGATGGAGCTTGATGTGACAGTTGCGGAGCTGGATAGTTAGGTAGAATGAATGAGTGATGAGAATTTTTTGTAGCAGATTGGTCGAGAAGATTCAAGAACTTGGAGGTAGTTTATGGGGAAGCCGAGGTGATGCTGAGTATTGAGATCTTACTTGATGGGACTTTTCTAGCGTTTGTTTCACAACGTTTGTTTCACAACATTTTTCTAAGTAACTCTCGTTTTTGCTCTAAATCTTACAAAGAAATGGGAGCTCATGTTTGGTCTACCAGTGGATATTATACAACTGAAGTCCACCACTTCATGATAAACCCACTTCACTAAGTTTTCCTACACTTTAAGCTCCACCATTCAATTCACCAATTTTCGGGCTTTTTCAAATCTTGACAGTTTCATTTTTTATTTTTGACTCACTTCTTCTGCTCAAACCTTAATCTTCTTCCACCACCCATTTTTCTATATTCGCAGTAACTACCCAGATTCTCCAGAAACCAAGAACACCACAATCACCACCACATCCAGCGCAAAAATAAATAAACAAAACAGCCAAACCCAAATGACAAGCTAAAACCAATTTCTCTCCGCCCAAATAAATTCAAAGCCACCACCACAATTCCCAGCTTCTCCATGACTCAACTCCTCTATGACTATGCCCCCACCATGCACGTGACTCATCAACTACTTACTTAGCACCATTTTTTTGTCTCTCCAACTCAACCAAACCCAATGTCTCCCCACAACGTGCTAACGCCGTACATCAAACTGCTCTTTTTGGAGCCGCCAAACCTCACCCCGAATGACTTGGCCACAGTGCTACGCTCAATCTTCAAGGGCATCCCCTCCGAGGTCCAGACCGCCGCTTTTCTTACGGCGCTTCGAATGAGAGGACTAGACCACCAGCCCGAGTACATTGCCGCGGCGGTGCTGACGATTTTGGAGTTTTCCGACATTATCCCCCCTGCCAGCGTCGACCCACGCGGTTACGTCGACATTGTGGGCACAGGAGGTGACGGACAGAACACATTCAACGTTTCCACATCAGCGGCAATCGTGGCGGCTGGAATGGGGCTCCGTGTGTGCAAACACGGCGGCAAGGCGTCCACGTCCACGTCGGGATCGGGCGACTTGCTCAAGTCGCTTGGCGTGGACTTGAGCGTCGTCAACAAGGACACGGCGCCCGACATTGCCAGCCAATCCAACTTCTGCTACCTTTTTGCGCCAGCGTTCCACCCGGGCATGGGCAAAGTGGCCGCTATCCGGGCGCAGCTCGGCGTGCCCACCATCTTCAACATTTTGGGCCCGCTCATGAACCCGATCCCGCTCAGGGCCCGTATTCTTGGAGTTTACTCGGAGAAGTTGGGAGAGTCGTATGCCCAGGCGGCCGCCGCATTGGCCAAGCGGTCGTCCACGCACGAGCGCACCATGGTGGTGTACGGAGAGGTTGGACTCGACGAGATCTCGCCCGTGGGCCTGACCCGGTGCTGGTTGATCGACCAGGACGGTGAGATCTCCCACTTGACCATTTCGCCCAAGGACTTCAAGTTGCCCGAGCACAGCTTGAGCCTCGTCAAGAGCGGCACCCCAGACGAGAACGCCGACATCTTGCTCCATATCTTGCGCCAGGACTCGCCCGAATACGCCGTCAAGCACATGGGTAACCATCCGTTGGTGGACTACATCTTGATGAACGCCGGAGCGTTGGCCGTGGTGGCCGGCCTCTGTGATTCGTGGGAGAAGGGTGTAGACTTGGCACGCGAGTCCATTGTGTCGGGCCTGGCCATGAAGGCGTTGGAGGACTTCCAGATCGCTACCACCAACTTTGCCTAGACTCATTGAACCCTTCAAAGAGTTTTCAGGGCGCAGGCGAAGAAAACTACAGTTGGGAACGAAACAGGAAAGGAGCCCAGCTGCACAACGACGCTCTAGAATACTCTGCAGGCTCGGCTTCCCGCCTTTGCTCGCTGCTGTTACCCGTGGTAGTAGCTGGACCTGGTGATGCTGTCCTGCACATCACACCCAAAACCCACCTACCGCGACGCAAACAAACCGTACTTAGTAAAAACACAACTCCATATTCGTGAGCTATTCGCATGTTTTCCCTCAAAAACTTAGTGGGAACGCCGCGGGACTCTGGTTCCAGGCTAGAATTTACCCCTATTGGCGTGCGGAGGGAGCGCGACGCTTCAATCCATCATTCTCCGCTACCCCAGCGAATGGCGCTTAACACGGACAAGATCAACAACTCGGCGGTTGATTCGACGTTCGAGGACACCACCGACCGCTTTGATACGTTGCAGTCGTTTGACGCTCCGAAATCCGCCGAGAAACGCCGTCAAAACCCGCCAAATACCGACAATGCATTCAACTTGTTCAGACCTCGCCTGGCGCTCGTCAATGACGGGTCAAACTCGATCCAGGAGCTCCAGAAAGAGAACAAGGAGCTACTGGCGGAAAACTACAACTTGAAGATCGAGGTGGCCACCCTCACCAAGTTTCTCAAACAAACACCAGAAGATAACCGTAACTTGGCCTACGAAAACGTCGAGTTGAAGCAGCAGTTGTTGCGTGCGATGAACGAGCTCGAAGAAAAGGCGTCCACCGCGTCGATGGATCTGGTGGAAAGCATCAACCCGATGAGAAATCTGTACAGAGAGATTGTGGAGGAGAAAGACCATGAAATCCATGTTCTCCAGCAGCGACTCTCCGAGTTGAGCCACCAGGCCAAGGATACCAGTGCTAGCGACGAGCTTTTACATCGAATTGAGTTTCTCCAGGCGGAGAACCAGTCTCTCCGGCGCAAATTGGACGACGCAGCATCCAACAATATCGATCTAGGTGCGATTCAGGAGGAGAACAACAACTTGAAGTCTCAGGTGTACAACCTCGAGCTAAAATTGCTGCTGTTTCCTGCTGATGCACCTGAACAAGTCAGAGAACTTGGCGAAGATAATAGAGTGCTCGAGAGAAAACTTCAGTCCATCCAAGATGAGCTTAATGCCGTGGAGCGGGAGAAAGATACCTTGGAAAGCTCCGTACGTCATTTGCGGTCAGAATTGGCAGACAAAGAAGTCAATTTGGAGCGTTTGAGTCTTGAGAAGGATGACTTGCTCTCGCGTTCGAGAAGATCGACTGACACTGACTCCAAATTGGAACTTGCCAGACAAGAGGTCGCCGACTTGAAGTCGAAATTGAGAAAACTCGAAAGCTTTAACAGGGACGACAGTGAGCTGAGAGAGGTGGAGACCAACAGACTACGCTTGAAGCTTGATTCATTGTCCTCCGAGTTGCAGGAGAAGGAAAGTTATGAGAAAGAGCTTCGTAGCCAAATCAAAGCTTTGATGGAGGAACGAAATTCTGCCTTTGACAGTCAGAGCACCGCCAATCTCTACCGGTCGCAGCTCGAGGCATTGAGAGAAAAGGAAACTCAACTCAGTGACGAGAATCGGAACCTCAAGAACGAAGTGGCTAAACTTAATGATGAGCTCTATTCCCAGAGTGTGGATACAGAGAGAACTGCTAGGTTGAAAGACGATATTCGAGAACTTGAGAACAAGCTTGAGTTCTACGAAAAAGAGTATGGTCTTCTTCAAGAAGCTTTGGAGAGCGCCGAGCTCGAGGCTGAATCTCACCAAGCAAAAGAAAAGAGGTCAGAAGGCAAGATCACTGACTTGAAGAGAGAGATCGATCAACTCAATTCTAAACTTCGAAGACTTGAGCTCTCTGAGTCACAGAAGTATAACGAATCGGCACTTTTCGAGCTTGATTCAATGCACAAGAAGCGTGAAGATGCCGAACGACAACGACTCGAGCAGCAAATCGAGGCGTTGCAACTTCAAGTCAGAAAACTTGAGCTGGATCTTCGCAGTGCAAGAGCATCTGAACCTTCGGGTGTCGAATTCGACTACCGAAAGTATCTTCAAGAGCGCAGCAAGTTGCAAATGGATATCGATGACAAAGAGTTACAGTTGGAGGAACACAAGCGCAAATACTCCAGACTTGAATCCTTGGTCAGGGATAAAGATTCGGTGGTCGAAGCTTTGGAATCTCGTATCAGAGATCTCATCAAGGAAAGCAGATCAAGCGCAGTGTTTGAAGACTCCAATAAATCCGAGATTTTCAAGCTCAAAACGGATTATGAGTATCAGTTAAAGCAACTTCAACGTGATAGTGAGAGATTGAAGACTGATTTGGAGGCTCAAGTTAACTACTATAAGACAAAGCTTGATGTGTTTATGGAGAGAGAGAGGTATGATCCTGTTTCCAGTACGGCCTCTTCTTCAATGGTGGCTCTACTCGAGACACAGTTGGATGAGGCCCGTCGTGTGAACAAGGAACTCGGTGATAAGTTACAAGCAGTTCAAAGCCAATCTCCAATCAAGATCGAGAATGAACATATGCTCGCAGAATACAGAAACAAGCTTCTGGATTTGCAAGCTAAATACAATCGGGCTCAAGATGACAAGCTTCTGTTGCAAGAAACGATTGACACTTTGGAGATGGACTCCAAGTTCCTCAGATCAGAGAAGAACAGACTCGAGTTGAGGGCCAAGAACTTGAATCAGGAGCTTGCGAGAACTTCGAAACACTGCACGAAACTCGCCAACAAACTTAATGAGATGGATGTGCTTGAGAGTAAGAGCTCGATGAGAAGCATGGATGAAGGAATGAAGGCAAGAAGGGCCAATCTTCAACTTCAGAGCCAGATCGATCAACTCAATTCCAAGTTGGCTGCAACAAAATTGGCTGCGCCATCAGCTAGTAACAGTCGTTTGACGAGGGAGGTCCGCCTTTTGACGAACGAGCTTCAGTACTACAAGGCCAAGCTCTTTGATTTGACGTTGCGGGCAAACGACTTGGCGCTCATGAACTCGCTCGTCACCTCGTCGATCAAGAACTCTAATGAAGTGATCAAGAATGATATTGTCAAACTCAGCCAGCACGGCATTTATCCAAACTACTCGCAAATGGGGCTGAAACTTGGCGAGAAGATCACATTTAAGGTGTTGGCCACCTTTGTTTTGAGTATGGTTCGGCTCAAAAATCGCCATGCGAGAGCCGATGCCAGAAGAGCCAAGATGTCTCAGCTTCGTGGCGAGATAGACCGGGACAAAATTACTTTATTAGCGGAGTAACTTCTGCTTTACGTGTGTTATTAATGCTATATTTTAGGGGTCGTGATTTCGTGAGGAGAGTAGAGTTATCTCATTATGCGAGTGATTGGAGTCTGAAACTTGTCTTGTGACGGTTGGCGAGTTCTTCCAACTCGTGGAGTTTGCATCACGACAGGAGTCTGATGCACGTGGCTTGCACTATTTGATCGTTTCTTCACATTTGAAAACGTGTTGTGAGTCGGGAAATCAGAAGAAGTATTCAGCCACATATCTTCGTGTGATAATATTCCAGAAACATCTGCATTGATTCTGGATGTTTCTGCATATCCATTGGCGAGAAACTCACCCATACTGACTTCTGAGTCTTCATTTTCAGCAAAATGTAAAGGCGTAAGGATAGTAGCGTCGGGCAACTTCTTGATTTGGGAATTGCTCCGAAAACAATCTAGATTGAGATCAGACCACACTCTCTGCTTGAGCAAATTGCGGTTCTTATAGATTTTGGCGCCAAAGTTGGAGGAACTCAATGGAATTGCGCCGTCTTCTTCCTCATCTAGCACAAACTGCGGGAAAATATTGGCAGTAGCTTCCATTAGTGACGTTGTATCAATATCGTCATAGGGAATCTCATACTCTCTCCATTCTTCCATGTACATAGCCTGATTATCATCTCGGAAATGAACATACCCATACAGAGAGTCTGACATTGTTGTGGAATTTTAGCGATTTTGCAGAAGAAACTCGGGAGTAAATACTTGTAAAGGTGATCTAGTTTGCGAATCAATACCAACTGTTGATGTAGTGTGCATGACACGACTGGCCATGAAATCTATAAATACATATTTTATGCCGAAGCACTAACCTCACACAAGTTTTCGAACAAGGTAGGTTTCTGCTCCAAGCTTTTTTCGTCGAACTCCGACGTTTTAACCATCTTGATGGCACCAGTACCAATACTCATGGTCTGGCCCAAAATAATACACTCCGACACACCTTCGACCTTGTCGTTCTTCATGAAGAATGCAGCATCGAACAAGTGGTCAGTAGTCTTTTCGAAAGAAGCAAGCTGCAAAACAGAGTCTCTCATCTTACTCAAACCGAATCTGGTGATACCCAACACTTCTCCCTTGTAAGTCATGACATCTCCCAATAATTGAATATGACGAGGATCAACACTCATACCGTGCTTACTCATGGTGTAGTCAATTTCTCCAATGATGGAGGATCTGGCGGCTTCAATACCCAAAACCTGGTAGACTTCAAGAATATGATTAGTGCTGGTCTTGGTGCCAACAACACCGTCAGTGCTCATGACTTCCTTCAAACCATAACCTTCAACCAACAATTCCTTCTTGTTGTCATCCCTGATGTTGATAACGGCTCTGGAAATGTTTGGAAGTCCCTTGATAACCACGTCCGGCAATGCTCTCTTCAACTGTTGCATTCTGAAGAACAATGCATTGTTGTTGTCGCTCATTCTGTAGTCCGAAGCAGCGGTACGAGCCAAACTCTCCGACTTGGTTTCACGCAAAGTCACCAACACATTCACACGGTCCCGACCGTAGACGGACACCTCATTATTCATAATCTTCAATTTAGGCGCGTTGGCGAGAGCTTGACGAATGTTATCCAAAGTCAACTCCAACTGCAACCTTTCGATTGTCTTCAAATCAATCTTAATGGACAAGTAAGCCATATCGTTCTTGTAGACATCTTCGATGAAGTAAGCCACATCCTTCAACATAGTTTTTTCAATTCTACCCTTGACCACACGAGCAGCAAGCTCATCTTCGTCATTGACCAAAACGGAGTTGATGATAGGAGTGGAAATAACCTTGGCAGCATTAATAATTTCCTTAATACGGGGGACACCCAATGTAACGTTCATAGAAGCGACACCGGCAAAATGGAAAGTCTTCAACGTCATCTGAGTACCTGGCTCACCAATGGAATGAGCTCCAATAGCTCCCACAGCCGTTCCAGGTTCCACCTTGGCTCTCAAATACTTGTAGAGACACTGCTCCAAGAATTTCTCCACGGACTTCTTCGAAATCTTCAACAATTGGTTGACAGCATTAGCACGTTGATCGCTCTCGTCAACATCCATAATATCATCATCGTTCTCAATTCTGGTGAGGTATGGTCGAAGGTTTTTGTTCTCTCTGTATTGAGCAAGCTTCGTTGCTTTCTTGCCCACATAGTCCCTAATAGACTGGTAAAATGCTCTCTCGGCATCCTTCTGGTCGATAAACTCGACTTTGTCGCCAATGTCACCTTCAATGACCTTGCCCACATTATCGTATCTGATCAACCGATCTTCAAGAGGATTCAACACAGACTCAACGACCTCCATAATTTGGTATGGATATAATCCAGTGTCCTTGATGTTGAAAGTGATGTTGAAAGCGTGGTCCCATTGACGATCGAAGTTGACAGGCTTGGCGTCACCTTCCATATCCAAAGGATCTAG
This sequence comes from Sungouiella pseudoflosculorum, assembly GCA_030674735.1. Classification (NCBI taxonomy): domain Eukaryota; kingdom Fungi; phylum Ascomycota; class Pichiomycetes; order Serinales; family Metschnikowiaceae; genus Sungouiella; species Sungouiella pseudoflosculorum. The sequence continues at coordinate 29,207 of JAKUAO010000010.1, read as the reverse complement.
ACCATCTCCACCGTATGTGAACTGGACAATACCATTGGAGGAATTTCTCACAGTGTTATCGTACAGCGATGACAAATCTTCAAGAGACTTCATAAGACGTCTAGACATGTAACCTGTTTCGGCAGTCTTCACAGCAGTATCAACCAAACCTTCTCTACCCGAAATGGCGTGAAACAAGAATTCTGGTGGAGTCAAACCACTGTAGAAAGAATTTCTCACGAAACCCTTAGACTGTGGAGTCTTAGAGTTTTTCGTGAAATGAGGCAAGGATCTATCTTGGAATCCATCAGGAACACGATTACCAGCAATAATTTGTTGACCCACAACGGCCACCATCTGCGAAACGTTCAAAGTAGAACCCTTAGAACCACAGGTTGCCATAATCAATGGAGCATTGAGATTGTCCAATTCGTTAATACAGACATCACCCACTTCTTCTCTGACCTTAGAAAGCAAACCACCGATCTTGGCCTCCAAAGTTTGTTCTTCGTTACAACCTGGTTGAGTTTCCAACTTGCCACGGTTATACAAATCAATTAATTCGTCACACTTGGCGTAGGCTTGTTCGACCATCAACTCTTTCTTTGTCTTCAAGTCTGCGCCTGGAGTCACATCGTTGATACCAATGGAGAATCCACGGTTACCCAAAAATCTTGCACAGAGTTTGGCCATTCTGTTCATGGCAGTGGCTGCTTCGTCTGGACCGTAGTCTCGGAGAATTGTGTAAAAGACAGAGTGCTTTTTACCGTCACCCAACGTTGACTTATCCATAACACCACTCAAAATTTGAGATCCGCGAATGACGACGAAGCCATCGTTTGGAGACATTTCATTAGGCAAACCTTTAGCAGGCGGCGTGAACGTTTTGTTCTTTGCGTCGACGTTGATAACAACGTTCGACTTGCTGTTAGGTTTGATGAGCAAAGAGAAAACCTGCTTACCTGTCCAGAGTGCAACTGGTTTGACAATGGATGGTGGAGGGATGTCAAATTGCAAATCAGCATCGGACATCATGGACAATAGTTGCACCAAACTTGCACGATCGAAGAAACTGTCCTTGTGAGAAATCAAGTACGAACCGGTGATGAAATCCTGGGTGGCAGCAATAATAGGTTCACCAGACTTTGGGGTCAACAAGTTGTTCTTGACACCCATCAAGTTGATGGCCTCTGCTCTAGCTTCCTCGGTTTGAGGAACATGCAAGTTCATTTCGTCACCATCAAAATCAGCATTATATGGTGTACAGACACACTCGTTAAGTCTGAAAGTTCTCCATGGTCTGATCTTGGCATAATGGGACAAGATGGACAATCTGTGCAAGGAAGGCTGTCTGTTGAAAAGAACAACATCACCATCTTCAATATGTCTCTCGACAACATCACCAATACGCAAGGACTTGGCCAACTTGAATCTGTCACCGAACTTCAAGTTTCTCTTAGCCAACTCGTTTTGCTTGAGCACATAATTGGCACCCGGATGCTTGGTTGGACCGTTCAAGATCAACTTCTGAAGCTTTTGACGGTTATAACGAGTACACTTCTCAGGGTACGTCAAGATTTTAGCCACACGGTCGGGCACAGCGACCTCGTCAATTTTCAAGTTTGGATCAGGAGAAATGACGGTTCTTCCAGAGAAATCAACTCTCTTACCAGAAAGATTTCCTCTGAATCTACCCTGTTTACCCTTCAAACGTTGACAGAAACCTCTGATGGGCTTACTGCTTTTGGATCCACCTCCCATACCTCCTGGAAGCAAGGCTGGGTTAGCAGAATCCGAATTAATATACATGGCCACGGATAACTGAAGGTAATCCCATTGCTCCATCATGTTGTTCACAGAAATACCCTTCTCGATACCAGCCTTAATAAGCGAAGAAGTCCAGACGATTTCCGTCAACTTGACTGTCAAGTCATCTTCATTGGATTGAGCATCCATCATAACCGATGGACGGATACACACAGGTGGTGCTGGCAAGTATCTCCAGATGTACATTTCTGGACGGCCGCCTCTTGCAGCATCGATACCGAACAACTCACAGTCAAGGGGACTGATTTGACGGAACAAGTTCAACACCTTAAGTGGGTTCAAATCCTCGTGCACACGCTTGGCGAATTTTTCGAGTTCAGGGTTCCGGTTGAAGACCTCGTCAAATTCCTTGTCCCAAAGCTCCTTTTCTGGGGTAGGCTTTTTTCCAACGTAACGGAATGTGTCGTGGACTATCTTCAATGCAGCTGGACCGGCACCACTGGCGGCCTTCTTGACCACACCGTTCACGTGGTTACACAGGAAACAACGTCTTTGCTTCTTACACTGCTCGATGATTTTCTTCAAGGTCTTCATACGACGCAAGTTGTCGATGTTGGGACGGCGCAATTCCGCCAAGAAGCTCCGCTTGGTCTGTTCGTCCAACAACACAGCACCACAGTTCTTACAGATGCACTGAAGAACCAGGATGATTGCTTTGAAATAACCCACATGGAACACAGGCAAGGCCAAACGAACATGACCAAAGTGACCATGACAAGTAGCTAGCGTACCGTGACAGGTGGAACACTCGGTTGCGTTGGAGGACGTTCCCATCTTGGTGTCCAAGGCACCGCCTTCTCGAACTGCTCTTCCCTTCTCCAAGTCGTACAAGTCTCTGGTGGTGACCTCGACCTCAGACTGCGCGACAATGTCGCTCGCCGAGAGCGCGGTGAACTCGAGGCCCTTGATGCATTTGGGAGCCACGTCGACGACCACCTCCTTCATTGGTGTAATGTGGTTGATCTGAGATGGAGGAGATGGGTAAATTTTGTTAGGTGGTGCGCGGAGGTGGGCCTTATGCACGTGCGCAGTCACGTGGTGCAGGGTTTTGGCAGCTGCCTCTGGTGCATGTACGAAGCGGGCGTGTGTGAGTGTATGTGTGAAGAAGAAGAGAGAAGTGGGTTTCTGTAGAATATTTAAAGTGGGAATTCCCTCTTTTTTATACTTCTTCTTTATTTTGCCGCCGGCGCTCGTCTGCTTTTGTGGATTGAATTATATAGTACCAGTAGCGTGTCCTGCACACATCCCCACAATATCGAGAGGCAACTCAATCACCAACTCACGGACTAGCCGATATAGACAACCATGGCTGAAACTGAGGAAGATAAGATCATCAAGACTTTGGAGGAGGACGACGAGTTTGAGGACTTCCCCGAGGATTCTAACTGGTCCAACGAGTCCAACCAGCTGTTGAACTCGGCCAACTTGTGGGAAGAGGACTGGGACGACGACGACGTTAAGGACGAGTTCAGCGAGAAATTGCGGGAGGAGTTGAAGAAAGCGCAGAAATAGATGAGGATTGTGCATTGTCCGGGCCAGCGAGGCTGGCTTGGTTGGTTAAGTGGAGCTCGGCAGCAAATGTGCGGTTGCGTGGTCCGAGGCTGTTTCTAGAAAGAATAAAAGCGTACAAGAGTCTGGTGTAGGGCCGTAGGATAAGTAACTTGATATTGAGAGAATTGGGCGGCGGAGGTTATGAGGATGGCCGTGGAAACGAGAAACTGAAGGTTAAGGCTTTCATTACATGATGGCCAAGTTGGAAGCGCAGCAGACAAGGACAAACTAATGAGGGCGAAACCAAATGTGTTCTCAATTGTGTAAAAAGATCTGTGTTCTGTGTCGAAAAGGCCTGGAACTGAGTCTTTTCTATGATCTCCCGGACTTGATGAATAAGAGTGGACAACTATTCTCTTGCAAAGATTGTATTATATCTTTCAAACGTTGATTCCTATTCAAGAACAATCGACAGGGACCAAATGGTCTCCCTCGTGATTCTCCTCAGAATCCTTTCAAAGCTACATCTACAATGATCGAGATTTGATCCGGTGTTTTCTGCGGTTCTGTATTCCAATATCTGGGATCCGCAATCGGTATTCAACCCGACTACTCTATCTGGTATTCTCCCCCTGCTGCCCACTCCTAGCCGCCATATCACCAATTATGCATAGAAGTTCACCGACTTGGACTTACGTGCTTGCACTTCGCCAATAGCCTCCACGAAGTCCTCATGCTTGATGACGGACTTGCCGTTACGCAATGCAATCATACCAGCCTCTACAGTGACAGCCTTCAACTGTGCACCGTTGAACTCATCAGTGGAACGTGCCAATTCACGCCAATTGATCGACTGGTGGTCGCAGTTCAATTTACGGGCATGAATCTTCAACACAGACTCACGAGCTTCTTCCGAGGGCAATGGGAACTCGATCTTACGGTCCAAACGACCAGAACGCAACAAGGCTGGATCTAACGTGTCCACACGGTTGGTGGCAGCCAACACTTTCACACGGTCATCGGAACCGAAACCATCAAGCTGGTTCAAAAGCTCAAGCATGGTACGTTGCACTTCACGATCACCGGATTTGTCCGAGTCGAAACGCTTGGTTCCGATGGCATCCAATTCGTCGATGAAGATGATGGTTGGGGCCTTTTCCTTGGCCAAGGCAAATGCATCTCTGACAAGTTTGGCACCATCACCAATGAACATCTGCACCAATTGTGGAGCGGCCAACTTCAAGAAGGTGGCACCCGACTGTGCGGCACATGCACGCGCAAGCAAGGTCTTACCGGTTCCTGGGGGACCGTACATCAATGCACCTTTTGGAGGCTTCACTCCCAACGTTTTGAACTTTTCTGCCTGCTTCATGGGCAAAACCACAGCCTCAATCAACTCCTCAATCTGCTTATCCAATCCACCAATATCCGAGTAGTTCTCCGTGGGCTTCTCGTCGACTTCCATGGCCTTGACTCGCGAATCATACTCGGAAGGTAATGTGTCCAAGATCAAGTACGAGTCTTTGTTGACACCAATCAAGTCGTTGGGCTTCAAAGTGGCCGGATCAACCAACCCCACAAGAGGCAAGAAAATTGTTTGACGGGTGGATGTTTTGATCACCGCCAGTTTTCCCGACCGGGCTGCATCCACATCCACGTTGGCTCCTTGTTCTAGAGCATCTTTGTCGGCGTCGAAATCCAAAAGCTCAACAACATTGCCGACCAAGTAAGGCAACTGCTTATTGTTGTTGATTTTCTCCTGGTTATCTTTGATTCTTTCAGCCATCACCGCTTTCTCGTGTGAGAGTCGTTGACTTTCACTGAACATCACTTGGATGTCATTGTGGAGAAGTTTGGTACGGTTGGCAATATCTTGTGTGGACAGAGAGGCAATCTCTTGATCGATGAGTTCGTCCTGTTCTAATTCTTCCAAGGTAGCCATGATGGGTATTTGGTTGATTGAGTCGGAGTAGTGAGCATAGGGTGGAGTGTGGAGTTGCCACTGGTGCACACACGACCAAAGTTGTCAAAAATGCTAAATGGTATCAATGACAAGGATGGGTTGGAGAAATAGTAGGAGGAAAAAATTGAGTCAATCTGATGCAATTGGGACTATTCGTGACTACATCTGTCGGAAAGAAAGATCTGCCGAGAGTGGTGGCTGTTGATGATGCAGCTTCAGGTGCAGCTACGACTGTGAGCTGTGCGTTTTGGTCAATGCGAGTTGAGCGCATTGTCGAGGTGGGCAACAATGATCTTCATGATCCCATATCTTGAAAGAAGATACCAAATGTATGGGACCGTGCGTCACTGGTGACTTAATTCAGTGGCTTTTGCGGCGTATCACCTGTGCGTGAAACTGTGCGCACAATGTTGTGCGTGAAACGTGTGTGTGCTTGGCTGTGCGTGAATGTGGGCGTGGTGCGTCGGGAGATATCTGCGTGTCTTGAACACCCGCCACGATGGTGCTGGATTGTTTTCGGGTGAGGGCAACCGTAAGCTGGTACCAATTGAGTAGAAGCGCATTTTCGGAAAATCTGGCACTGCCACCCATCAGCGCAAGTCTTGCCGCGCGGTCGCATTACGTGGCTCGATGTAACCATAGACCCTGGAGGTTTTGGCAGTTTGTTTCTATGTGCAGACGCATTTCACCGTTCACCTAGTCGTTAACTCTCATTCACATATCAGCTTCTCCTCACGTTATGGCGCAGTCGCCGATCTCGAGGTCCACCCCGCATGCGTCCGAGTATAACGTCAATTCAACGTTCTCCTTCGGTCAACCTCCACCACATTCTGCTGCAGCTGCAAGGCCGACGCTAGACACAATCATGTCCACTCGAAACGTTCCGAACCCGTTTGCTCCAGCCAAACTGGCGACCTCTCGGTCGTCAACACCAGAGCCGGCTGCAAATTTCCAGTCCACAATACCAGTCTTGGTGGCCTTCCCATTGTTGATCATAACCAGCAACTTTGCTGTCTCTACCCTGGTGGACTCTGACATCTTCTCGCGAGTGCTAATGCTGATATTTCAGGCATGCGTGGTAGTATCTGTGGCATCAAAGACAGTGAAATTGGATACACCTGGTGTGTCTACTACCCTGCTGTCTGTGAGTCTGAATACTGTCATAGCAGTGGGACTGCTTTTCATATTCTTCACGGCATGTCTGATTTTGCCGGGCCCAAATGCTCCTGCGGTGTTCTTTGGACTATACTTGAACGTGTACAACCCATTCACCGTTGTGTCGTTCCTCTATGATTTATTCCGGTGGTGGGAGTACTCATGGACTCAGGTTTTCTCGGTGGTTCTTGGATATTCTGCGTTGGTGAGCTCTTACATCATCTTGAAGCAAATGTTCCTGACTAAGAGTGCACTCCGATCAAACCCTGTGATTACTCTTATTGGAGCAATACTGGCAGCGGCTTGCTTGGTTTTATTCCGCTGGGACTACATCAACGTTCCACTTTTGATCATGAATTTGGGAACTGTGGTACTCCTCATGTTTTCGTTGCCAGAGGCCAAGCTTAAATCCAAAATCAATGTTTTGATTGTGGCCCTTTTCACTTATTGTCTCCATACATTTGTGTTGCAATTGTCACTGTTTTCGTTGGTGGATGCTGGTGTGTCAGTTTTGCTTCCACTATTTATCACTATCGACCACTCGCAGGAGTTTCTGATCCTCCAGAAACAGGATGTGCCCGAGAAGCCTCACATCTTATCAGAAATCATGAAGCATTCCGATACCCGTGCCATTTTCAACTTCCTCTTGCTCAACACATCTTTCATGTTCGTGCAGCTTGTCTACTCATTCCGTTCGAAATCATTGGGCCTACTCTCGGACTCTTTACATATGGCACTTGATTGTGCCTCGTTGGCTCTTGGTCTTGTGGCTGGAGTATTGCTGAAACATCCAATTAACCCACAGGGCAGGTATCCTTTTGGGTTGAAGAACTTCGAGATTTTAGCTGGCTTCGCCAACGGAACCTTACTTGTTGGAATCTCTGGAAGTATTATATTCGAAGCATTCGGCCGATTATTGCACCCAGTTGCTTTACAGCAGACAACCGAACTCATTGTGGTGTCGATTTTGGGACTCTTGGTGAATATCGTTGGTATATTCGCTTTCAATCATGGACATGCCCACGGCCACTCTCACGGCCACTCTCACGGCCACTCTCACGGCCATTCTCACGGCCATTCGCATGGTGACTCCCACTCTCATGAAACCACGCACTCTCATCAAAGCACACACACTCACGAGACGAGTGGAGACTCAAGCAATCATGGGTGTGAAACGCATCATGACGAGGGAATGAACGACAATATGCGTGGAATTTTCTTACACATACTCGCTGATACTCTTGGATCGGTGGGAGTTGTGATCTCGACTATTCTTACGAAACTCTTTGGATGGCAGAAATTCGATCCAGTGGCGTCGATTATCATCGCCGTGCTTATTTTCATGACCGCTATACCGTTGATGAAATCAACGGCTTCCACGCTATTGCTTCGGTTGGATAAAACAAAGGAGTCCACTATCAGATCTGCTCTCAATGATCTTACTACCATCAAGGGTATTAAATCATTCACGACCCCGAGATTCTGGCCCACAGAAGTGGGGGTGAGAGGCTACATTCACATTCAGATTTACCGAGGAGAAAATGGAACTTACCTCAGACGGCAATGCGAGGAAGTGTTCAGGAACCATAAGGTGGATGTCACCATTCAAATGGAGAACGACTACGATCCATGCTGGTGTCGGGCATAATGTCGAGGTTGCAACTCGCGCTGACATTGCAGCACTTGACATGGACTGGTATATACACGACCTCATCAGTGATGTGAATCTATTCGTCTCACATTGCGCATCGATAATCTTATAGCACATACCAATATGTCTAGAGTTGGAGTTCTTGTTTTGGGACCTGCCGGTGCCGGCAAGTCAACCTTTTGTAACTCTATTATTGCACACATGCAGTCGATCGGAAGAAGGGCTCACATTGTCAACTTAGATCCTGCTGCCGAACCTACCGAATATGAGTTCACTATCGACATCAGAGATTTGATTTCCCTCCAAGATGTCATGGAAGAGATGGATTTGGGCCCCAATGGTGCGCTCGTTTACTGTTTCGAGTATCTTTTGAATAACTTGGACTGGCTTGATGAGGAGATTGGCGATTACAACGATGAGTACTTAATCTTCGATTGCCCGGGCCAAATTGAGTTGTATACCCATGTCCCAGTGTTACCCACCATCGTGCGTCACTTGCAAACCTCCTTGAATTTCAATTTGTGTGCCACATACCTTTTAGAGGCTCCATTTGTCATTGACCGTTCCAAGTTTTTCAGTGGAGCATTGAGTGCCATGTCTGCGATGATTTTGCTTGAGTTGCCTCATATTAATATTCTTTCCAAGCTGGATCTCATCCAGAGCGAAGTGTCAAAGAAGCAGTTGAAACGGTTTTTGAATCCTGATCCGTTGGTTTTGGAAACTGATCCTGATAAGCAATTGAATCCACGGTTTTCGCGACTCAATAAAGCAATTGCCCACTTGGTGGATGACTTCGGCATGGTGCAGTTCTTACCCTTGGACTGCCTGAAAGACAGTACTTCGGTAGCAACGATATTGAGTTACATTGACGATGTGACCCAGTGGTCGGAGAGTCAGGAGCCAAAGGAACCAGTCGAAGAGTTGGAGGTGGAAGAAGAAGACTGAGTACTGAGTACAGTAGCATAAGCTGCATGTCTAACATTGGGGCTGGAGACGTTGATCGTGCTACCATGGTAGATTGTGCGCTGCGGGTGGATAACGCCGAGCGGAAATCGATTAGATTACCCGCTCAGTGACCAATACTGGGGTGTTACCTTCTTTGGTGACTGCCTCCGCAATTCCAGAAATATAAGCATTCTCCAATATGGTTTTGAGGGGCAAGCGCGGAATTTTGGGTTTGTCATGCCCCAGTATCCTGCTTGCACCAGGGCCTCTTACCAGCTTCAAGCCCGATAGTTTGAAGTCGATGATATTAAGCGAAGTGATTTGTGCACTTCGTGCCTGGACTTAACAATCGCATATATGTTAGGACATGTCGACCTGGGTTTGTGCATAATGCGGCTTATTGTTTATCATGTAAGTACTGGTTTGTCACTGAAAGCATGCAGTGTCGCGCATAGTGCATTGCATTGAGAAAATGCGCCTCATGCCGGCCACTGTATTTTTACATCGCGACCAAAGGTTTTCTTCCATCCCTTAGAGTTGGCCACTCCTGCAACCGAACAGCAACCACTCTCGTTTGGACTTTATGGGTACATTCTCTGCCTGTGCGTTGTCAATACGTTCCAACGGCAGGACCAAATGATCCGAATTGTCATGCTGTGCCGCATTCTCAACACAATTATGTGGACCCTTTGCAGATCTCACATTTGCAATCATTAAAATTAGTTAAAAGATATTTTGCCATTCAATTTCCTCAACGTTGAATTAGTCCAATGTAAGAAAGAAAATCACATAACGTCAAAGTGAGTGCATCCGCGTATTCCGTACATGGGCAAGTTTGCGCCCAGTTGAATTTCCGTCAAGATTTACTAATTGTCGAGAAGTCGGGGCGTGCATCTGGCCCAGCTGTAGCCCGCCTCCGTCGCTACCGGGGATTGGAACACCCCATCCACATCATAATTGGTGATGTCACCGATTTCACTTTATCCCCAAGCTTTCTCTCGCCTCGATTTCAGCTTGCAATACTGAGCTCCAAACAAGTTCGAAACCCGCCACACATTCCAAAGTTCCTCATTTGTGTACCACCTACTAATGCACCCGTGGGTATCATGCGGTCCGGTGGTAAATTGAGGAAACCGAGGCAGAAGTATGCACGGCTCATTCTCACCGACTGAATTGGTTTAGGGGTAGCCCGAATACTGGGGATGCTCATGGAGGAATTATCATCATATAGTTTACCTTTTTAGATCGCTGGAATTCCGGTTGCGAGGCTCAGCACGTATGTCTAGTTTTGGGCCAAGCTGAATTTCCACATGAATGTGCATGAGTAACGCACCAGCCTGGGCTCGTTGTTCATAACTAAGGAGGATGAGACATTGACGTTTTGACGTTGCAAATCACCAAGTGTAATTGCCTTCGTAATATCAGCTCATTTTCTTTGGCCAAAGTAGCTTTGTGCATAGCCTGTTTCACATGAGGCAAGTGTACACCTTTAAGATAGTGTCAAGACGCCTTGAGTGGGGTGCTGGTGCATGTAGTTTCTGCTTGAAAACTGAGAAGGAACATTGCAAACAAATCGGCGCCCCCCGAAGAAAAAAAAAACAACTCTTGGTACATGAAATTTTCGGAACTCCGTCCTCGCTGGGACGCCGCGTGGCCCTTCCAAGTTCGGAAACCCTATTCCTCAGGAGAACTGCCAAATTAAACTTTGTAGCGATTGTTAATGTCATGTTCGGAACGTTCCCGAATAGACAAATGCATTGATAGGCGGAACACAGTGCTTCTGTGTCCGTTGCCAGTGCCACTTTTCTTGCTTCCATGTCATGGATACCGCGCCTTCTAGACATGGAGAACTTGGACCCCAACCAAGCGAAAACTCATGATATCTGTTGAAGATGAAGAGTAGATTGGAAATTCCCGACGTCCCAGCAGAGAAAAAATTTGCTAAAAAATTTCATGCTCCGTTGACGGCTGCGGTAGAGGGTGGACCAGGTGAGATTTGAAACTGGCAACGGCGTAAAAATTCTCACCTATACAATATCCGATAAGCTGACCAGCAGAAAAGCATGTATTTGGAGCCATTTAGTCTAGTTTGGGATGATTTTACCAGGCTGGAATTGAATTCTAGCTTCTCTAGATGTATCCGATCGGATTCGTGAACTCGCAGGGACAAACATCCGGCTAGCCTTGTTCGGGTAGGCTACAACTGACAAATTATTGCTAGCATGGCTCTTAGATCCAGCTTTGTTATTATTGCCGACCAATTGGACACTCCATTTCAATCTCTGGGAAGCAGGGCCTTCATTTGATCAATAACAGCAAACTCCGAAACAGTTACAAGCGGAGTATCCAGGCGGAGCAGGAACTTGGACTTCTACATATTTTCGTGAATATCCCACTTGGGGTCCTCTGTCCCCATGAGGAGCAGTGCTTTTCAAAGTTATCGACTCGGGCGCTAGGAATTGCTGCCTTGATTGTTTACCGGAGACACCTCGCGATCATACAGAGTATTGATAGATTCCCCCCAAAGGCTCTACACCATCGTGTCGTGTTCTCGAAACAGCTCGCCGGAGAAACAAAAAACTCCTGGATTGATTGAAGAAACCGCCATCCAATTCAACACTCAGACAACACAAAGCCGTCCACCGGACTAACCTCCTGCCTTCGGGGCCTCGGCGAATATAGGTTAATCTCGAATCGGGAAGTGTCGATATTTTGCATTGGAAAGACGGAATGTCGTCCTTACTCTCGTGATTCCTAAAATCAACTCCATATTTCCTCTTCTCCACGCATAGTGACCAATTTCTTCTCCGAAGCGTTCCAGCCACTACCAGTATGGTCGCACGAGTGTCATAATCACCGAGCAAACGACCGAAAACGCCCCTGTAAAAAAAAAAAAATTGACGAATGCACCCCCAGCGGTCTCTCTTAATCTCAAATCTCCTACTTTCTCAGCCATTGCCTCCAATTCCAAACTTCCTAACTCCATCAAACTCAACTCTTGAACAATACATCCTGCACACAGACCAGACGGACCTCACCAGTTGGTGATTGAGTTCTTTGTTGATGGTGTACGGATGCACAACCCACCATCCACCTAAAAACTCCCGCCAAAAAAACTCCATCTCCAGGCTAAGATGGTCCAGATCAACGAAGTCAGCGAATCGCAGTCAAGAGAGTCGCGTACCGCCGCTCACACCCACATCAAGGGCTTGGGATTGGACGAGCACGGTATCGCCAAAAAAGTGGACGGAGGATTTGTAGGTCAGGCCGAGGCCAGAGAAGCATGTGGCATCATTGTTGACTTGATCAAGACGAAAAAGATGAGCGGAAAGGCCATTTTGTTGGCTGGCTCGCCCGGAACCGGAAAAACTGCGTTGGCATTGGCCATTTCGCAGGAGTTGGGCCCCAAGGTGCCATTTTGTCCGATTGTGGGCTCGGAATTGTACAGCACAGAGGTCAAGAAGACGGCTGCATTGATGGAAAACTTCCGCAAGGCCATCGGTTTGAGAATCAAGGAGACCAAGGAGGTTTACGAGGGTGAGGTGATCGAGTTGACCCCCGAAGAGGCTGAGAATCCATTGGGAGGATATGGCAAGACCATTTCCCACGTCATTGTGGGGTTGAAGACCGCCAAGGGTACAAAGAACTTGCGGTTGGACCCTAGCATCTACGAAAGCATCCAAAAGGAGCGTGTAGTGGTGGGAGATGTCATCTACGTGGAGGCTAACACCGGTGCTGTCAAGAGAGTGGGCAGATCCGATGCCTACGCCACGGAGTTTGACTTGGAGGCTGAGGAGTACGTGCCTTTGCCCAAGGGAGAGGTGCACAAAAAGAAGGAAATCGTCCAGGAGGTCACCTTGCACGACTTGGACGTGGCCAACGCCAGACCACAGGGAGGCCAGGATGTTCTCTCCATGATGGGCCAGTTGTTGAAGCCTAAGAAGACGGAGATCACCGACAAGTTGCGCACTGAGGTCAACAAGGTGGTGGCCAAATACATCGACCAGGGCGTGGCCGAATTGATCCCCGGTGTTTTGTTCATTGACGAAGTCAATATGTTGGACATCGAGATCTTCACATACTTGAACAGAGCCTTGGAGAGCTCCATGGCCCCCGTGGTGGTTTTGGCTTCCAACAGAGGCATGACGACTATCCGTGGAACCGACGACGACACCAAGTATCCTCACGGATGTCCCCCAGACTTGATCGACCGTTTGTTGATCGTCAAGACCTTGCCATACAACCAAGAGGAGATCCGCATCATCATTCTGAAGCGTGCTATTTTGGAGAACTTGGTGGTGTCGCCAGACGCTTTGAACAAATTGTCGGAGCTTGGTGTTTCTAGCTCCTTGAGATATGCCTTGCAGCTATTGGCACCAGCAGGTATCTTGGCCAAGACTGCCAACCGTTCCGAGATCTCGCTCGATGACATCGCCGACTGCGAGGGCTTATTCTTGGACTCCCACCGTTCTATCCAGGTGTTGGAGTCTACAAAGGGCTACCTTTGATGTACCATTAGTAATAGAACATGATGACTAGCTAGCGTAACTATGCTTCCAATTTTCCAAGCTCGGAAATCTCTCCCAAGAACTCCTTTGCCGTGACAATATCAGTGCTTCCATACACCACGGTCTTTGCCGTGCGGTTTGGCTGACTGGCCCACTCCGTCAAGTTCTGGTATTCCAAGTAATTACCACCGCCAACAACGAACACCAAGCCCTCATCGTAGGATTGTCTCTTTGGGGGCTTAGAATGGCCGCCGCGAGATTTTGGATCCAAATATAAGTAATCATCAGTGATTTGCATGGAGTTGTTGGAAGCCAGACCTGGATCCATAATTGCCTCCACCACATTGGTGATTGGGAGGTTTTTCTTGTCAGGCAAGAGCTTTTTCAAACCAGAAGCTAAAGAGCTGATACCATCCGAGATTTTCCCCTCTGTGAAACCGTACAATTTGGACGACAATCCATTGAATAATGCCGAGTTGTTTTGGTTGAGGGAATGCTTGTTGGTGGCAGACTGATCATTCAAGGAAATATTCTTGGACAAGTTCAAGATGTGCTTAAACTTCATGATGTACTTGTAGGCGCTCATATCGATCTGAGGATATTTGGAAGTGAACAACTGCTCACACTCAGTGTTGAAGCTGGCAGGCAAGTCTGCCAACAAGTTCAAGATTAGAAACGTTCTGAATTTGTCCGTTGCATTGTCACGTTTGGAAGACGACTTCAAGAGATCCAAGAACTCCAGCTGAATTTTAGGGTCGTTGTAGTTCTGCTCGATCTCGAAGAACTTGTCTAAGGACCTGGCTTCCAATTCCTTCAACAATGAGGCCAAGACGTCCATATGCATATCCAACGTAGTTTTTCTGGCCGTCAATTCAGGCAAGGCCTCCACTGCCTGTTGAATGAGCGAAGTGTCTGCATTGGAATTTGGATCGATATCGTTCAACGATGTGATTCCAGTTTTGTTGGTCAAGTCCTGGGCCTCTTTCTTGTACAAGTTCAATTCGACGTCTGCGTTCTCCACCACATCGGGGAATGGCAATTGGGCGTTCTTGTTCCAGAAGAAATCCTTGGGGTCCACGTCGTAGCTCTTGGCCAGTGGCTTGTCGGCATCGTCATACTTCACCAATTTGATTGTGTTTCTGCGCAACTCGAAAACGTCACTTACCATACACTGGTAGATCCACGAGTGCGAGAACATCGACGCCAAATCGATGTTCCGGTCCAAAATGATCAACACTGGTCTTTGCTGGATCGAGTGGTTGGCCACGTTTCGCGAGTTGCTGATGTAGTCACGCAACTTCAAATCCAATTGCGTTGCCACAAGCTCGGCCGGACCGTTTTTAGGGCACCGAATGATGGGCACGCTTCCGAGGGTGATCAAACTGGCAAGCAACCCGTCGGCAATGTCGCGGGCATAGCCGTGGATGTCGTCCTCGGTGGTTTGCGGGTTGTTGAACTTGGTGAACATGGTCCGCATGTCGAGCGAGAACAAGTTAGGCTCCGTCACAATGAAGTCCAAGTACTGGTCGTAAACCTGTTTGATCTTAGCACCTTTCCCACACAAGGAAACCTTCTTGGCAAACTCCTCCAAGAGCTCGCGATTAATGCTTTGGGTGAAGTTGATGTAGTAGCTCTCGTACTTGTCCGCTTGTAAGTCGTCAATGATGATGGACACGTTCTCCACCGTGGGCAGAACAAAGTAGATTGCCGGAACATCGGGGAGTGCCGATCTTGGGGCAGTAATCACGGTGTGAACGGTGATGCCGCACCGCAACAAGTCATTGACACGCAAAATCGACAGAATCACCGCCTGCGACGTGCGATCCATCACCAACACTTTCCACACAATCTCCTCGCTTTTCGAGGCTAGTGTCAAGTCGGTGGATCCATCTTTGTTGAGATGAAGCATTCGCTCCAACGCATCTGACAGTTAGTATAAATTGGAGAGATCACGAGACTGGAAGCAACTCGACATACCTATTTGGCGCTTTCGCAATGTTACGCTTTCCGACATGGCGTTTATGAGTTATCTGTCACTACTGAGCCTTTGACAGTGGGAGGTTGTGTGGTGTACGGATGTCTGGTGGTGGGATTGTGCGTTGTGCTTTTGGGCTTTGTTCTCTGGGTTGTGCTGGTGTCAGGATGTACGGATGTTTACACCCTGTGGTTGTTGTTGTGGGCATCCATTTCGGGAGGTACGGATGTGGATCCTGAGAAGTGCTGGTGGCCCCCACGCTCTCTGAGAGGCACGGGTGTACTCTCGCAGCCTCCCCTATGCCAGTCGCCAGGCGCTTGCAAGTCCTGCTGCACCTTCACGCGCGATACATGACGGTACATCGCATGTAGGCAAAGAATTTCTGCTACAGCGCCCGTGCATCTGTCGCACGTGTGTCCACATGAACCAAGAACAGCCGCATCACCGCCTTCGCAGCTCTACAGAGAAGTTTCACCCGTGAAACGGTGACACAATCTCCGCCTCTGACATCGTCATAACTGGTGCTTGAGACATCGCCTCCTCTGCAGGAGAGGTGTCTCCGCCATTGATGATCCCCATGCACGCCACGCGGCATCTTATTCTGTAGAGCTAAGCCATTAGCCGCTTGTGCGGGATAATCTATTCTACTTGACTGATACCCGCCGTAGCATAGTCGAAGTGCAGCGAGGGCCAAATTTGTTCTCGTCTTGCTGGTTTCTGTCAAGAATGCCTTGATATCGAAATATCTCCGCGGCATATCCGTGTTGGGACCAACAAGGAGGATGTGCGCATCTTAGGTAGAGGGCTGCTGCACGGTTGGCTTCAGCCATTACTTTGCTGCATCTTATGTTTGCCAACTTTATTGTTCCGCATTTCGTAACTACGGCAAGAAATCCCCCTCGCCAGCAGGTATTATTTTTTATTTTATTATTTTTTTTTTTTTTTATTTGATAGAAAAAAGAAGGCGGCCGTTCTTTCTTTTTGTCCACAAAGACCTTGAAGGGCGGGATGCTTTGCCTTCTTGGTCTTTAATGCATCAAATACTCCGTCAACCCCACTTTAGCTGTAGTTTCACTTCCGTCCCTCATCTCGACCAGTCCAGGTGCAAGCGAAATCACTTAAAATTTTAAACGTTTTAAACGTTGCTTTTGGTGTGCCTGGGATTTCTCGAAAATTAAGCAGGGCTTCCACACGGGCACACGGTTGGTGGGTATCACACATGATCTATCGCTGTAATCAAGGAGCCCCAACAGTTGGAACTGGATCCAATGAACGGAGAAAAAAAAAAAAACCTTAAAAAAAAAAACAGGCGATTAGGTCCGCCCCTGGCGCCTGCAACGACATCTCCAGTTGCATCGGCCATCTACATCCATCTCCAAATCTTCGGGCGACCCGATTCTGTGGTCATCATAAATTATTAATAAACACCGCTAGTTGCTTCGATATTCCACGATCCCTCGAAGCACCTTGATTTTACCGTAGACGTGGTGGTCCATCATATTTTCCTGGCTTTTAACCTCCTTGGGTTTGTTTTTGTGCTCTGTTCCAGGCTTGGGCCACTGACAATTCAATCGGAGTCTCTGACATTCCGAACATTTAGGTCTCGTCTCACAGCATCTCTTCTTTCTCAGTCGACATGTCAAGCACCCCATTCTGGACCGCTTGGTGACTTTCTGGCCAGACCCAACCGATTCCAGTCTGGGGCGGGCGCTTGAACTGCTCGCGGAACGTGGATTGCTGCCGGTACTGTCCGGATCGGCCCCATCCTTCTGCCAACTCTTCTTCGCTCCGGCTGGGCCGTCGCTGGAGCCAGCGTGGCCGCCCAACGGAAGCGGCTCCCACTGTTCTTGCGGAACGTGGAAGTTGTTCAAGTCGGAGGGTGGCCCCGGATATTGTTGTCCCGACATGTGAACGTACTGTGGGTCGGAGACAACACCGGGTCTGACTTGGTGGGGAGGCTGGAAGGGAGCGCCAGCGCTTGGGGCCGGTTGTTGGTCTTGTGGGTGGGAAATGGAACTCGACACCGACGGGGATGGTCGGCTGGGGAATTGGTTTGGGTCACCATTGGAGGAATCAAATTCGGACGGTAAGTATGGATGCCTTATGTATCTCTGTGTGGGCAGGGCGTATGAATAGTGCTCCGGTTTGTCAGCGGGCGGCCTCAGAGAGGTTCTTGCTTGTGAAGCCTGGGGCCACGACGGGTTCTGCCATTGACTCATGTTGTGATAAAACTGTTAAATGTTAGCATAGACGTTCATGGCTAGTTATGTTCGACGTGTGCGTTGTCATAGTAGGGCGGTTGTTTTGGAGCCGGGGGATAAGTTTGCAGAGGGTGGAGGAAAAAATAGCGCCGGGTAGCCTCTTATAGTTTCGGAGTCATCATTCAACCTCGGCGTCTGGTAGCCAGTCTGCAAGCTGAAATTGAAAGTTAAAGCTGGGTTCACGACATTTGCATTGTTTTTGGGCGACAGATGCTCTGTTGAACTTTGTTTTGTGTTTCACAAAAACATTGGATCGGAAAAGTTCTTTTGTTCGGCGTTGCGGGAGATCTGATTGTGACATGGATATTGTTGGAGACCGGATTGGATAGATATGGATAGGAAACACGTAGATCATCAAAACACGGCGTGGAATAGTACATACTGATATCTGTGTTGTGGGTCCCCCAACATCAATTAAGAGCCCAGCGGAATGATATGATTGTTTAAACCCAATTTGATGAGTTCGATTGATCAGTGTTGAGCTGGATCGAACGTAAGCGAAAAATAAAAAAAAAAGAAGGGCTGTCAGATGTGGGAATAGATTCGAATTTAAATTCCAGTAGCTGCCATACTCAAGCATCAGATATGATTGTGGTGAGAGAAGCTGTAAGCAAACCCAACTGCAGGGCAGCCCAATACCGAAACTTTAATCAGTCATGTGAGGTTTGCATACGCGCTCATGCATCCTGCAAAGTCAATAATGTCATGGTTTACTAACCCTAGTGCAGATGAGCGACATTTGTCCTTTCCTGATCCGTGAACCAGATTCCTCTCTGTTGCTCCGCAGAACACGAAACACTCCATGCAATTACTGAGGGGCGCTCTCACCAAACATGTTGACCTAATGCGCAAAGCAACGTCACCTGTGGGAAATTCGTTGTAGGGGTTGGTTCACAACAAGCACGTGACCTGTTGGAGACCGTTGGAGGGACCTCGTTTATTGATCTGCCACAGTTGTTCCATTAGATTGATCGGCGATAATTGCAATTATAGTTGCAAATCTCTATGGGCGCTTGAGGCTTCCCTGCGAACCTACATTAACGCCGCGGACAGATGTGTATAGAAGCACGTGGCTGTGCATCCTGCAGCCAGTCAGTGGCGCCGCCCTAACTTCACATCGGAATTGTGGCCGCGATGGGAACTGTCGCCGAGCACGAACCTCGCATCACCATCACTACCTAAAGAATATTTTATGGGTTATAATCCTTGGGATTTGCGCAAATCATACATCATACCTGCTTTGATAACAGCTGGCGACCTGTCCTATCAGCATGTGAGCCTATCTCGAGTGTCATCCCAGGGTGCCCTGAAGTAAGTTGTCATTTCGTTACATTCTTTCGCATGAGGCTGTTACTGGTTATGCAGCGCGGGTTCAAATAGAAATGTTCTACTCCACTCAATTGCAAATTACGATGGCTGAATTACGGTCCATTGGTTACCACGGTATCGTTAGTTAAACTATGAAGATTCGAGCTGGGGAGCGCCTCGTAAATTGGAGGCGAACAGGTCCAGCATTTATTAAGTTCCCCGAGGAATTTTGCCGATCTTGCTCCAAGAGTCTGCCTATGTAGTAGACAATGGTCCTCTTGGCATCTACATCATTCCTGGCATTCCCTGAGGCATACCCTGAGGCATTCCTTGAGGTGCACCTTGTCCCTGGCCCTTCAAGGAGGACTTTCCTGCCTTCAAAAGCTCATCACAAAGTAGAAGATTGGAGGCAATACCCGTAGCTGCCAGGATAGCATTTCTTAGCACGCGGAACAGATCCCACACGCCCTCCAAGGCGGGGTCCATAGGTTCACCTGCAACAAGATCAATACCCACAACATGGCCCTCTGCAATCTCGTCCTGACACTCAGAGATGGTCTCTAGCGAATCAAGACCGGCGTTTGTGGAAAGCGTCTTGGGCACCACGAGCAAAGCCTCGGCGAATGCTTTGATGCCCGGCTTGGAGCGACCCTTGGCAGTCTTCGACGACAACAACTCGTTGCTGCAACTCAAAAAGAATGCACCTGCACCAGGAACAATCGACTGGTCCTTGAGAACGTTGGCCACGGCTCTCAAACCGTCGCGCACGGCGTCCTTGGTCTGTTGCAAAACATGATTGGTCAGGCCCTTGATAAGAATAGTGGCAGACTGAGACTCTGGACATTCGGTGACATAAGTGAACTTATCTTCGCCAATGCTCTCTTCGTAAACATGGCCCGCACGGCCCAAAATCTCAGGGGTCAAGTCGTCCACGGAGTTCTGTGCTTCTCCTCCCACAATCAATTGCAAACGCTCCATGTTTCTTCTCTTTGCTCTACGCAACGCCAAAATGTTGTGCTTGGCCAACACATCCAAAGACATAGGGTCGATACCCTTCTGGTTGATGATGACAAAGCCGGCGTCGCTGTCGAGACCACACACTTCGTTCTTCAACTCGACAATCTTCTTCAACTTGGCGTCCACAAACTGTCTCTCGGAAGCAACCAACTTCTCTCTCTGTTCGGCCGAAGAGTAGAAGAAACCCGAGTTGACCTCGGTCTTCTCGTACTCCAACGACACATTCAAGATCAACACGTAGGCATTGTTGATGCGGCGGGGCATGTCTGGGTGTCTGGCACCGTGATCCAACACCAATCCCTTCACCAACTCGGTGTCGGTGGCATTTCCATGCTGCATCGTCATGATCTCCACCATGTGCAAATCCAACTGGTTGTTCTGCTCGCCCTTCACGGCAAGAACGGCGTCGGTCACGATGGGTGCCAACACGTCCGTCAATTCGGCGGTGACCTTGGTGGCCACCGATGTTCTGGCCACTTGTAGCAAGAATTCCCGGTCAAAGCTGTCAGGAACGACCTTGAAGCGGTCCAAAAAGCCGAGAGACGCCTCAAGCGCCGTCTCAAACCCGTCGACCAACACACGAGGGTGGACTCCCTCGCTGATGTAGCGCTCGGCCTGTTTCAACAACTCTCCCACCAACAAAACCACGGTGGTGGTTCCGTCACCGGTGATCTCGTCTTGGGCGGTGGCAGCACGTGCAATCATCACCGCTGTTGGGTGCTGGATCTGCATTTCAGACAACAACACCTTGCCGTCCTTGGTTAACTTGAGGTTTCCTGATCCGTCCACCAAAAGCTTCAAAGTGCCTTTTGGGCCCAAGTTCGAGGCCAAAACCTGCTGCAAACCTTGTGCGGCGGCGATGTTGACCTGAAGGGCCTGGTCACGTCTCAACGACTCGGCTTTAGGGTTCAAAAGCTGGATGGATGACGACATGGCGGTAGAGGTTGACTTGTTGAAGTTTTTAGCTTCTCATGGTTGAATGCACGTGATGTGCGGTCACGGGTCACACCCGTGTCTGAAGGTTTTGGACTTGGTGGGATTTTGGGGGCAGCTGGAGCAGGCGATGCTTGTAAAGAATACTTGGATATTTACGGATATATAAACTTTTATCCCTCTATTTTTGGGAGCGTTTCCCTCGAGTTTGCGTGTTTTGTGGGTGAAATATGTAGTTTATGGATCGGGTTGGGTAGGAATCTTAGGAACCCGTGAGGATTTTTGGTTTTTTTTTTTTGGTTTTTTTTTTTCTCTTCAGTAACGAGAATATTCTACTCGCTCTTCCTCTCTTGTTGTCACTCGGTGCCTTGGCTCGATTCTATGCGTGGACTCTGTCTGTTCTCCACACCGCGAACAAAGTTCGAGAGCACTCCAAGCCCAGGCAAGCATCTAAACGAATGAGTTCCAGTATAATCCTGGTGAAAGCAGAACTCAGTCGGCAAAATCATGAAGAAGCCGAAAACTCGAAATCTTCAATGTTCGCTAACGTATCTTCGGCTTCTAATGCGAGAGATGTACTTCGTCCAATCCAGTAGCGAGTGATCCAGCTGAAGTTCCCGTTCTAGCTCAATTTCTTGTTCCAATTCAGTTTCTAGTTTCCATTGAGTAGCTTCCTTGATGGCTTTCACTTTTGGTGCTGTTTCGTGAAGGCCACATAATGGTGAGTCCCCGGCAACTTCGAATTCAACGTGTCCAAATTGTCTTTCTTGATGGAACAGACCGTAGACCATCTGATTTCACTTCGTTCCTCTATGAATCTTCTTTCTTAGAGTATTCTTTCCATAAATTAATCATTGTGTCCTTTGAATTAATTGTTATGAAATTTGTTTAGTCATCTGTGTGACGAGAATAGTCAGTCTTCGTTAATATGGTGAGTTGAATGGTCCAGAAACACTTTACAGAATGAAATTCAGTCAATCTCCCTAAATCATATTGAAAAAGCCCCGAAAATAGTGATTTTAGAGATCTTTTCGGAGAAGAATATTCTCAGGCTTCCGAGGAACTGAGCAAATTAAGCTGGAATCTTTACTCGAGGAGATTCAGGTTTCAGCTTCAAAAATAGTTAATTTCATCGTCTTAATACCTCGTTTCAGTTTCTGAAGGCGGTCTCTTGCTCATAAATACAATTCTCATGCCGAAGACCGTCCAATTTCTTTCTCAAACAATGGATACTCAAGAAATATATCCACTACGTGATCTTTGACATTCTGGTCGCTCTTGATTCTACATCTAATACCTCAGCTGTTCGGAATCTTCAGTTTTGGATTCCTCTAGTTCTTATATCCTCATTCTTTCTCTTTTATCCCGTATCCATCAAGGTTTGCTCAAATTATCCACATAATCATTCGGGGGAGTCTGGTAAGCTCTTAGCGGGTGATGATCGTGTTCACAACCCGTTGCTAGGGAGAAAAAAAATTTAAGAGCACGCACGTCTGTCTCGAGGGTCTGGAAACGACCAGCCATCAAAACAGTATTGCCTGGAAATGTCATTGGATGGCCAGCAATGCTTTTGGAGTTACGGCGATAAATTGATTCTCCTCCAATTTCGTACAGGCTTCCAAGCTTTCGTCAATTGGAAGTTCACGGCGTTCGTGCTGTTTCTTTATGTTTGCGGAATTCCCTTTGCTGCTGTGCACTTGTGGTTAAAGTTGGACCCTTGAAGTTGACGATAGCTTGCTGTTCGTAATAGGACCTTCGTAACCGTTGCAGCCACAAACTTAGGCAGGTTAGGGGTATAACAGTGCCTCTAATTACTTGAAGACATGGTGAAAATGCAACAGGTGCCTCCAGATGCAATCCGGCGACTCCTTGGTTTATAGCCGGACTTGCAGGTCAACACCACAACAACTCATTTAAGCGCTAAACTTAACACGCCACAAATGAAAGATAGGGAGCCAAGCATAGGACTTCAAAATGTCGCTTTGATAGACAGAATCAAGCGACTTAATAGTTGAACAGCTCTAACGTGGGCTAAAAAATAAATTGATGAAGTTTTGAAATTTGAGTCTATGGACATCTTGGTACTCTTGATCGCGCACCTCTAAACGCCGAGAACTCTATTTTTTTCTTTTATTGAAGTGATATCATTTCGAATTTGTTCGCCCGAACAGTTTCTTGAGCTAGCCCTAAATGGGAGTGGTGTGCATCCTCTCAATCAGATGAAACTATCAAGTGTCAGTTCTCATTTGTCTTCGTAAATAAGGGCAGGGGAGTTAGCCGCCCACCGCTCAAGGCGAATCCAGCCGGTTAAGTTGCAGCTACATAGGCGCCAAATTAGATATGTGTGTCGGGATTCTCGGGGAAGAACGGTTGAGTTTTCTGGGACATAGATCGCAACGCCAGTTCTCAAATAATAACAAACTGCCAAACTGGAAGTCATGGTGAAATGCCGCTGGAATTGTGTGAGGAAGCCACCCATCAATGCACAATTTGCGGCAATTCTTTCTGTTAGTCAAATTCCCAATTTCCGGTAATATGAACTAACAATGATAACGGAAAAGTGGGCGTGATCGGCTCAGTAATTACAAACCAAGTTGTAGAGGAGTCACCTCGGACAAACCATATTATCCGGCATTCTGGCTGTCTATAGGTAGTAGCTAGGCAAAATAAAGAATCCACGTGAAAGTTACCGATCACATACGAAAAATGTCGAGAATTGATTTTTGTTTTGCGGATTCCATGTATCACTGCTCATGTGAAAGGCTTGTTCGTCTTGAGCTTGCGGAATGAGGACAAGATGGTGATCAGAATTAATTTCAAGTTGCATTTTTGGTGTACTATCTGTCAATCACTTGGCAGTACACTAAGGAGATCGTACACCCCTAACTAAATTTATAGCCCCAGATCTTGGACATAATCCGCATTTGATGTCTTAGTAATTTTCACGAAGCTCAAGTCTTTCCCCTGCCTTTCTTAATTCTTTTTTCATCCTGACAGACCACCTGAGGGATCTTAATAGGGATCAGAAGTATGATAACGGGTTTTGTTGTTTGCACTCCATGGCATTATTTGTTTTTAAGGAACTCCATCATTATATCAAAAGAAGCAAGTTTTCTCCTCTTAATTGATGGGAGTTCAACTTCAAGTTATTGACTGGATTTCATTCAGGAAACAAAGACATCATTGGAGTCTCTTCCTTCGCTCCTCTTCATCATGATATGTAATAATGAGGAGGTCAAAGCGCCGTGCAACTTAAACTCAACTTTATTTCAAAAAGCTTCTTGGAATCGAGATATGGATATTGAGTTAATAATATCATAGTGCTTCCTTGAAGCATCGCACCTTGTCAATAGTGTGAGGTTCAGCAGTTTTAATCTTTTATCATCTGATGTCAACAGTGCATTCGCTGATTCCCAACCACTCGCAAGGAGAACCTCGGCCGGCCATCAAATCAAGATTAAGGATAGAAGCTTAGTGATGAAAATCACCTGAAGGACTGGTTGTTCAACCCGAGGATGTTATATCAGTGAGGCTTTGATTACATTTGGCATCTCAAGAGTAACCTGAGGGATGGTTGAAAAGTGGGCCAATTAATTGCTTCATCACACTGAGAATAAAAGAGTGTCTGGATTAGCACTAATGTTCAATGAAGTCGCGTACTAGAAGTATTAGTGGACAATTGAAGCACAATTGTGCTATCTTTCGGATTATTTCAGGGCCCGAAGTGCGTCAGTATCAGGAAGGAATGAAGATTTAAAAACTCCGGTGTCGACGGAGGCTAAAAATCATTATTTCTTTATAAAGGTACTGATTCTAATGCCTGATTTGGATCGCAAGGAAAGCTTCAGTCCCAATAGCTTTTCCAAAAAAAAAAAAAATACATTTCAGGTTGATTCGTATTGAAAGTAAAGGCTCCATGCGCACAATACCCAAAAATTGTCGAATCACGAAGTTGGAGAATTAACGTGCTGATCATCGGGTTAGTTATCAATTTATCCGCTTCCCAAATTAACTATCTGCTGGAAAATGAGTTACAAGGTACGTCAACGGAACAATCGGGGAGATGTGGTGCAGGATGGAAGATCTTTCGGATTTATCATACTTAAAGAACGTGGGCGAAAAAAGGAGAAAAGTTTTGATGTGAAAGACAAATAAAGAACGCTTCGAAATGATCAGCCGTACAGATTTGTGGTCAATCCATCCTTGGAATTGATTTGCATCTCATGTAAAATCCAATTATTGAGGATTTACTCTGTAGCAGATCCTGGAGCTAATCCTGACATGCAAACGGTGGGATAAAGGTGAGCGGCGTTCAAACTTCACAATTGTCAACTAAGAATGTCAGCAACTTAGAATTTGCGACATGAATTGAAGTACAAGGTATAATTCCAAGAGCTTGTGCAGAAGACCTTACGTCACTTAGATGAACGGCCCTCTATACCAGTGTGGGCCAGGTTCCCCTCTTATACGGACGCATCTCAAGAAAAAAATCGCCAGACGTGCCAAAAATGGAATTCTACCGCCGACGGTACGAGCAACCCGAGAGACAGGGCGATACGAGCTCAAGTTCTTCACTCGAAATGTTTATTGATAAGCTGGTGATCTGCAAACCTTGCTGGATAGATAGGTTATCAACTGAGTTTCTTATAATGATTCTAAACCATGAAAAAGCTGGATGCAAAGTCAACAAATCTGAGACCAGTAGTGGGGAAACCTTACGTAACTAAACGACATCTGCTTACAGCGCATTTTGCCTTTTCCTCATTAACCGGTACCGGGGATCGGGTCAAAAAATTATTTGACAATTCGTATTTCGATCTCACCCATAATGCAATCAGCGTTCCCAGCTGGCCCAAATGAGGAAGAGATACGCGAGATCGGATGCCGAAAATGGGGCCTTATTATCTAAGGATCGCAAATTTTTTCGGTGAACCTTTCCTTCTCCTGCAATCGGACAGTGGAGCTGTCCATTCACAAGAACATTAGATCTTTTCCCGATTTTTCATCCGGGAACAACTATGTGTTCGTCTTCATTCCATAAGTCCATTGCTATCTAGGAAATGGACCTCCAATCGAACTTCTTGGGATCTGGAAGAATGAGCCATGTGCAAGAAATACAGGAAGGAATAGCAGCTTCATCCCACCGATAATGTTCTTTCAATGGAAGTTGGTCAAATCCTTCTAGCCATATTGAAACCATTACAAATCGCCTCCAATTGTAAGATAAAATCGTTGGCACCAGAGGACCTGGTATGGGTGTTAAATTCACATAATCTCTGTGAAGAACCTTCGAGAGGAAGCTACTCAAATACTGTCGACTGGATTCAATTAGCCTTTAATTTTTTTTTTTCGAAAAAATTGCTGTTCGATGGAATAAAGTCAGGACTTACAAATTGGCCTCTCTGTGTCCTCGGATACCATCAATTTTCTACTAAAATGGACTTTTGTGGGGAAGCAAGAAATTGAAAACTGCTGGAAAAAGAACTCTTCAGGGAAATACAAGAACACAAAACATGTTTTAAAGAGGAAGAATATTCGTTTTTACACAACCCTTGTGCATTTGCAATGATTTGTGTCATATCAAGAGTTTCAACGTAAGTTTGGGTGGGTTCGGATCTCACACAAAATGGCATTCGCTCCATTTCTGAGTTGTCTCTGTGTCTACAGCATAATTGAGAGCGCCACACTCTTGTTGCCTGCTATACGAATGTATTCATGAGCCATAATTGTCAAAATATTGAGTTCTGGCCTGAGAATCTAGCCCAATACCCAACATAAGGTGAATCCATATCTAAATATCCTGCATGCATTTCAGCATACAGGAAAATATGCTCTCATTAAGTAATTCCTGTTCTATAGCCAATGATCAACATCAAGAAAACGGTCCCTTGGCCCAGTTGGTTAAGGCGTGGTGCTAATAACGCCAAGATCAGCAGTTCGATCCTGCTAGGGACCACTTCTTCACACAGGGCGTGTGGCGTAGTTGGTAGCGCGTTCGCTTAGCATGCGAAAGGTCTCCGGTTCGACTCCGGACTCGTCCATTCTTTTTTGCTCCCATAGCTACCCAAACAGATTTCATATTTTTTTGCAATTACATCAGCTGATAATGCTAGTCTTGTATTACACAATTATATTCTCTTGACTGGTCCACCTGGTGAGTCTGGGAGTCTGGCAGTCAACACCTCAACTCCGTCTTCAGTCACCAACATCATATGCTCAAACTGGGCAGAATACTTACCGTCCTTGGTGGCTGCAGTCCAGTTGTCGGGCCAAGTCATGTCCTTGTATGTTCCCAAGCAAAGCATAGGCTCAATTGTGAACACCATTCCTGGCTTGGCCACACCGATGGCCTTGTTTTTAGCATAATGAGGAATGTTGGGTTGACAGTGGAATAGAGAGTTGGTTCCATGGCCACAGTAGGTACGCACCACCGAGCATCCGTTCTTGGTGGCGTGCTCCTCGATGATGTTTCCCAAGTTACGGAAAATCAATCCGGGTTTCACATGCTGGATGGCCAAGTCCAAACACTCACGGGTGGTTTCCACCAAACGCACGGTGTCAGGATCACACTTGGACTTGTCCCCCACATAGTATGTCTCGTTGAGGTCCGAGTGGAAACCATTAAGGTAGATGGTGACATCCAAGTTAATGATATCTCCGTCCTTCAAAACGGTGTTGTCGGGGATTCCGTGACAAATGACTTCGTTGACCGACGTACACAACGACTTTGGGAAGTTGTAGTAGTTCAAAGGCGATGGGTATGCGTTGAAAGCCATACATTCCTTGTGCAAGATGGCATCGAGCTCGTCGGTGGTGACACCGGGCTTGACATGCGAAGCCACCTTATCCAAGATTCTTCTGGACGTGGCACCCACTTTGCGGATCTTCTTGATCTCGCTGTCGGTCAAAATGGTGATTTTGCCAGTACGGTCATTCTTCAACTCACTGACTGGACGGCCATCCTGGGCATAGTCGGGCAATTTGATGTGCTTTCCCACGGGTCTGCGGGGAGACAATGGGTACGAAGCTCTCAACTCGCCCGAGTACTCAAAGTTGGGGAAAGG
This sequence comes from Sungouiella pseudoflosculorum, assembly GCA_030674735.1. Lineage (NCBI taxonomy): Eukaryota > Fungi > Ascomycota > Pichiomycetes > Serinales > Metschnikowiaceae > Sungouiella > Sungouiella pseudoflosculorum. The sequence goes on along the minus strand of JAKUAO010000010.1, from coordinate 1,130 downwards.
GTTGAAGGACTTGCCATCTTCGGCAGGATGAATGGCTTTATGGACACTCCATCCGTTTCTGAAGCATTGCTGGTCGCAAAAAACAGCACTGGTGCCGCTTTTCAAGCACACAGGACACTTGAGCGCAGATTCGGTCTGTTTACCACATTGGGGAGCACAGCACACACTCATGGTAGTTGGAGTTGGAGTTAGTAAACATTTTTTTCGTGAAGAGGTGGGGGCCGCATCCTGCAGAGAGCCCAGGGTCCAACTCAGTGGAGAAGGACTGTGAAATGAGCAAAAACGCAGCATTTTCCGGCGGAAAACCGGCCATTTCGCATTCTGCCTCCTCACTTGCCGAGGTCTTCGGGCCCGAAACTCAAGGGTAAGAGCTCTTCCACCGTTTTCACCGTGCACTGGTCTCCGGAGGCCGAGTACATGTATACAGGAGCGTCCAACGGGAAGAACTCGCGGATCACCTGTCTACATATTCCACACGGAGAAATTGGGGCCGGTTGATCCGACAGAATGGCGATGGCCCGGAAGTTGCGGCGGCCTGACGCCACAGCACTGACTATGGCCGTTCGCTCGGCACAAATGGCCCCGCCATACAGCGCGTTCTCGACGTTGGCACCTTTGATCACGTGACCGTCGGTGGTCACCACGGCACATCCGACTCTGGCGGGTTAGTTTACGGCGATAAGACACGTTGGCGCTGTCTGAGCAGGCCTAGCAGTTGACATACCTGAAATTGGAGTACGGCGAGTACGAATGCTCGCGGGCTGGAGGTTAGTAGCGGGCGGAGGAAGTGGGCGACATTGGAGACATTGGGACATGGGGACATTTGTGGGCGACATGGGCGGTGCACGTGACCGCATGCAGCAACGTACCATCGAGGGCGGCCTGTTTGAGGTGGGCAAGCACGGCAGATTCGAGTGACGACATGGGAAAAAGAAAATGTGGGGTGAAGTCGACAATGTCACTATCTCCATCTGAACACCCGCACCTCCTGCTTCCAGTCGCACACCCGTGCCTCCCGAGAATGGGTAGGGTGTCTCACTGGGCTATCCCCCTGCACAGGTCAAGCTGGAAGGTTTATCCGAGGCCACCATGGGATCGGCGCCGGTGGAAAGGAGCAAATCGCTCCCATA